>OX453254.1:19558401-20158401 GCA_949709985.1 Luffia ferchaultella | reverse complement strand
TACAACGGTCTAGCAGCTGGATTTATAAACCAATGTACCTGCATTGCCAGTAAACCTTGTATTTGCAAAAAATATGAACAAAATTTTTTTGCAATGTTTAAGAAAGAAGTGATATGATAAAAATTCAGAAATGTAATATTCCCTATTAATTGTAGACATGGGGCTGGTTCCATGGTGTTACTTATCACATACAAACTATATTATCAGATCATCGCATTAACATAACTTGAGTTTTATTCAATTCGTTTTTATAACTTTGAAAACAAATATCTGTCTTTAATAAATCAAATTAAAATATGGCCAAGAAATTCCCATGCCTGAGAACTATAATCATAATAGTCTTCCCAAAAGTCTCATGATTTAAAAATTATAACGTCAGTTGAGTGTGTCATAGCAACATGTTAATTATAACTAATCTAAAATAAATAATATAAAAAATTAAGCTACAAAGTTACTCTTGAAAATGTAATGAAAAATCACAGTTTGATAAAAAACTGTGATTTTTCTTTTCTATACCATTAACTGGCAAACGAATTAAATTACGGTGTTACTTCTTGAATAATTAAAAATGGGAATATCCTCTTTGAAACAGTTGTGTTGCTCATTTTAGAGGAGAACTATAATATTGACTGTTTTGTGTTCATGTACTAATAAAAAAAAAAGAATATTTTTGTAGACATTGTAATAGATTACAGCCAGGAATGGAAAAAATACTGAAACGTAATTAATGCTCAAATAAATTAGCTTCAGAATACAGCAAAGTGGTCATCATTTGTTTCTTTCACTGCAACTTTCAGCGAGTTGCATCAAAAGAGCATATGTCAACGTATATTTCATAAAGTAAAAATTTACAGATATACTTATTTTGATCAGAACCATGACGACTTCCATGTACACACTTCATTGTAACAGACTTGAAAGTCATCATGGTTCTAATCAAAGTATTGCTGTCAACTTTTACTTTATACAATATACATTTCCAATACATTTGCTATTAATATGGCCTTTATGACATCGAAACTTATATCGTAATGTTGTATTTTACAGTACTAGGCCCTTTAACTTTACACCAATCACAAACGAGCATTCTGTTTGTAGCGCATGCGTAAATCGCGGAAAGCAACCCGCTCGTGCCCTTAGTGTCCGCCATTATTACATTTGAAGTATCTAGCTAATTTTAATCGCAAATGTATTGAAAAACGTCGTACGATGCTCGTACTCAGTAAGCTGGCTATTATAGTCATCGGTTTATAAACACCTCAACTATAATATACAGCTTACCATACTTGCATCATAATATACTATTATGTCTTAGGCAGCAAAGTCATTTTTATATTGAAAAGAAATGCACATTGCATCTTATCCCTATTCTTATTTGCCATTTGTGTTTATTGCGGGGGAATTAGTAACAGTGTTTTTTTTTGTGTGAGTTGTGGGGCCACATTATTTCAACGTTTTCATACAAGGAATGCTTCAATTTCCCTTTTTATAGTTTTCAACTGCAAATCAATTAATTAAACTTACCGACTCAAAGAGAGCCCCATTCTTGCCAATATTACCGGAGGGTGTGAGGCCTAGACCGCCTATGAGGCCAGAGCACATGTCTGACATGATATCGCCATACAAATTCGGCATCACCTTAAAAATTATAGAAATTATACACTTAATTTCAATACAGAATCGCCAACTGAATATTTCTAACTATTTTATTCCCCCAATTAGTATTTGTTCCATGGCCAGAAATCATTCAATCACTGTTCACCCCAGTAATAAAAATAAAACTTTCTATGGAATATACTATTCCGCGATTGAACCATATTGAAACGTGACCTATTTGGTGGTCAAACTCAAAATTAGCCGCCTCACTAGGAATTTGTTTGTATACAACAACCTGCACATCCAAAAATTTATTTTTTGAAAATATTTTGTAAATTAGCATAGTGTTAGAAGTATTTGAAATGGTTACACGAGATAAATATTTATAATCTACGCTCAACATAGAATGTAGAATTATCAGATAAGCATAATGATGATTTATAGCTTTATTGGCACTTTTCTCATATTTTAAAGCCTTTCATTAAATTATATCACTAACCAGCACATCAAACTTGGAAGGGTCCTGCACCATATTCAAGCATACAGTGTCAAGATAACGTTCCTCAAACTTGATGTCGGGGTACTTTGTGGCTTGCTCACGACAGCATCTCAAGAACAACCCATCCGACATACGCCTGAAAAAATCGAAAATAAACAAATCTGTATTAATCTCAATGTAAATCATTAACTGATGAGAAATCCATTTCATAGGGATATTTTGCACACACAAATTTTTACAAATATATTTTGTTATTTGATCTCAGATAGTTCTTTTGAAATCAAATATTGAATGCAATATTTATAATTAAAATTAATCAACTGAAAATACCACTCAATGTAATAATTTCACATCACAATTGTATAATAAAAAGTGAAGGCATGATTCAAAGCTGCAACAAGAGCTGGCTACATGTAACCCCTTCCAGCACTATTTAACTAAGAAGGTAGATGGATACAGGCTGGAACGGGTTGCCTACGGAATTTGTGAAAGCTAGCAACTTGAATCAATTCAAAAACTGTCTGGATAATTATTTGAGCCGCAAGTGAGAAGGGACTGATACAAGCATATCAGCGGAAGCTGTTACCTTATCAATAATAATAATAATAATAATGCCCGCCCGCAGCTTCACCTGCATAGACTACACATTTCTGTTAAAGTTACTATTAACATTTGTTATGGTTTCTGCATACTTTTTACTGGAACCAATATTGGTTACACTCATACAAACTTTCACCTCCAGTAAAAATTTATAATCTTAAAACCCTGAAACACATCTGTATTTATTTTTGCTGAGTACCTAGTTTCTAAAAAAAACTGACACACCCAAACAAATGTTCTCCTTGTTTTCTACCCTTAAAATGTGAAAATTCAAAAACCCTGAAACTTCATTATTTATTTATGATTAGTATCCACAATTCCCCTTTTCAAGTTCCTACCTATAAAAAAACTTATACTACTATACAAATTTGCATCCCCCGTTTTTCACCATTGAAATGTAGAAATCCGAAAATCCTGAAACACGTCATTATTCATTTATAATTAGTAGCTACAATTCTAATTTTGAAGTTCTTACCTTCAAAATACCAATACTCCTGTACAAACTTTACCCCCTTTTCCCCCTTTAAAATGTGAAAATCCAAAAAACCAAAAACTCAACATTATTTATTTATAATGCTTAGCAACAACTCCAATTTTCAAGTTCCTACCTTAACGAAAAAATAGGTAAGTACCTACTCTAATTCAAATATTTACCTCCTCATTTCCCCCTCTTTAAATGTGAAAATCCAAAAACCCTGAAACACGTCATTATTTATTTATGCTCAGTACCTAGCTGTAATTCAAATTTTCATGTTTTTAACGTCAAAGAACAAAGACTTTGATACTGAGTCCCCGCCATTACTCGCATAAAGTTATATAATATATATTTATGGCCTATCATTTACACAATTACATGTCATATTCTTACTATATACCAATTTTCATGGGAACCGGTCAGGCCATTTTTAAATTTACAAAAGGACGTACAGACAGACAAATAAAAAGTAGCACACATGTCACTTTTGAGCGACTCTTTCCATATCTGTGAAGTTTCATTAAAATTTGTTCAGCTGTTTTGGAGATTAGCTCAGACAGACAGACGTACAGAAAGACAGACTAAAAGTTGCATATGTCACTCCAGACAATATTTTTATGTATACAAAGATTCTGTCAATAGATGGCGGTCGTTACAGTTCCCAACCCGCAGTGGAGCAGCGTGGTGGACTTAAGCTCCAAGCCCCCTCCTCACCCTGGGGGAGGCCTAAGCCCCTGCAGTGGGGTAAAAAATGGGCTGATGATGATGATGATACAAAGATTCAATTACATCGAATCTGCCGTTTTGGAGATTAGCAGGATTTTTTAGCATGTTCAAACGAACAAACTCTTCAGCTTTATATATTAAAAGTATAGATAAGGCAGTCAGAGAAACAAGACTACTACATTACATTCAATTAGCATCGTGGCTCTAAGTGAGACAAATCGGTCTTTTATTTATATTCATGGACATCTGTCCTTATGAGTACCTAGATAATATTCTCAATATGCAAATGTGTTTCTGCATTGTCGGTTCTTTACAGTTGCACGAATTTCTATTTCGCTCAACTAATTTATGTATCAGATGAAGTAATATTGTGATTGACTGATAAACAATGCTAAGCATACCCTAAATACTAACATAATATTGGCCTTGTGCACAGCCGTGACCTTCTTCCTCTTGTTGTCTCTCGCAAACTGGAATGCGAATTCGGCCACTCTGGTACTCGCTTCCTCAGTGATCAATTTGATCGACTGAACTACACCATCTACAATCTCATGCTCTATGCCAGAATACTCTCCTTCTGTGTTCTCGCGGATTGTTACTACATCGACGTTATCGTAAAGGGTTTTCACACTGAAATGATTGAAGAACATAATGAATTAGGTGTGTATCAATAATTATCAGTCAATGTATCAATTTATTATCTGATATTAAAATAAATTATATTTGTATCGACTGACCAATCGGCCGAGTGGTTAGAGACCCAAGAAGTTAGAGCCAAGGGTCCGCGGGTTCGATTTCCGCCCGGGACCACTGTTTGGGTGTATGAACATGTCTATTTGTTCCGTGTCTGAGTGTAAAAAGTATCTATATATGTATATATTATAAAAAAGAATATTTAAGCATGTATACCAGTTGCCTACTACCCGATAATATAAGCATAATACTGGCTTACTGTGGGACTGGATGGCACTGGGTGGAATGTCTCTGGTATTATTATTATTACTTGACCAGCATAAATGATTGGTAGTTTCGGTTTGGATATTCATGATCAAATTTCAGTTTGAAACACGAGTAAGCTGAAATATTTATTTTCAAAGATTTTGCTATGATTGCAAATTATAAATCATGTTTTCAGATTGACATGTCTTGTATTATCTAAAATATCTAAACTTGTTAAACTATTGCACACTATTTAAGGCAATAACTGATAACCTCCAAGGCCAGACGTTAATCAATATGAACTTGATTGAATTGTCTAGTTTGGTGTGAAACTATTTGATATGTTACAATTATATTTATAAGATATTGTAAAAGCAATCCTGCAGTTACTGAAACATAAGTATGCCATTCTCATCAATGAAAAAAGCATAATGCCTACATGGATCATTGAAAAATCACATTAATTTTGTAACAATATGATTTAATTGCATATTTTTGGTCTAATTTTATTTTCTTAACATTTGCAGGTGTAACAATTTTTACTTAAACAGACTATATAATAAGTAACTCTAAATTTAGATTAACAAAAAAGATTGACACTTAAATAAAACTCTAAATATTCTAAATAAAAAAATAATATAACAAATAGGCAAGGAAAACGTTTTTAATTTTAATTGGTTGCTTTTTTTTGCTTGCAAACAAAAATCAATGACCATACTACAAAAAATTAACAGTTAAGGTATTACATTTTTGAAAATTCTGATTCAGTTACCTATTCATTATATAGGTTGATACAATATTCAATAGATAACTCAAATAAACAGCCAGGGAAGTTCTAATTACTGCAGTATTTAATTGTATAATGAATAGCAAGTGCGCAAATAATGATATTAAATAACATACCCTTCTAGACTCTTACATGGCCTCACATTAGCGTACAGGTCAAATTCCTTTCTTAAAGCAAGATTGAGTGAACGATAACCTTTTCCAACAGGGGTCATCAGAGGCCCTTTTAGGCCTATTTTGTTTGCATTCACTGAGTCAATAGCTTTTTGTGGTATACCAAATTTTCCATCTGGACCCTGAAATGTTGTGCAACTACTGAGGATTCCATTTTGCAGTGGATTTGCATATTAAAGTACATTGTACTAATAAACAAAAAAGCCTTTGGATAAAATAAGAAATTGTTCACAATAGTTAATTGAAATTGTTAAAAAAAATGTTAATTATACTTCTAATATTGCAAATATTATTACATATTGAAAATAAAGATGTATTACATACCCTAACAGCAGTGACATCCACTTCATCCCATTCTATAGGAACCTTTGCCGCTTCAAATATTTTCTGTACAGCAACGGTGATTTCTGGTCCTATTCCATGTCCAGGAATCAATGTCACCCTTCTCACTCCTGTACTATACTGGGCTGCACCAGCTTTGGTAGGTGGAATCTAAATACATAAAAACCTAGTTATCATAACCTTTACAATCCAATTATTTTTTTTATAAAAATTTATATTGAGACCTCAGATTTATCATTCCCAGGCACCACAACAACTTTGTTCGTTCCAGGCTCCAACAATCTCAATAAACCAATAACCAGTTTACTGTCACGAAAAGGCTTCAATAATAGTTTTATGTAATTCTGCGACATAACTCAATTCTATGCTATTTTTGGAAGAAGCATAAAACCGAGATAAAACTTTATAAGCTCAAAGGACGAAGGAAGGCATGCAGGCTGGTATCTTTAGAAAACAGGTTATGTAACACTGGTATATAAACTTACAATTTTTCTGAAAAGTCTTGCAGCCATTTCCAATTTTTATATCAGATGAAGGAAGAAAAAGAGGCTGATATTTTCGGCGAAGAGAGAGACGGGTAGGAAATGACGATCCCGCTACAGCGCATGACCGGAAACATATGTAGTTAACCACGTGACCAAATATTAAGTTCTTAAATTGGTGAATGTAAACAAGTAATTAAATATTTGATACAATAGTAAACAACGACATTTCATTAGTAATGTGATAAATTATTTTGTAAAGGCAAACATCATTTGAAAAATAAAGAATTTACTAAAATTTACGTTCACGGTTGACTGCGGTTGACATCAACTGATTGATACTAATCGATATATTGATTGATGAATGATGACAATGATTGCTTGCCTACCACAGAACAAGCCACATACAAAGCTTGCCATAAGCTTCAGGGCTGGTCTATGGAACGGAAAACTTTGTTTATGTCTTCGTCGCAGGACTGTGCACTACCTGTACAAAAAAGAAGCCTTTGTGCTATGCATAAGGGTCGATTTAGATTGTAAGCCATAAAGAGGAAAAGCGAGGTGAGGAAGACAGCTACCACAGCATTTTTTGTCCCTTTTTAACACTTGCTATTAGAAACAAATTTCATCTAGTAGGTACATTATCGATTTTTATAAACACGAATACTCCTGTAAAATCTATTTTCTGTGACTTCTGGTTTTTGATATGTCTTGGTATTGCGATGACAATAGTATTTTTGAAAGTTATTATGTTACATTTAAAAAAAATATTTTTTCACTTATATTTAAAAAGGATGTCAAAATTTAAAGTTTTATACTGGCAACTAAAACGAGAATTTGGGCAATTTTGACTGTGTATTGTCAAAGTTGACGTTTTTGACATCATATTACTAAGGGGTCCATAATAACCTGTTCCCTATATAATCTGTGTCCATAATATTTCATTCTGTTTAATATGAATTCTTTGCTAGTTGCTTATTAGTTGCCGCAAGAATAGATTGACAAATATTTCAATGAATATGAAAGATGGTAACTTATGTATTTCTGTAAAGAGAAACTTTTTTTGTCCAAGTAGAAAAATAATTTAGTTACTGATCTGCTATCATACAGATTACGAATTTGACGTCATAAATGAATTCGAAAGACTTCAGTGTGTGATTTACATAAGGAGGAGACTTTTAGAAGGAGGAGGATTTTAAATCCATCCCTATTTCCAACACCCTATCGTATTTTTGGGAAACAAAAGAAGGCGAAGTCCATAGTTCCCCACATAACTAATATTTCTTATCTCTGGGCCCCACACCAGCGCTCAAGTGCAAGACACTTTGGCCGCAGAAATAATGTTTCGGAACCTAGAGTATTTTAAATCCGTTTTTATGCATCGGATCTTTGGGGATTTTTGGGATTGGTGGTTTTTTACGAAAGAAAAAGAGCTTGGTCATCTGTACAAAGTTATATTTTTGGGTTTCCACGTTTGCTTAAGGCGGTAAAACGTAACAAAATTGATGAGAAATATACTTCAAACATTCATATAGGAAATTCCTAATCTTTTGTGCAGCGTGTTTAGGTTTATTGGGATCATCATCATCAGCCCGTGTCTCTCCACTGCAGGATACAGGCCTTTCCCAAAGCTCGCCACCACACACGGTCCTCCGCCTTTCGTATTCAACTACCCCTGATATGGTGCTTCAAGTCTTTGTCTACCTGGCCGGGGGGCGTCCAACGCTTCGCTTTCCGGTACGTGGCCTGCACTCGAGAACTCATCTAGGTACCACATCGGATATCGGTTCTATGGCAAATGTGACCGGCCCATTGCCACTTCAGTTTGCTGATCGCTTCGGCTATGTCGACAACTTTGGTTCTTCGGCGGATTTCAGTGTTTCTGATTTTATCCATCAAAGAAATACCGAGCATAGCCCGCTCCATAACATGCTGAGTGACTTTAAAATTGTGAATCAGTCCTGCCGTTGCTTCGGCCATGTTTCGGCACCATACGTCATTGTAGGTAGGACGCATTGGTTGAAGACCTTGGTCTTTATCTTCAGACATTGTGGTAGTGGCGACGAGAACAGATGACGAAGCTTCCCAAAAGCAGCCCATCACAGCTGAATTCATCGGTCGGCCTCTTTATTGAAGTTGTGTTTGCTTAATTGGACAGTTTGTCGTAAATAGACATAGTCTTGCACAACTTCAAGAGTTGCTCCCTCTACAGTTACCGGTCTCAGGAGAACTTGTTCGTTGAACATGATGTTCGTCTTGTCCAAATTCATCCAGAGTCCCACCCGCCGAGAGGCGGTATTGAGGCCGTTTACCATTCCGCTGAGGTCCTCCAGCGATTCCGCTTTATTGGGATCGTGTTAACGAAATATTTTCTGAGTGATGGGTCCCGGGGACCCGGACGTGCTAAAATACTATAATAACTTATCGTGCTTGGCTAGTTATACTTCTGTGGGACTTAAATACTTTGTGAATAGAAGAGGTCAGCCATCCATTTATAAGTTACAATCTAGGTTCTTTTATTTCTGTGATCGAATCGGAGATTTGTATTCAAAGCGGTATTATATATAAGGGGAGCCGAGAGCCTGTCGCCAATATTTGATGCAGGTCGCCGCTTTTAGTGACTAGCTCTCTTGAACTCATGTTTTGAAAAGTTTTTAAAAAGTAAATAACAAAAGAAGATAGCGTATATACTCTGCCATACTAATAAAAACCTCTTATTCAACCGTTACAACGACTGTACAACTATTCATTGAATAAGAGTTGTATAGACCTTGTCTATAATTCTTACTAATAAACAATGCATAGCACATGTATAGTTATGGAACGTTTAAAGCGATTGATAGCAAATTTGTGTATTTGCGTTCCTCATCACGCAGAACTTTATGTATTATTTAGCTTTTAACATTTTTTTTTATGTAAAGGTGTTTTTTTTTCTTTCATAAAATGACTGACCATCAAATATGTATTCGGAAATATTACCATACTTGCCATAGTACCTATAAACTAGCACCAATAAAAGCAGTTTTTGTTGTCTTTATTTATCTAAGATTTTTTCAAGGCTCTGCCGCGCTGTGTATAATATTTTTTTAAACGCATTTTTTATGAAACCATTCCAATAAAGCTTATATGTTTGGAATCTGTATGAATGTGGCTCTGCAATCATATTTTTTTTAAGCCGATATCTGTACTCGTTCAAAATTTATCGTCACTGGAAAAAAATATTCATTCATAAAATTTTAAATTTTCGCCGGTAATTCAATTTTTTTGTATGGTTTGTACGATTTTTTCACTACTCGATCAATATGGATATCAAATGAAAGGACTTGGCTAGTAGAACACTATACACCATGACAAATTTCAAATCCAAGATGGCCGCCACCGATGGCGAATTACATATTTTTTTACTACTCCATCAATATGGGTATCAGATGAAAGGAATTGACTAGTAGAATACTATACACTATGGCCAATTTCAAATCCAAGATGGCCGCCACCACAAAACGGCGGATTACATTTTTTTTCACTACTCCATCAATATGGGTATCAGATGAAAGGACTTGACTAGTAGAATACTATATGGAAAGTATGGAACACTATGACAAATTTCAAATCCACGATGGCCGCCACCACAAAATGGCGAATAAAATTTTTTTTCACTATTCCATCAATATGAGTAGCAAATGAAAGGATTTAACTAGTAGAATACTCACTATGACAAATTTTAAATCCAAGATGGTCGCCGCCACAAAATGACGGATATTATATTTTTTTCACTACTCTATCAATAAAGGTATTAAATGAAAGGACTTGACAAGTAGAATACTATATACTATGACAAATTTCAAATCCAATATGGCTGCCACCACAATATGGCGAATTACATTTTATTTCACAAATTCCTCAATATGGGTAACAATAGAAAAGGATTGACTAGTAGAATAATGTACACTATCTTGAAAGGGAATGAGAAATACTGACCAACGAAATGAAAACTAAAAACTTGAAAATTATTTTTTTGTCTGATCATGTATGAATTAGTTTAACTAAATAAGTTTAAAAATTGTGAAATAAAAATTAAATTTAAAATTTTAAAAACCCCCCGACACAAAAAAAAAACTAACCTTTAAAAAGTGTGGAGTAATACGAGTTTTCATTGTCTAATGATTTTTGATCCTTAAGGGCATCTGGGACCGCTAAGTGAAGCTCATGATTCCTTTGAACACATTGCGCAATTTCTCAGTTTAGAATTTAGAGCCATGCAGTCCCATCTCAAAAACACCTTTACATAGATTTTAGCTTTCTGTACTCCTGCTCCACATAAACTATAACTCCGAATATCACACTCCTCTGTGCGCGTGGTATGCTTTAAAAGGGGTCTAAAGTTTTTCTTCACATATTAAAACATAGATTTAAAAACACAACACAGATAATTTTTTTATTTATCAATCAGTCTCCTTCATCATTTGTATGTAACAAATAAGGACTTATAGATACCAATTGCTGATCTTGATGGCAACGCCATAGCCAATCTGCGCGTACCACGATTGCATCTTTTACTTTCGTAGTTGTAGTTGTAGGTCCACTTAAAACATAATTCACTTGTGTGTGTTCATCTAGCAGGGAGACCTGGAAACACCAAAGAAAACATATTTTGTTTTGTTTTCATTGTGTATTTTTTGTTTTAAAAGCTCTATTTTACCTAAATAAAATGACTTCCTAGTATCTATAAACTTAATACTTCTACACTATACTGCTATAAACTTTATGTATAAACATATATTGTGTATGTCAAACGATGTTATCTTAAACATATTTAATTGTCTCGTTTTCTACAAAAAATATGCTTTGACAAAGGAATAGGCAACATGCAAAGTAGGTAAGACGAAAAAACATACAATACCTCTAGTAGCTCTCCACCATAGGCTTTAATATATCGTTTCAGAAGTGTGGGTTCGAACCCAGCTTCACCAGCACTTTCATCAATCACAAATGTTTTTCCATCAAATAAGGTTGGCAAAGACGTAATGCATTCAGAAGTAGTAAGATGGTTTGCTCCTTCTACTGTGTCGTCACTGTCAGAATCGCTTAGAATAACCTGTCCTTTCATTCGTTCATCAGTTACAAATGTCACATCTGAATCGTTTGAATAGTCTGCTCTTATTGGTGGGTCAGCCACCTTGTCTTCAAATTTAGGCGATTTGTCTGTTTGTTGCTTTTGTTGTTGTTGTTCTTGGAGTACTTTTTCGATTTCATCATCTGTGTCCATTTCTGGAAGGAGTTAAGCATTGACAAATTATTATCATTATGTACTGGGTGTTCGGCTGAATGCAGTCCAAACTTATAAAGCATGTAGAGCTTACTGAACTAAACAAAAAGTATCAAATGAGCAGATGGCGCAAACTAGCGGTTACCGAAAAAAAATGTTTAAAGCTGAAGTACGTTCAGCCGAGCACTCCGTTAATATTTCGCATGTTCGGCTGAACGTAATCCAAACTCATAGAGCGTGTAGATCTTATCGAACTAAACAAAAATCAACGGATCTCCTGCTTTCGCACGAACTTCTTACGACATTAGAAATGAACCTAACGGAATAAAGTAAATACACATATTTTGGATAATATTTTTCGAAATAAATTTTTTTCGCAAAAAAAAATTACACAACTGTATCTGAATAAGCTTAAAACTTCGAAATATAACATTCTGTACGACATTTCGATCGAACAAACCAAATTAGTACGAAATGTAACTCCGACGCATATCCGACTTCGAACTAAGGGCAGCCTTAACCATTACTTCCGGTTGTCCGATTCTAACAATTTTAGTCTCAATCGATCCCCCGTCTAATTACCCCGAGCTGTTTTTTTATTTTTTTCTTATTCGGACCTAGTTCTCGAGATATCGGGCTCCCAAAATGAAAATTGAGGAAAAAAATTGCGTTTTTTTTTTCGTTTTTTATCGATTTTTTTTTGTTTTTGAACTTTTTCCAAATTGTCTTATGCCATCTTGTAGAGCTCGCGGAGCTGCGTCTTTTAACACCACGTTCATCCCGATATCTCGAAAACTTTTTGTGCAATCTGCCTATCTCACAAAACTTCCAAATGACCCCCTATACTACAACGAAATGAAAGTCATTTCCAATGACAAAAGTTTCAAGGACGCAGATGACGCAAACTAACGGTTACTGAGAAAAACATGTTTAAAATTTCATTTTTTATTTTCTTTTTTTATCATTTCTTTTAAACTTTTTGTTTAGTTTGGTAAGCTCTACACGCTCTATTAGTATGGACTTCACTTCACTTCATCAGCCCATTTTTACCCCACTGCAAGGGCTTAGGCTTCCCCCAGGGTGAGGAGGGGGACTTGGAGCTTAAATCCACCACGCTGCTCCACTGCGGGTTGGGGACTGTAACGACCGCCATCTATTGACAGCGACCGGGACCGACTGCTTAACGTGCCCTGCGAAGCACGGAGTCAGTGATAGTTATGTATTTAAATCAGAAAAACTCATTGGTACACGCCCGGGTTCGAACCATGGCCCTATGGGGCCTTATAAATTTGAGACAGGTTCGTTGCGCTTTGGGCTATCACGACACGACATTAATATGGACTACGTTCAGCCAAACATGCGGTATATTATATACGAGTGTTTGGCTGAACGTAGTCCTAATTTATAGAACTTAGGTTACCATCTGTGCCATCTGCTCACTTGAAAGTTTTAGTTTAGTGCGATAAGCTCTACACACTTTATAAGTTTGGACTACGTTTAGCCGAACACCAGGTATATATAATTATTGGTACGTCTGTTAGTGATCGTGTAACTTCTGTATTAATTAACCGATTGAGGTCATATTTCCACAATATACTTTTTTGTGGAGACGGTTTTTGTCGGTCGCGCTGTAATATATTGGTTTGTGTATTTGTTACGAGTACCTTTTTACGGCAAAACCGCTTAACCGATCGTGATTAAATATAGCAAGGAGAAAGCTTAAACGTTTATGGACATGAGCTACTCTCTATCGATGGAATGTATCGTATGTTTGTTGTATTGATGTTTGTCAGAAAGCTAGCTTGGCATTTTGAATATGCGCTACTGATTTGTGTTAAAACCGAAATAGTACAAAAGTGTGGTCCACGCGGGCGACCGCTTGTCTTATATATATTATCTAAATCTATGACTTGATCTAAATTGGAATTACAAAATTACTATCCATAGCAACTTTTAGATCACAGGGATATGCAGCCAAATGTAATGTATGGTCCCTTGGGATAACTTTTTTTTTTGCTTTCTCAGAAATGTAAGCTAGGTAACAAATGAGATAACTAGGTCATTAAACTATAACTTTTTATTAGTGTTTTCTTATAAAATACTATATGTGCCTCAAATAGCAAACTGTCATAATCTTTTTATATCTGTCGTTTGTCCACTTGTGATGGATTCCATAAATTCTGATGAAAGTGCACATTCAGATGTTTTCTACTAACCGCTATATAATAGACTAGTTCACTATTAAATTTTTAATTATTTTATATGAAAGAGTTTTCTAAACATATAACAACGAAAGAATTTAAAAAAATAAATCTTTGTTAACAAAGTTATGAACGTTTAGAATGCCCTGTTACACAGAGAGAGTAAAACCCCAGGGCGTTCGTATGTGTGACGTTAAGCTATTTAAAATATTGTTAAATATGATTTTGCAAGAAAGAGACAGACAAAATTTTAATAGCTTATAATTCCATATTCTTCAACTGAATATAATTGGGTTTATAAATTTTGTTATCGTATCAAGTCATTCTTATATTTTCTTGATAAATATAATATATTTAATAATTGTCAAATATCCAATTTGGTCAATTATAAAAATTACTTTTTTAGGTCCCATACCTAAAACTAAGAGACAAATAATTTTTTTAAGCACTCTAGTGTTCGCGAGATGTGTGCTTCTAAAGTTATCAACAATACGTCCCCCTCTACTGTATGGCCGCCGAGTGAACCGACTTTTGACACTTGTCTGAAGTGATGCGACAGAACCAACTGAAATCGATTATTTATTATATATACTATTTTATATCGAATAAAATGTATAATTACGAAAAAAACAAATCTTTTTACTAAATTATTTCATACCATTTGTACGTTTTTAAGATAAAAAGGTAAAGTATTTTATTATATTCAAGAAAGTTAAGTGATCTTTAAGAGAGCAATTGCTATATAATGATCAATTACTCTTGATTTGTGGACAACTAGCAACAATGTAATGTCACCTCACTGGCTTTAAAAGTGTTACCATTTTTAGACATCACCACTAAACTAGGGTATATTCACTACATGAAATCGTCTGAATAAATCAGTCAAATGAGATAGGATAAAATAAAAAAATTATTGATTATTTGTCAGAATTCTCAATCTGATTCACTCTCACTGTTATCAGAGTTAACTGATATTATAATTTGGGTTTCATTCAACCTATCTATTCTAATATCTCTTTCCCAACCTTTTGAAATTATTATTTTAGTTTTATCTATGACTTTGCCCAGTCCTCTTCTGTAACATTATTGAACGCTTCTTTTAATAAACCCATAATTTTGTTTGCCGTGAAAGGGCGCGTAGTGTTTTTACGTGCTGCATATCCTTTAATTTGTGCCCATAGTTTGGTATTTTTATGCAGTTGGATTTTTGGTTTAAATTATTAATTTAAATTTTTCCTTTTTTTTCTTCTTTTATTTAAGTGAAATATGACTACTATTTTATTACTAACCATCTATATATTTATGTAATAAAAATTAAGGTATTTTATTCTATATATATCTCTCTCATGGACTACTTAATGTAAATTTTGGGCATTTTCGATCATAAATAGATAATGGTAACACTTAAAGGGAAGTGTCAAAAGTCGGTTCACTCGGTGGCCTTACAGTAACTCTCAACATGTTAAAAAAATCCCATAAATATAATAGCTGAGTCAGCAGCTCGTAGAAAAATAGCCAAGCACGTAGAACCTTAAATCGTTACCAATTCATACCCTTCGCCGTCAAGACGATGGGTCCCTGGTCCAAAGATGCTAAATTATTTGCTCACGATTTGGGTATTGCGCTGCGTCTGTTGACAGGTGATCCTTTGAGCAAGGAGTACCTTGTTCAGAGGATCAGTGTCGCAATACAGCGTGGCAACGCGGCAAGTATCCTTGGCACCCTGAACCCGTCGTCTCTTAAAAATTTTCTCATTTATCATTATTTAGGTACCTAGTATTTTTAATTTATAGGTATTTTTAGTTTTTTAATTAAATTTCAATTTATAATTTACTTGTAATGTGTAATATGTTATATACTTGTATAGGTACTACTACTAATAATTATATCCTTGAAATAGTATATAATACTTATTATAATAAACCCTTTGAATAAAAATTGTTTCTAACAGATATGTTCGCAAGTTTTTAGATATGCGCCTAAATCATCAATTTTAGTTACCAACAAATTTGTTTTTGAGGTCCATGGAATAAAATTTGAGTCAAATGTTGTCTAAAAATTTTACCCTAAGTATGTCCAACACACAACCGTTTCTTTCTAGGTTATTCCGATTTTGGACCTAATTCTTACTGCCACAGATTTCCGATATAGTTACAGTATTCTAATACAGCATAACATAGGTTTCATTTTCAGGCAAAGAGAAAAAACAAACAATTCCAATAAATTCATAAGTTGCATAGGTTTTACCTTACACAGTACCAACATTTACATTATTATTATTACATTGTACTAAGTTTATTTATTGACACTTTTTTTGTATAAATTATTTTTTGGTGTACAGTAAAAAATAATATTATAAAATATACCAGAATCAGGAGCATCTGGTTCAGGAGAATCATGTTCATCTTCACTCTCTAAATCATTTTTGGGTGTCCGGTATTTCGATTCCGTTGCAAACCACTGCCACGGCAGACGGCGTTGTTTTGAGCAGCACTCTTCTATCCATTCACCAGTCACCACAATCGCTCTGTCTCCATCAGGGGTAGATCGTACGGTTTTTAATTTTGGTGTGTTTGAGAATGCACAGCTGTTGAAATTAATTTTATTTGGATTATCATCATAGAAATCAGGATAGGGTGTCACGTTAAAATATTTTGGACACAAATAGGAGATTTAAATTTTTTTTGTAATATGATGTATAGGCAGTTCAAGGAAAGCTAGCACAAACTATTCACTAACACATGCATTTATACATAGAGTAAATAAATTTGACAGCAGTGTTTGGTTTTAATAGTCAGAAATGTTACTTCACAGTATCGAAAATGTCAAACGGAATTTCGCGGGGGTGAAAACCAGCGCCCGGCGACCTCGCGGTCTGAAACACGTGATCTTGCACCACCAGCTAGCTAGAGTATGAGTGGTTAGACAGTAAACGCACAGAGGGTTTATGGTCAATTCATACTATTATGAATTTAGCGCATAAGAAAAACAAAAGATGTTTGTTTCTTTTATGTACACGTTAATGTATATGTGTTAGTAAATCGCTTGAGCCAGCTTTCGTTGGACTATCTACACATTACCACAAACATTTTATTTATAACTTAAGAAATTAAAAACAACTAAACAAAATATATTTTTATAGATATGACATGACTGCATTAGTAGGTGTTCAGTATTAACCCACATTATTATTTATTTCAAAATAAAAATACTGTCTTAAGAAAATTAATATGAAAAATAAAGTTATGCTAAAATACTTTTAATTTCGATTTAGTAATTTTCTATGCCGCGGGGTTTGATAAACTCTGGAAAAAGTATTGAAATTCCGATGGAGTTAATAGACCGTCCAATGTATGCAGCGAAATAAGCTTAAATCGAATTAGTTGCTACACTTCACCATAGATGACGCTATCTATTTATTATTATTTACAATAGATAGCGCTGTCATTAGAGTTGTGCTGACTAAACCCTAATTATTCAATTTTCTACAAAAATTTTAAGCATTCAAAGACCAAACATGACATGTATTATTTCGGTAAAATCCTTATTGCTTTAGATACATTTGAATGCAACTATATAACATATATAGATGGCGCCACATGTATAAGGTTTAATAGATATCTAAAAAATGCAGTTACTTGAAAATATTCTAGTGATAATTTTCAAAAAAGAACGATCCTATGACTGACATAATTATGTTTCAATTTGAGACAACCTATACTCACATAATAATAACTTGGCTCAATTGCATATAGAGTAATGGTCATTGTCATTTATTATGGTACACAAAATTTGATATACCTAAGGAAAGTCACACACAATATTTTTTAAATTCACATTTGCGAGATTTATAAATCTACTAACATAAGATGCGTGCAACGCGGCGCCCAGTCTCTCTCATAGCGCGCGCCCATTGCCAGTGCTGCACTTCGTAAGTTACTACGTCGTGGATTTTCATACCCACTGATTACAAATACTACATCCTCCAATAATCGGTGGGGGGAACAAGCTTGACTAGTTTTTGCTGTAAAATTTAGAATAGTAAGTTACTAAATATTAAAGTCCCCTTCAATGGAATCTGGCAACAATGTACACAAACCAATTGAATATGATCACTTCGTAGTTACATTTGAATATCAATCCTGATCATAATCGCATTTGAATGAAGCATACATTGTTCTTACAATAATTTCGACACCAGACAATTTCTTTAGGATAGCTATTTTAATAGAAATACTTGGACAATGAAAATTTTAATAATCTGTAAAACTGACAATAATATAACTATACCTCAATGATCGATGTTCGATCACTCACTTTGACATCAGAATAGGTACATCACTATGAACATAGACAACCAAGTGTCAATGTAAAAAAAAAAAAACTATTTGTTTACATTATTGCCGGATTCCATTGAAAGGGACTTTAGAGTACAATTGGGGAAATTGATATAAGCAGAAACCACCATAATTAAGAAGAAGGTTTTTAGACATTTTAATATGTTATAAAACTTACTGTTAAATTTAATCTAGATTTCTAAAGTAACTATTTTATTATGAAATAATTAATCTTTTTTTTACTAAAAAACAAAGCAAAATAAACACACATAATTAAAGGTGTTTTGATGCGGGGTCTGCTTTGGCCTCGCTAACACGCATTTTTAGCTACTGCGCTACTACTCGCTCGAGTTCAGAGCAGTAAAGATGTTTAGCCTGAAATATATTAAATCCACACATGGTGGTGGTGGTGGCGAGCCTTGGGAGAGGCCTATATCCTGCAGTGGAGAGACACGGACTGATGATGATGATGATGATATTAAATCCAAATGTCCATCTACCCCCCGGGCTACGATATTCGGACCCGCCGCCACGCTCATGAGTAGTCGCTACCAATGAGCCATTGACACAATGAGAGTTGAATACTAAACTATTGAAATATAAGCCATTGTCACACTTCAAAGCATACCTTTTTTGAGCCTATTTGAGGAACTAGGTTTTTCAACTGGCAATGCTCTTTTCTTGCTGTCCTTTGGTGTTTTGTTCAAAATTACATCATAATTTTTCTTCCCTTTAGATTGATCTTGTGTAGAAGAAGTAGTTCTGGTATCTTCGCTGTGTCTAAGCATAACACTTGTTCTGTTTATTCGACTGTTATCATGGTTTTGTTGATCTGTTTTATTTTTGTTACTGCTGCTATCTTTTGGTGCCTTCTCCTGTTTTAGGTAGGGTTATAAAAAATAGAAGAATTATTGTTTGCATGAAATATAGTACATTTTGAATGATACATGACAATTTAAAAAAAAAAATGACACAATTCATTAGTTTTTTTGATGCAGAAAAATACAAACCTACCTTGGCCTTTTCATTCTTATGTTGCTCAATCAATTTGTCTATGCGTTTGTTAGGTACTTCATCATCTGTGGTATAAAGTAATTCATTTCTGTCCCTGTCTCTTCCCATTTCATTGCTGTTTTCTGTTGTTTTACTATTTCTTGTTCTATCTTTGACAAGAGGACTTTTGACTACTTTTGTCAATGGCTCTGGTATGTTTTTTAATGCTTTAGCAGTTGCATTACGTATTAGGGCATCTGTGGAGAGGATAATTCTGTCACATACTAAAAATGTTAATCTACAAATAGGAAAAATATTTTGATTCTTATATTTGAAAATAGTAACATGATTAGTTTTACTTTAGCTAGTGTCTTAAAAATAAAGTGACATACCTGTGGAAAGGTTCAGTGTTTGTGATAATTGACTGGACTCATCTCCACTTGAGCGGTATTTCGCAAAGAGTTCACCAGGTCTGAAGTTATCTTCTTCGTCAGAAGATTTAGTATCTAGCTCCAACAGTCGAGGAGGAATTGACGCTGGGACGGAGGCAGTTGTGGATTGTGATAATGGTTCATTTTCACCTTCTGGTTCAAATATGTGTATAAATGAAAGTCCATACTGTGGACAAAAAAAAAAGCATTAATTGTGTATACCGCCAACTACCCATTTGACATAGTTTCAAAAAGAAATGTTGTTTATCTGTAAAAGGTAAAATAAAGATTGTTTCACCTGTAATTTGTCATGGGATCCTAACGTTGTAGAGGTGCAGCTGGTAGGCTGAGCTCTGCAGTTTTCACAATTAGGTAAATAAGAAGAATCACCAATGTGTTTATAGCAAGGCTGGTTTATTTTAGCTACTTTCATGGCATAATTTTATATGGCACCCATCTCTAGGGAAAGACTGCTGACATTCAAACAATATTTGTCCTACAAAAAAGAGCTATTCGAGATTCTTCCAGTCTTACATTCTTACAGTCCCTTGTCAGTAGGTACATTTATGTAAATATTATTAAGATATTTATGAAATTTTTTTTTCAATTTGCTTGCTATTCATACAGTATAGCATATGGCTGTTAACTATATGGTTCAAATTTTATTTTACACTATAAGTTTAAAATTTTATTTTACAATCTACATCATGAGCTTTAAAGATGGTAAGTACACTTGTGGATAGATTTAAAAAATACATATCCTTCATCAACTTTGATTACTATTTGCAAATATATTATTAAAGCTCATGTTACAGGCTTTAAAAGTTTTTAACTTTGTAATACTTGAACAATTTTTTGTTTAACTTTTGTCGATAAAGTTAGTGTGAAATTGGAACATGCAAATTGTTCAATTAATAAACTATGTTGAACATCAAACAATGTTAATTATTATATTTTACTTATTTCATGCTTAATATACCTTGCAATGTTTGTTATATGGCTGGGAACAAACGACACGGACTCGATCCCAGCTTGAGTCACGAGCATCAGTGGCTAGCTGGTGGTAGTCAAATGATCTGACTCGTTCCACTCCTTCACTGTTTCGTGCTACACTGGGTGTAATGAACACGCTTACTGGTACCAATACCTAACAAAACATTGAAACATTATTGAAAAGGATAACAACTTCTGTATACAAACTTATTCTTAGACATATCGTCACTATTTTGAACATTTTCAGTTCTCTTATTCAACATGGACTTACTATATTACTAGCGTAAAGACCGATACTACCAATACATGCAAAAACTACCATAAAAGTGTACCACAGATAAAAATGGAATATTGTTTCATCAGTAAATTGGACTTTATCATTCATGATTAAACTAGGCATTTATGAAAAAAATATTTCTGTTGTTGAATGGTCGGAAAATGGCGCGATAGACAACGGATATATAGAGTGGCGACGTAACCTTGTAAGAACGTCGTGTACATATGATTAGTATATTTCCATCATATTAATATCTGAAACTTTTATCAGGGTGTTAAGGAAAATCCCGTCACACTAAACAATAGTTCAGTGTCAAGTTAAAACATTAAGTTATATTTGGTCTCTGGCGTGTATTTTTTTGCTCACGTTTTTTGATGTCACAACCGTCATCTCTATGTACATTCTATACATTATTTGTATTACTGTGTTAATATTGTAACATGGAAAACCGTGTGATCATAAATGTTTGGGCCAATCACAGCGCGGCGGTGCTCTACGCAGGTTTGCCAGATTTATTCTACTAACGCCGCACGATATGTATTTCTAAAACGGCTGGGAGGATCTAAACGCAGTTTTCTGTGTGATAGACATCACCTAAGATCAGGTTCTTAGGTAAAGTTTGCAGTCATGGGCCACTAGGGGGCTGCAATAAATACGTTTCTCTAAAAGGGCTGGGTAGATCTCTACGTAATTTTTGCGTTATATAATTTGACACCTAAGAGCAGGGGAAACAATCTACAAAAAGAAGAACTGGGCAATTATTATCATCTTGCCTTATGACACAGTCTACTATTTTATAGTTTTTACAAAAATTTAAGTTCTTAGACAAGGTTTGCGGTCATAGGCCACCAGGGGGCGCTGCAATAGATAAGTTTCTCTAAAACGGGTGGGAGGATCTTGACGCGGTATTTTGCGTCACATAAGTATCAGCTAAAACTAAGAGCAAGTTTAACTGTACAAGTACGTACAATTACGTAAAAAAAACCTTATATGAGCAATTCTTGTATTGTATATTGTATTTCGCCTATCTCGAAAACGGCTCTAACGATTTGGATGACTTTCTGTGTTTAGATAGGTATCATCTCAAAACAAGTTTCTAAATACATTTTATGGTTATTAACCACCAGGGGGTAGATGTGTATCTTCAAAACGACTCGACTGATTTTGATGCGGTTTTCTGTGTTATATAGGTATCACCTAAGAGCAGATTCTTAGATAAAGTTCACGGTTATGGGCCACTAGGGGGCGGTGCAATAGACATGTTTCTCTAAAACGGCGGGGAGGATCTGGACGCGGTTTGTTGCGTTACATAAGTATCAGTTAGAAGTAACTGAGTAACACCAAGATTAACTGTGCATACACGATCATTAAAAAATTCGGAGCAAAGCTCGGTCGCCCAATGTTGGTACACATTCACATTTATTCCTATTATTCAAGTATCATTTGACTATTAAAACATATACATAACTATTCTGAAAAATCTTAACTATTCACTATATACTTAATATACACTCAATGCATAGTTGAAAAAAAAATACTTTGTATGGTTGATCTGGTATTTCAGAACGGCCAACAAGTACTTCTACTAAGGAAGCATGGTGTGAACCTATCTGCAGTGTGGAAATCTTTGTGCTACGTGCTAGCTGTAATACCACAGAACATGTGGGTGTGCCTTTGGTACAAAGCCACCGCTTCTTAGACACTTCTGTCGCTAAAAGATTATTAGCTGGGTTCTCCTGCAAAAATAAATAACATATTCAGATAAATATAACACTGTTTCAGTAACATCTATATCTGATATTATAATACTATAACTGAGTGTAGTCGGTATTTAGAAGATATTTCTGTAAAATTGAATTAATAATAAAGGGGGAGGGGGGGGGGGGGGCGAAGTGAAGAAATACCACCAACCTTAAACCAACTTTTAGAATCTTAAATTCTGAAAGTTGGTTTCATGTCCTCGTCCCACCCTTCCCTAAATTATTATTAAATTTCTAGGGTGGTACTTTTGGAAAGCCGTACCCCTACTTTATGCAATCTTTGCTAACTTTGATATTTATAGTACCACCCCTCCAGGGTCTATGAACTAACGAGAAAAAATGTTATAATAATATCCTTTCTTGTACACCAAAGATTTAAACAAAAAATAAAGTTAAATGATTTGGCACAATGGGGGGTTTTGTTGCTAAAACCAATCTCTTTCAGATAATCTTCATCAAAACAAATCTAAACCCATTATAATGAAAATTTAAAATTTAAAAACCCCCGACACAAAAATAATAACCTTTAAAAAGTGTAAAATAATACAAGTTTGTTCATTTTCTAATGATTTTTGATCCTTAAAAGCATCTGAGACCGTTAATTATTAGGTATTATAAGTTTACTTAGCGGTCCCAGATGCTTTTAATCGTTATCGTAATCTTTAATACTGAACGAGGATCGAAGCTTATATAGAGTTCTTAAGGCCCCATAACATTTAAGTTATTTTATTAAACATTTAAATTATTTATTTCGCAATATATTTTATTGCGAATATGAGCTTCAAATTTCATTTGACCATCCAAGCAAAATCCCAGGTCTCTAGCTTCAGTACTCTCCTTAATTGGACAATCCGCAACCACAAACTTGGGGGAGCACACTTGCACAGCACATATTTGATGGGAAGTGCCTAGTACAATATATAGATTTTTAGTACCTAGGATTAATAGAAAGTTCGTGTTTGGATGACCAGGGTACAATAGATTGTAAATCCTCATTAATGAGAGACGTTACCCTAACTATATCGTCACTTATTGGCTGAACGTGCATGTAGAGTTGTGTGTCATTAGCATACATATGCACAGAACTATATGTCACAGAATTATACAGATCAACAGTGTACACTAAGTAAAGGGCGGGTCCCAAAATAGATCCCTGAACAACTCCTTTAGTTAAGTAAATAGGAGTTGAAATGTCCGCCCAACCGTCAATCCCCTCACAGGCAACAACTTGTTCTTTGCAGTTAAAATAGCTCCTGAACCAATTACACACAGTCTCATCAAGTTCGTAGTACTTCAGTTTATCTAAAAGAATTTGGATGGTAACACAATAGAAAGCCCCGCTATAGCCCGCGAAAGCCATCTATAATCCAACAACACAAGAACAGTAGCAAGACCCTTGTTAGATGCGCCAGCACATCATCAATAACATGTAGCGTTGTTGTGGTAGTGCTATGACCCTTCCGGACTCCAGACTTTCAGGGAAGATACATTACTTTTATCAAGATGCGGCTGTAGTTGCATCAATACGACTCTCTCCAATAATTTGAAAATGACTGGTAATAAACTGGTAATAATTTTTTTTTGGTATAGGCTTGACAATTGCTCTTTTCCAAGAGTTAAGGAATCTACCCGATGTCTGTGAGGTATTTATTATAGTTGTAATAACATCAAGTGAAAAATGCTACGTCAGCTTTAACATATTAAGATTGATTTTATCAGAACCGGCTGAGTTGGATTTAGCTGAACTTATGAGTTTTTCAATTGTGTCGGGACTCATCTCGACAAAGTGAAAAGTTTCGTCAGTGAAGCAACGATTTTTATACTGATTATAATGTAGGGACTGTACACTGGATATACCACTAACGAAGAAGTCGTTCAGGCTATCGGCTGAGCAAAGATGAGCGGTGATTGAATGTGCATCATTTCGTCCCAATAGTTTACATAATATTCGCATTTTTTTTTTATTAAACTAAGACCCTATTGCAAATTATAGTCAGTAAGTAGGTAACTAGACTTTGTTGATTTTGGAGTTCAATTTTAATTCTTTTGTCCAAAAAATCGTAAAATACACTTACCGGATCCTCACTGCTGAAACTAACTATATAATCTACTTTAACTCTTGGCATTTTGTAATTTTCATGTAATTTTATTATATTTCAAACAAAATGTGGTACATATTACCGGTATTATAGGTATTACGTCGGTGGGTATTACATAGGGGTTATGGGCTGAGGTTATGGGAATGGTTTGGTTTATAACTTTGCTTAAAAATTACAAATCGATGAAGGCTTTGATTCTGAAATCACAAAAGAATTACACAATTATTTACATCGATTTACATTGATTTACATAAATACAACCACACACAAAATACAAATATTAATAGAAGGACGAAGGACGAATTAACATGACACCTCGCTCAGATGACGTTTGTGTAATGTATGGCGTGCAAAAAAAAATTGGATTTTTTTTAGAAATTTATGGATTTAAGTTTGGTACCTGCTTATGTCCATGTGATATCATATTTTAAATAAATTGAACAATACTGAACAATTAATTTCTGATGAAAATAAAACAAAAAGAAATAATTCATTAAGAAAAACTCAACAGTTTCAACAAAAATGGTCAAACGTGATTATTAAAATTAAAAGGAACAAGGTTCTAGAATAACCACTCGAAAAAAAAATTATGATGAATTTCCCAGATGTTTTCGAAAATACATCTGACGATAAAATTGTCCTTGTGAAGGCGGTTTATCTTATTGCGCTGCTTAGCACAGTAAAAAATCGAAGTTACAATTAAACAAAAAGTATGGAGGTAAAGTGAAATCCTCACGAACCAATGAAAATATTATGAATTTGCTGTAAAATAATGCTATTGTAGTTATAAATAATTTAAATGTGTAAACTATTTTCTGTATGTTCTATATGTATGTTTTATTTTATGCTCTATTTATTACTGTTTGTTTCCTAAATAAATAAATAAATTAGCAATCATCGGTCCAGTTGACGTCACAAGGACATTTTATTAATATTTTTTTTTGAAAAGCCTTCTTTTTTTTGAGGGGAAGATATAAATTGGGCTATATTTTCGGAAAAAATATTAAAAGTATGTGTTAATTTTTTTTTATGAAAGTATATATTTTTATGAACGTTGACACCTGTCTGAGTATAATACAGAAACCATTCAATTGGATCCAATAACAGCCACAAATGACACTTTTGCCACTTTCTTGTGTTCCAGACAAAAAAATATGGCCAAATTTGTTAACGTGTGGCGATTTAGCTATCAGTGTCATGCGTTTCAGATGCTTCGTTTTCGGCGTAAATGGCGTCTGTAACAGCTAAGATTTTTCCATTTCACACGGTATTTTGACATTTGACATTTACCTAATACCGTTTCAGATGCAATTTATGTGTCAGTAGAATAAATTAATAATAAGTAGATAGATAATTAATTAAGTAGTAAGTTAATCGTTCAACAATAATAACACAATACAATAATAATATCATAGTGGACGGGGGAATTATTTTTCTTTCATATATCTACCTTTTATAGATATCTTACTATACTTCAACGTATCATATGTAACACAATTTTTTTAAACATTTTTATGTTTAAAAAAATGGTGATTGGAAAGCAATTTATACGGATACAGTATTAATCCATATCAAATTAAATACGTTATTTACCTTCACCATTTCATGCACATTATAAATGCCTCTACACCATACAATTTAAATTAATATCTTCGGAGATATCGCGAAATAAAAACAATAGCACCACAAGCGTCCGAGCCTTGCCAGGCGGTGGATGGGCCGGGCCGGGGGGACCGGCGCCCCATGCCCCGACGTGATTCGCGTGATGTAAAATTAGGTCGAAATTATCAATGTTGTACACAAAAAAATATTGTAGTTTGTTTTTATTTGTTTATTATTTACTTTATCAAATATTTATAGAATTGGAAATAAAATACAATAAAAATACTCCAAGTAAGATGAACTTAAATAAAATTAAATCTAATCCACATGTACAACGCAACAAGCTGATAGGTCTATACGACATAAAAAACACTACGGCTTATGAGGCAGGGTGCGATTACATCTCCAAAGTTATTTAACTTGTACATTAATCAGTTAATCGTAGAACTCAGCAACACTAATATAGGTTGTCATGTTAATGGGGTTAGCATTAATAACATATGCATTAAATCCTTAGTATTTTCTTATTTATATTATTTTTTAATGCTTTTTTGATATTAAACAACAATTGTTTTTTTATATTTATTTTTTAATAATCTTAATTAACAATAATTACGAGTAACTACTGTAAGTAGTACAAAGTAAGGTGCCTAATCAACTAAACTTAAACTAAAATTAAATGGTTGTACAAAAATTGCATAAATTAATACAAAGTGTGGCCTCGCCTGTTATGAAGAACTTGCTGGCACCGATTATTCATAGAATCGATGATACTGTTTATGTTATCCTGCGGCAATCGCTCCCAATGAAATTTTAGTAAGTCCATCAGTTGTTGGGTTGTTGTCACTCCATCCAAGTCCTTTAAAACACGTCTCTGAAGCATGTCCCATGCATGCTCGATGAGGTTGAGGTCTGGCGATTGTGCAGGCCAAGGCAATACTAGCATGTTTTCCCTTGCCAAGTACTCCCGTGTGTGCAAAGCTGTATGCGAAGGCGCATTGTCATGCATCAACGAGAAATCGGAGCCAAGCGTTTGTGCGAATGGACGGACATAAGGCCTTAGAACATCCTCAACGTAATTTACAGCGTTCATGTTACCATTTACAAAAACGAGCTCAGTCCGTCTATTCTTCATAATACCCGCCCATACCATAACTGTTGAGCCGTTGTATGGATGCACTTCCTGAAAGCACCTCAGTCTTTCAGTATTTCCAGGACGACGGTACACTCTTACCCTTCTAGTATCAGGCTTGAACCCAAATCGAGACTCATCGCAAAATAAAATTTTATCCCATTGTTCCCGGGTCCATGTAATGTGTTCCCTACACCATTCATTTCGACGAGCGCGATTCCCGTGACGTATCGGTGGACACCTAATTGGCCGTCGTGCTCGTAGGCCATACTCATGCAGTCGATTTCGCACAGTTTGGCAGCTAACAACAACACCACTTGAATTTTGTAGCCTTAAACCTATCTCTTGGGCGGTTAACATCGGCTGGCATCTTGCAGTCAGTTGTATGCATCGATCTTGCCGTGTGGTTGTACACCTTCCTCGACCTGGGTGCTGCCCAGCAGAATCTCCCGTGTTAGTGTAACGCTGATGAATACGGCAAATAACGCTTCTGCTGACACCAAAATACCGAGGTACCTGAGATTGACTTCTTCCCGCTTGCAACGTCGCTACAGCTCTTTGCATTTCATCTGGGTTCAAATGATGACGCTCCATGACGTAAAAAATGTTTCAAAATCCAAATTTGTTCAAAACTTTTTTCAAATTATTGTTTAAATCATAAAATTGATACAGAATACTAAATTTTAATAAGCAAAGAACACGTTATAAAATTCGAAGAAATGCATTCGCTTTTGAATTTGTGAAAAAAAATAATAATACTCAATTTTTTTTTAAATTAGTTAGTATGTCCTCTAGATCAAAAAAGTTTACATACGTATTACCTACTTGGTAAGAAATGATATAATAATTGATTAATAATTTGAAATAGTATGTGTTGCTTAGACTTTTTTGATGTGTGTAGTGTTGCTGAGTCCAACGATTAGCGCACTAAAAAGAATTTTGGCAATATGTGAAAGGTATGCGCGATCCATGGACTCAGATACAACACGAAGAAGAGTGAGTTGATGTTATTCAAATTGCGTACAAAATGATATTCCATTGTGCCTCCGGTCGTATTATGCAGTTCTCCTCTTAATAAAGTCAGCAAGTTTAAGTATCTGGGCCATTGGGTCACCGATGATCTGAGTGATGATGTAGATATAGAGCGGAAGCGTAGAGCGTTGTCTGTCCGATGTAATATGCTCGTTCGCAGTTTTGTAAAGTGTACTAATCAGGTCAAGACCACGCTCTTCAGAGCCTTCTGTCAATCCTTTTACACTTGCAGTTTGTGGGCGAGTTATACACAAAGGGCATACAGCGCTCTGCGTGTCCAATACAATAATGCGTTCAGGGTGCTGATGCGGCTGCCGCGGTATTATAGTGCATCTGGAATGTTCGCGGAGGCGTGCGTGGACGGCTTTCATGCCATCATGGGCAAACGTTGTGCCTCCATTCCGGCGCGGGTGCGTGGCGGCCGCAACACCATCCTGGACACTATCGCTGATGGATGAGACTCTCCATTTATGGCCCATTGGATACACCTGCATGTCAAATAATTAATTGATCGTTTTGTTTTACTATTAGTTGTATTTATTTACTGTTATAATTTGTTAAAATTTTATTTTATTGTACCGTTTAGTTTTAATACTTAATATGTAATTAATACTGTGTAAATATGTAAAAATTACTATGGGGCTAGCATCTGAAAATGAATTATTATTATTATTACTATTATGCTCTGCTACCCGTGCGAAGCTGGGGCGGGTCGCTAGTGTAAGCTAAGTAAAAGACTGTTTATCTCTAATAAATAAAATAAATAAATAAACAGTTGTTATGCTATCGTTACTCACAAGATGACAGCGGGGCTCGACGCGAGGAAGCGGAAGGAAGATAGAGTTTCGAGCCGAGTGTCATGTTAATTCGTCCGTATAGTAACATTGCTGCCATAAACTCCCCTCTCCCTCTACTACAGCCCTCTTTTTTGTGTTTTTAACTTAGAATATTCAATAATGATCAATATTAAAATAAAAAATAAATTAGAATGACATCTTTTGAATTGAATAGCACAGATTTGGGTACGGCTTTCCAAAACTACCACCCTAGACATATTACTAATAATTTAGAGGGGGGTGAGACGAGCACACAAAACCAACTTTCAGAATTTTTAGAAATGCGGTAATACGAAAAAAAGACAAAAATAAAAAATAAAATACATACCCGTTACAAAGACATTTTTGTCATTCCTTGAACTTAGAACACTAACACAAAGTTATTTTTAAACTACGTATATACACTAAAAGTTATCAAAAGTAAACAACACTATAATACATTATATACAGATTTAACGGCGTCCACAAGCGCAATAAACGGATCAAGTTTTTCACGTAACACTCTGCGTCGCCATAAGTATTCTAGTATACTGTCAGCGAAATTTTCTCGATGATTGTAATTGTCTTTTCCAAAAAATCGTTTAACAACTCGCCACTGAGATTCAATTCTTTGTGTATGCGTGCCATCAGTTGCAACAAACGGATTATCGGGATCACTATGATTTACTTTATTATGAGTATACCCGTAATCTGCTAAGCAATCGTATGCACGCCAACAATCAGTGTGAATGATTGAACCTTCAGCGACATGTTTTTTGATAAGTGGAACGAGAACGTCTGCACTGCGTACATTATCATCACATATCTCCAGCCTCAGATCTTCGCTACCATCCTCTATCATGCCGAGAATCCAATGGCCTTCAATTCGGCGACCTTTATTATATTTTCGTTTGCCGAACTTGGATTCGTCGATTTGCACAACCTTTCCGGGTCCACCAATTTTCCCTCGTCGTTCTTCTACTGTTAATTGGTACAATACAATGCACTCGCGACAGTAATTGTACCAATCACAAATTGTTCTGTCCGACAAACATTGTTCACTCGAACGATCAATGTCTTCACGTTTAACGTCATTGTAATTAAATTGATGAGCAAAACAATACATAGGTAAAATACTCGTGGCAATGAAATGTGCACTTCTTCAAACCACGTGCCGTAAGCTCTACTAATGCATCCACCTTTAGTTTTGCACTGTCCCTTAGTACATCTAAAATGCCCAACAATATTATTTTTTGTATAAATAACACGCATAGGTACTCGATGGTACCGGCACAACATAACAGTTTTAAGAAGTCCTTTTTCTTTTGCAAATGCCACACATTGTTCCCTGGTTCCTAATTCGCGCCCTAATTTTAAAATGTTCCACATTGATATTACTTCACAGGAATACAAGTTGCGCTTAGTGTATTGTTCATTATCTACATCAGACGCACTTGTAGACGTAGAAGCCATTTTATTAAAAACTTAATATTACTAATAAACTTGTTGAAAATGCAATCTAAGTATATACAAACTACCCTACACTAATGTTACTAAATTAAATACCTATATACAACCGAGAAAAATAGTAATTCAATCTTAAAAATAATTTGGTGGTTTTCATACCGCAATTTCTTTTAAATTGGCGCGAAATGATCTGATTGAACTAAACGCAAAGATTGAATGAACTGAGTGAGACACTCGACTATAATTGTAATGCTAGGCTTACACATTGACCAAAAGTCTATAACTGACAGTATGGCATGCTTCATAAACCTGTGTGATTAAAGTAAAATACTATGTCAATAATAACCTTTTTATTAATATGTGAACCTTTTTTCCATAATATTGTATTTTCTTTGATTAAAAAATATGTTTTTGTATAATAATTTTTGTGATTGATTTTTTAGTAGTCTGATTGCCATTTTTGGTTTGTCAAATACTTCGATAATTTTTATTATTTAATATGTCATTCGCATAGCTTGTTATTGCATTCCCTTTCACCCTTCCCACTAACGTAAACGAACCTAAAGCTTAACCTATTGACTGAGAAATAGTGGATCATTAGCATTACTATATTATTATCAATTTATCTTGGCCGGATTTTAAAAGGATAGAATTTCTTCTTGGTGGCTCGTCGCTCCACTCCGCTTCGCTCCTCGCATTGACATAGACAAACATAACCTAACCTATTGAATTGAAAAATGATGGACATTTAATCCATCTTGGTCAAACTTTAAATAAATAGAAAAGCTTTTTAGTGGTTTGTCATTCCGCTTTGCTCCTCGCATTAACAAAGAGAAATCTAACTGGTATAGCTTTTCAAAACAACAACCCTAGAAGTATTAATAATAATTTAGGTGATGGTGGGAAGAGAACACAAAACCAACTTCCAGAATTTTTAGAAATGCGGAAATGTAAAAAAAAAACCGAAAATAAAAAAATACATACCAGTTACCACCAACATGAATTCGCTCTTTGCATTGACATAATCAAAGAGTTGACTATTGAAAGAGGGAATAGACTTCAAAATTAAAATCAATTGAAAACAATAAATATGTTAAGAACTTTTAAACCTAACTTTAGTAACAAGTAACAATTCGATTTGCGTGGCGCTCGGCGGCCACTGCCGTGGCACACTCGCTTCGCTCGCTCGCCTCCCGCGTTTTTTATGTTCCTAGTGGGTTGGAACCATCGATTTTTTGCACAGTTAGCATCGTGCCCATATATTCGATTTTTACTATATTATTTTAACCTAACCACCTTCTTCTTAATTATGGCGTTTTCTGTTTGTACCCATTTCGCCAGTGTCGAGTTGATATTTTTATTACTTTGCTTTGGCTATTACTTTGATTTTTGATTCAGTGTCTAACAACGAAATATGCTGTTTGTATTTTTAATAAAAAATAACAAGAATAGGCAACGTAGTACGGTTAATATGGAGCTTTTTCAAAATATCGCCAGAAACCACGACGTTCTACGTGTGCCATTTTGAAAAAAAAAACTCCTAACCACATAACTATTGATTGAGAAATGGTACCTAGAAAAGCAACCTGCCTTGACTCAATTTCTTTTTAACATTTTTTTATGAACCAAACCTAAATAGTTGAAACGTATTAGTGACATATTATGACGTAATTTAAGATTATGTTACATAACTACGAAATAAAGATATTTTGATTTGATTTGATTTGAGTGGCCGGCCATTTAGTGTTAGTATCAAGTATTTTTACTGTGAAGGCTATCAAAAATGTCTTAGTAGCAGGTATGTATAACTCATTTTTAATTTCGTTTTTTTTTCTTATTTCCGCATTACTATAAAATCTAAAAGTTTATTTAATTTCTTTATCTCGCCCCCCTCTTTCATAATGTTATTTCTTATAAGGTAGATACAATGACTAGACTTTGGCAAATGAATCGTGAACCGAATTAACTGTGTTTTGACTTTTTTTTATGCAATAGAACTGCTGGAACATAAAGGGACAAAACAAATTAACGTCACAATTTATTAGCTAGACTCTAGAACTCTCCTATTGACAAAGTGCGACAATCTACTTGCATGCGTATCGAACTGTGGCATTCATATGCTTTGGGTCAAAATGTGAACCTGTCTTTATATTTGCTTTATGAAACTGAACTGAAGTTCACTTCAATCAATGTTGTTAATATTGTTCAATCAATTAACAAGCTAAGAATAATTACGTAAATCATTCTTTTTTTACATTTTTAGATTGCAACTTGCTTCGAAATATTAATAAAAATAATCAGTGCAATTAAACAATTAATTTATTAGAGTGAAACATACTTCGAAATAAAAAAAATAGTGCAACAATTCATCTACGAGTAATACTTGTTACCGGTGCTTATTACAGTAATTGTAAACGTATTGTTCGTGTTAGTAAACTCTAGCAGCATAAAAAAAACGTTTTATAATGGTTTATAGTTTTAAAATTATAATTTTTTAAACCTTAACAGTGAAGACTTAAAGAAAATTAAGTGTTTGAAGCTGGTTTCAAGTGTTTTGAGTTTAAAAGTTATTGAAAATGTCGTAATAGCAAGTATGTAATACTCATTTTTAATTTGTTTTTTTTCTTATTACCGCATTTCTAAAAATTCTAAAAGTTGGTTTATTGTGTTTACCTCGCCCCCCTCTTTCTTATTATTAACATCCCTAGGGTGGTAGTTTTGGAAAGCCAACCCCAGATTTGAATAGACTGGAACAGCTTGGTTATTGTTCTGTGCTGTTATCTGTACAAGTGTAGTTTGTTCAAGTTTCAAGTTCACAGGTTATGTTTTATGTTAGTATGTTTTGGTTAGTTCATGCTGCTTAAAAATATAAATCACATAGAAATTGTATGCGAAATAACACATCGGCTATATTATCAAAAATAAAAGATTAAAGAAGAAACATCTTGAAGTTTTCAGAAAGTAATGTTTTACCCATTACCCACTTGTACCATCGTTTTATACCTACATACTTGATTGTTAAACAATTAATTTGCCATGTCAGTCGTAGAATGGTTGTAGCTTAGGTTTGTAGATGGGTCTGCTAAATTTACCCGTTGTATTTACCATATTTTTTTTTCTAGGTAATTAAACCACTATGGAACATCCTCTGGCAGTGAAACTAGCTTCAATGGCTTTAATATCACAGAAGAAATTAGAAAGTATATTATACATGTGTGGGGATAAAAAGGATCTAATTATTGATCATTCCCTTATTAAACCATTAGAAAAAATATGTGGTGTTAGTTGGCTAAGGTAATTTATTAAGTACTTACTATATTTGTATGTAGTTAAACCGTAGTTATTTTTGACAATAGATTGAATAGTTAATTCATAAAATATTTTTGTTTTAGGCAACATGGAATAGAGAAGATTTATAAAATGGATCCACAATTAGGTTCTACAGTGAACACTAACAGAGTTTATCTAATACCATCTTGTGTGCAAAAATACAAATGTGTCTTAGATCAAATATCATCCCTTATCAGTCAAAATTCATTATTGTCAGACCAGAATTGCTTCCATGTCATCATTGTTCCAAAAGTACTATGTTCATATGATTCAATTCTTGAAAGTCGAGGTCTTTATGGTGTTGTGAAATTGTATTCTTTTTCTTGGGATCTGATGGTGCTAGATGAAAATGTTTTGAGTTTAGAGTTACCTTTTCTTTATAAACAGCTTTTTATAGAGCAAAATCGCTCACTTTTATCTGGCATATCCTTGTCTCTTTGGACTTTATTTCATGTTATCGGAAGACCAAAGGTTATTTTTTCTGTAGGAAAATTGTCTGCAAGTGTACTCGATATAATAGAAATTTATAACGAGACATACATACGAGATTTTATGAATAAAGACGACTCCCAAGATATAGGAGCATTAATAATCATAGATAGGGATCAGGACTATGCATCCAGTCTATTGACACCAGCAACATATAGTGGATTGTTGAGTGAGCTCTTTCCTATAAATTGTGGTTATTTAGATCTAAATGTATCTGAAACAAAATTAATGAAAGGCAAGCTTGATTTTGAGCTAAATAATGAAAAACAACCATCTAAAAATTCTGTCATGACATTAGATAGTTCTGTTGATTCACTATATGGTGAAATTAAACACAGACATTTTTCTGAGGTTTTAAGTGTGTTGAGTTCAAAAGCTAAATTACTTAAAAACGAAGATGTGAAAGCTTTAGGCATACAAGAGATCAAACACTTTGTGACAACAAAGTTACAACAAGTAACTATGTTCAAACAGAACCTTGTCAATCATGTGCTAGCTTGCGAAACGATAATTTCCGAGATGAGTAACAAATTTGAATCTTTGAAGTTATCGGAAAACGATATGTTGAACAATAGAAACAAAAAATCAAACTTCATTTTTACCGATGAACATTTTGGCACTGACATACACATGTATAATAGCTTGCGTCTCATGTGTTTATTAAGTTTGACACAAGGAATTTCTTATGATGAATATAATACTCTAGTTACTAAGTATTTGCATGCGTTTGGGCACAAATATTTGTATATATTCAATAATTTGGTGAATGCAGGTCTTCTCATACAGCCAAGCAGTCTAAAACTGTCATTAAACATAACCAACTTGGGTAATTTAAGCGATCACTTACCAAAATGGCAGAATACATTTCAATCGACAGCTCACAAGTTAAAACAACTGCCTCCGCAGACTGATAAAATTGAAAAATCATCCCCGAGTTATGTTTTTAACGAAGGCTATATACCGTTAATAGCTGTTCTTTGTAATACAATGTTGACAGCAGAATCACTTTCTGAAGTGGCATCAAAAATGTCCTCTTTGAGTGAATTAAAAATAGCTGGGAGTTTTTTAGACAAAATGAAAGGTGGCATACAGACGTTAAATGAAAGACTTTCAAATATGAAATTGCATGGTGAATTAGAACATGGCTGTAGAGATTTGAAAGGTTTGTCGAGTCAACTGAAGAGTGAACCAAACTTAGGCAATGTGTTCCCTTTAAAACCAAAGAACGTATTAGTGTATGTAATTGGAGGTGTAACTTATGCAGAGATAGCAGCCTGTGAAGTGGTCCAAACAAATACATGTAGTAAGATTTTTGTCGCCAGTGATTGCATTATAAGCGGCGGAGATTTAATTGCTTCTAACACTTAGCTATGTCTCTATGTCAAATGGAAATATAATTGTATGTTCCATATAGTAAATATTTACATGCATATTGTGTGATATATGATAAATATCTTAATTATCACATACTTTCAAAGTCATTAATTTAGTGAGAGTTATTCAATGCTCACATGTATTTTAAATCCAATCATAAAACTAATGAATGTTGGGATTATATAGACTATATTAAGTTTAAGACCAAATTATAAAATGGATCAATATACATAGTATAGATTCATATTTTGAGAAAACTCATATCAAGCTTTCATACCCACACTACAGCCCTTCCTCAAAATTAAGGAATTTAAGCCATTGGTCAGCCATTGCAGGTGGGGCTTGAATTTTCACCAGTACAAGCAATGATGTCGGCAGAGCTTGTGATATAAGACTTAATTTTTAATAAATTAATAACTGCTCGGTCAATATATTAAGCGAGAACCGCAATCCATGATCTTTTTAAAAAAAATTACAGTTCTATAAATTAAATAATTTAAGGGAATGAGATTAGAGCTGTTGTACTGGGACCAGGAGTAGACTCGGGTTGAGCATTACACACTACAGCCATTTGACCAAATTTGTAACACACACGTGTTTAAATTTACATTTGGGCTTCACATGCTCTTGGCGTCCACAATCATATCACTTCACATTGCTGACTTTGACTGATTGATAGGCCGAGTAGTTAGAGAACCTAACTGCAGAGCCAAGCATGGCAGCTTTGATCCTCGCCAAGACAAATATTTGTGCATGAACATGTCTATTTGTTCCATGTCTGGGTGTAAAAAGTATGTATATATTATAAAAATCGTATTTAAGTATGTTTACCAGTTGTCTAGTACCCATAATACAAGCATAATACTTGCTTACTTTGAGACTAGATGGTGCTGTGCGGGATGTTCCAGATATTATTATTATTATTGTTTTTACGGGTATTAGGTTAGATTAAATTTAGTTAGGTCTATCCTCATACTTGGATACTTTTTGGCTATTTCATGTTGACAGCTGCACTTGCAGCTTTTCAAAACATTAATTTATTTTCAGCCAATAACCCTTTACTTGTTTGGTTTTTCAAGCCTTAAATGCACTTGTTCTTTAAAGCTAGAACCAATTATTACCAAAGTTACATCTTTTTGCTAAGCACTTTTAAGTACATATCTTGTTTGAATTAAATGAATTGTACAATTTGAAATTTTATCTAAATATTCTATGTGTCTATGAGTATATAATGAATAACAAATAGAACTGTTTTAACTTTATTGTAATTGTTCCCTGTTGACTTATGAATATCAAATTCTATTTTTATTAACTTTGCTGTGTATACGACTGAAATAAAACTATATTACACTTTAACACAATACTTTTATTTCTGATACAAATTTTTTATATAAATGATATCACAGAATAATTGAATATATCAATGTACATTAATAATAAACTACACCTATGTTAACCAAAGCCGATGTTATTTTCTCCAGTATTGGGCAAACTTGTGGAACTGTTCAACAAGAACAGCCATGACAGCAGTCACCGACATGTCCAGTAGGTTCTGGAGGTAATGCACGGCTTCTTCATCCCCAAGGTCCAGTCTAATAAAGCAAAGTATTAAATAGGCTGATCCAAAGAGAAATGATTTTTTTTTTGGGTCAGAGATTACTTATTAGTCTATGTTCCATGCATACTTCACTCTGTTAAAGTTGTATAATAGTATAGGATAGATACGATCATGCGTCTCTGAAAATATTTGTAATCTACTACTTTTTTAGACCAATTTTGCCAAAGAAACTATGGTAATTATTAAGTTTCTGAGTAAACTGAACTGTACATACACTTAGAAATTATTCAAACATAATCCTGCTAGTTAAATATTATCTAAATTACAAGACCACGTCTGCATGTCATTTGTAGGAAAGTAATTTGAAAAATAAAAATGTGGGCGCAGGGTTTTCACTACGATACAATTGTTTTACATTTTTGTTTCACTTTAATATTTAGGTACATATAATTTTTTTAGACATACATAACTGAATAATATTATTTGCTAAAAGATGCATGATGATTTTATCTATCATGTATGTATGGTATAGACAAATTATAAAACTGTAATGACATGGAGGTTATTGAAAACATTATTGTGATCGCCTAACTTGCTACCCATGAACAACACATTTTGAATTTTATTGTGTTGGTACTCTTTGAATATGTGTAAGGGGTAAGACTTGTAAGTTACGCACGGAACCTTTTTGAGGTAATTATGTTCATAAGAAACAGTTCCCCATCGCTTGGCACTCGCTGAGAAAAACCCACTTTTAATGTCCCAAATATTACGAACGTAGCTATGTCCCTCCTCTGGGCTCAAACTATCTCTACATGAAATTGCATGAAAATTGACTCGATAGTTTAGCCGTGAAAACGGAACAAACAGAGACCATCTGATCCAGTGCGGGTTGGTGGATTTTAACGACTGCGGTTAACTGATAGCAACCGGGACCGACGACGAATTAACGTTACGTCACGTTAACACAGACACTTTGGCATTTATATATTAGTATGGATGTCTCATCATGCTATGTTTTGGAGCAAAGCAATAAAAGAAAAATAATGTAGTGATCAGATATACCTAAGAATTATTATTCGTTCATTTATATGCCAATCCTGAAAAACGTGGCAAAAGTTAGGTACTTAATAGACTAGGTACCTACCTCAGTTTATCTTGCACTTTTTTAACTGCCTTGTCTGGTTCGAGGGCGATGTCCGGTACAGACGCGTCCACCATCAACGAGAATAAATTTAACATTAAGTTAGCATGCCTGCAATGAAAAGGTTAAGTTGAAGAATTTAAGCAGATCAGATATAATACCCAACAATAAGTGTATTAACAATACCCATTATACTATAATTGATCCAAGTTTTTATTATGTGCCGCACACGAGCGGCGTGCGAAAACGAATTTTGTTAATTTTATTCCTTCAAAACATAGTTTTGAAGGAATAAAATTAAAATAAAAAAATAAATAATGTAGTTTTATTCTCTTCCTTGCCTGTGAAATTGCATCAGTATCAGTCGAATGATGGCGGAGATATGACATCTGTGACATACGGATGGACACAAAACACTATTTCGAGATTCATTATAGCTTTACGTTGTCACCGTTTTGTAATATAATATATAGGTTATTTATACACAATCAGTCACATTCGATAATACGAAAACAGCCGAGCAGCATTATTTAGAAATATCAGTCGACCGCGATCAGTTGGCGCCCATGTGAAATGAAGAGCGAGTACGTAAGGACGACCGCTTTTACTCACGTTTCAGTCGAGTGAGTTGACTCAAATGCCAACTGATCGCGATCAGAGTACTGTAGAACAATTTAATGTACCTCCTGAGATGTAAGAAGGCCGTATAGCATTGTTTCCTGAACTCATGATAGTGTTCAGAGTGCATGCCGCCCATGGCTTCCACCATTTCGCGGCTCAGCTTCATGGGCGGAGGAAGTGGTTTGGGATCGCGACCCAGAATGTATCCGAAGTCAATGTGGAACAGGGCACCTTGACAGGTTAACAGCAAGTTGTCAAGATGCCGATCTCCAACACCTAGAAAACAAGAAATCTGAACTGAGTTTTTCTTGCGGTATCCGCGAGGTGCGGGAGGGTTGATTCCGCTATTGGCCACATATTGTCTATTGCATTAATAAACAGCAAGGAATCAACCCTTACGCACCGCGGAGCTACCGCAGAGAGACCCAACGTTATGCAGTATGCCTTCAACAAATAAACATCACTAGATTGGCGACCGAATGGATAAAATAATAAACACACACAGTGAATTTTAGACAATTTTTTTGCATATCGTATGCGTAATTGAAAATTACGAGTAACGCGAAAAGGTCACTAATGATATTAACTAATAGTGCTTGACAAGACAAATGAACACTGAAAAGATCGGCTCGGGTACATCAATCCATTTCAATCACATGAAAAAAAATTTGATATTCTGCACATACAGACGTGGCGATTGCGTCATTCCGAAACTATGACTAAGCAACAATCCCACAACCAGCACAAACTTTTATCACCAATAGACATTCTCATAAAAAAAAATCCACGGCCTCAGTGACAAAACAGCCCCCACCAATTTTATTTATAACCTTTGGTCAGATTCGTTTCATTATTGCACCTACAACCAATATTTCACTTAATTTTTTACAGAGTAATATGAATTATAATTAAAATAGAATGCACTCACTGCCTTACCTAGTAAATATGTGATGACACAATATCCGGCACAACTCCTTATATAAGTATCCATAGTTTCTGGTTTTATTCCATACGGCGCTGTCTCACAAGGATTGTGTTTCCTAAAGAAATTTTGGATACTGCCTTCTGTAGCCAGCGCTTCGGCTACAGTCACCGATTCAATAAACTGGAGGAAGCCATGTTTGGAGCTAGTCGCTAAAACTTTATACGGAGTCAACTTCAAATCTAAGTTTTCACGTCTCAACAATTTATCCATTAACGTAATCATTTGTAATATCAACTGATCTTGTCTAAGGTCGTCTCCATGTTTGAAAATAGCTTCATATTCGACCCCCTCTGTGGTGAGGAACGTGAGTTTTGAAGGCATTAGTGCTGACTTGAATAAACTAGCCTTTTTCGCGACTATGCCTTTAATAGTCACGTTGGGGTCTAACGGAAACGGGATAGGTTCGAAGTTCGTAAAGTTGAATTTGAAGGCATCAGGATCGGCTAGAAGTTGTTGGAGTCTTTCCGCTTTTTTGTTCCGGTTTCCGCTTTCCCTGGTCACTGTTTTCACCAGTTTCACTAATTTGTCTATGAACACTTGCTGGCGAGCTAGGAACGATCGCGTCCGTTGGTGGTCCGCGTTGCCTGGGGACAAAATGTTATTCCGGTATTAAGTAATATTTACAGAGTAGCTTTTACACTTTTATAAATCATTTGAAAATACTTTGATAATGACTTCTTCTGTGTGATATATTTCTTCTTACTGTTCTGCCCATAAACATAGCAACATTTACAAATAAATTCTATTATGTCGATCAACATTTCATCCATGTGTTCAGGAAAATTTTAATAAAATTAATTGAGTGGTTCTTGAGACAAAAAATTTAAATGTGTATTTTGGGTTTGTAATTTGTTGATTACCTTGAATATCCTTACAATGATGTCCCCATTAGTAATATAATTTTATTATAGTACAGATTTAATACATTTTACTGTGCAATTTATTACATAAGGAGTCACACAAGACCTTAGCTCATATAAGTTCATGTATACATTTGGAGTTATATTGAGTATACAATTTTTTTTTTTTAAGTTTTTTTCTCTGAAGTTGTGAATATGTATTCAAACTTTATTCTGTATGTAGTCCGGCTAAGTACGAGTCGGACTCGCACTTGAAGAGTTCTGTAACACTGTACAACATTTAAAAAAACCACTCTTCTTGTACAAGGGACCCCCTTTAATTTATAACTTTATTCTATTTTTATTTGTTGTTATAGCAGCCATAGTAGTACACATTTCGTGAACATTTCAAGTGTAATAATCTCATAACCACCAATCACCAAAAACATCGAAAAAAAACACGTTTCTTGTGGGGGAACCCCTTTTATTTTCAACTTTATTTTATTTTTATTACGTTGTTATAGAGGCCATAATTGTAAGTGTCTACCTATTACGGTTCAGTTCAATTCAATTTTATTGCGTTCCACAGTTTTTAGCATACATTTACCTTACATAGGAAATAGACATGCTGTAATTATTGTGGACCCTGTCATAGAGGGCACACCAAACAAACAAAAAATGGATATAAGAGATGCCTTCAATATACTAAAAATATTAGGATCATCAAAATTCTTAAGTACTTGCTATAACTAAACTTTATACGAGACCTACCTATACTAATTTATACACTTACTTATTCATAAACAATATTTATTATTTATATTATTGCTTATGTATTGGGTAAAAACGTAATTTCTATTTTTTTTATTCATGTATTCTAAAAATTATTTATATTAATATATATTTGTATTTATTACGCAAAATCTTTCAGGTTCAGATACTAGAGCCCTGTGACAGACGGACGGATGGACGGACGGACAGCGGAGGCTTAGTAATAGTGTTCTCGTTAGTACCCTATGGGTACGGAACTTTCAAAACTATATTTACGCGAAAAAGTACTTGGACATAGTATTAGTGATGTTATGATTTGAACTTTTCATGTGGGGACAGCAAATGTGTAAGTTAATTATAGCTAGTTCCATTTACCTTTAGCTAAAGTCTGTGAGAATGTCTTCATAACTGTTAGATACATGTTTCTAATGACCGCATCTTGTTTCCCAGGCACATCTCTATCTTCACACTCAATCAAAACATACCAGTACAAGTAATTGGCTAATGATGGATTGTTGCAGGCGCGTTGCACTAAAAACGAGGAGAGATTCAGTCTTTCTTCATTATTGGTTTCGTTGTTATCACTGAAAATAGTAACCACAATCACAATAACCATCAATTATAATTCAAAGTCAAAGAACAAAAGATTTGTTGGTTTTTATATATGGTTTGGATATTGTTATAATTAATTACTATGTGTCTTTGGAACATTACACATTTTCGGATGTATATAATATTACTTGCTTTGACGACCTCTTAGCCTATTGGGTAGTAACCCTGAATCCCGGGTAGAATCCCAGGTCGGGTCAGTATTTATATGATGAATATTGATGCTGGTACCGGGTCTTGGTTGTTATATGTATGTGGTGTCTTCTCTTGGTACCCAAAATACAAGCTAATGCTTAGTTTGGGGCCTAGACGTTGTTGTGATGTATACGTTACATTATTATTAAAAAAAAAATTAAAAAAAAAACAAGTCATAGTACAAGTGTGTAGTCTACGCGAACGGAGTCGCGGGCGGAAAATTAGTGTGAAAATACAATATTGCTCATGTTACTCAGTGATAATGTAGCTTCTTATAGATGAAAGAATTTTAAAAATCAGTTGAGTAGTTTTTGAGTTTATTCATAACAAGCAAACAAAGAATCAAATCGTTCCTCTTTATAATATCAGTATAGACGGCAAATGACTTATAACATACCTATTTAATAAAGGAGAATGTTCAAAATTACATTATAGATATCATGTGATTACAATTTTATAGTACAGATTTGTTGAATAATTAATATCGTTTTAGGGTTCCATTGCCAAATAGCAAAAAACTGGATTCTTCCGAATTCGTCCTGATCGTATGTTACAGCTATTTTACTCGGAGACTATTGGAATATCTCCATTTCACAAGTGAGATGGAATTTTGGAAGGCAAGTATAATTAATCATAATAAATAAATAAAAAGTAGCGAAATTAAGAAACCAATTATTTGAGGTAGTCTTTTTTTTCTATACATATAAGGGACGAAAAATAAAATTCCAGCACATATAAACGTGTGGAATACCTATAGATGGGTCTGTCTCCCTTTCACTTTTCAACTAAGGAGAGAAAAATTCCGAAAACAAGTCAGCACATAGGCTGCTATTTTATGAATCTGGGACTGGCCACTTACAAAAAAATATTTAAAAAGTTATTACAACATTTAAAAATGGAAATCTTTGGCTGTAGAATATAGTTTGTTTCATATAACTGTCAATTGTTTTTCCATTGTGGCGTCATTTTGAAAACTGTGTGTATTCATCACCATAGATTTGACTCGTGAACATTTTCGTCTACCTCAAAAACAGTTCATGGACATGCAGTGACTTCGACTTTTAGGGATGAAGCACCATCGAGAACCACTGTGTATCACTGGCTCAGTGCGTTTAATCGTGGGCGCATGGTCGACGAATTTAAAGAAGATCACCCTAAATCGGTTGTTGTACCACAAAATATTGATGCTGTGTGGGAATTAATAATGCAAGATCGTCATATTACATATCTCGAGATAGAGGCGTCCCTGGGCATAAGTATGAAGAGCATACATAAGATCTAACATGAACATTTGGGTATAAAAAAATTTTGTTCGCGTTGGATTCAACTTGACAACTGATCAAAAACAGGCTCGAGTCGATTGGTGCCAAAAAATACAATCGTAGTGCGCCAAAGGCTATTTATAATATCTACATAGGCGATGATTATTGGATCTATGCGTATGACCCCGAAACTAAACAGCAGTCAACGGTATGGGTGTTCAAGATGAACCGAAACTAACAAAAGTTATTCGTGCTATAAACACTTTGAAGCGAACGATCGCCTGTTTTTTGGAATAAATGGACATGTAGCTACTGTGCCACTAGACAATCGTACTACGATTAGTTCGAAATGGAACCCCACCATTTGTTCGCCAGAAGTCTTTGAAGGAATAAGAAGGTGCAACCAACAACGCAGAAAATCATTCTTCATCATTGTAGGGTAGTTTGCAATGTACACACTAATGTAACGCACCGAATACATCAGTTAGATTCCAACCGTGGTTTCATTACGTAGCACTGGCGACGAGGCGGAAGTAAAATCATTTTTACTTCGAATTTACGTGTGTTTTATATCAAAAGATAGTTACTTTTAGTGTATCGTTTAGTAATAAATTGTTGGCAAATAACAGTTTCCGTCAAATTTCACAATGCCAATCGGTAAAATAGAATCATTTGATCTCACTTCAAAACAATGGCCGGCGTACGTGCGGCGCGTCAATCAGTTTATTTTATTGAACGAAATTAAACCGGAACTAAAAGTGCCTACGCTAATAACTGTCGTGGGAGAAGCAACGTACAGCTTAATGTGTGATCTGTGCGCACCGGATAATCCGGAAAATAGAACGTTCGAGCAACTGGTCGAGTTAGTCCGAGATCATCTCGAGCCACAGCGTTCGGAGATCGCCGAGCGACACATTTTTCGTCAAAGGAGACAACGACCCGACGAATCGTTAACGGAGTATCTGCAGAGCCTAAAACACCTGGCGGTCACATGCAATTTCGGCTCCAGACTCGAGGAAGACCTCCGAGATCAATTTGTTTCGGGCCTCGCAAGTGAGTTGATGAGATCTCGAATTTTTGCGGAAAAAAGTCTCGACTACAAAAAGCAGTGGAACTAGCTCTGGCTCTGGAGGCTGCCGATCGACACGCGGGCATAAGCGGTGTCGGCGCGGCTACATCGCGGAGCATAGCCGCCGGGAGCTGCGGCGGTGGCAATGAGGCGGGCGAGGGCCTACACACGGTGCGCGCTCGATCGACTGCTAGCGCCCGTGGTGGCGCGGGCGGCGGCGGTGGCGGCACGAGGCCGCAACGAGCGTGGGGACCGGCTGCGGTTACAACTGGCAGCGCGAGCGGCGGGCCCCGTGAAGGCGCAGGGTGTTGGCGGTGCGGCAAAGGGCACTCGGCTAATAGATGTCGATATGCGAATTATAACTGTGATAATTGTAACCAACGCGGTCATCTACGTGTGATGTGTAAGAAAATGCGTAATCTTAAAAGTGAAAGTGATTCGCAACGTCAACATTTTGTTGATGAGTGTTCAGAAGACGAGTTCTTCAACATGGTGGTATCGACGGGACAAGGTAATAAACCTTATTTTATAAATGTACAAGTGGATTCCGAAAATTTAGAGTGCGAAATAGACACGGGTAGTCGTATTTCCGCTATAAATGACAGTTGTTACGAGTTCTTATTTAAGCAGCGAGCCTTACAGACAGACAATTTGATTTTATGTAGTTATTCTGGCTCAAAAATTGAACCTCTCGGATACATTTTAGTAAATATTAAATATAAAAATGCAGTGGCCACCAATGTCCGTTTGTATATAATTAAAGGCGGTGGCAGGCCATTACTGGGCCGTGATTGGTTGACTGCTTTAAATATTACACAAATAAATATTAATAAGTTGATCGAAGAGGAACAATTAGTGAGCCAGCTGAGCAAAGAATATCCTGAGGTGTTTACAAATCAGTTAGGTACTTGTAAAAAAACGTTACGTTTACAGCTTGTAGACTGTGAGGGAGTGTTCGTGCGTGCGCGGCCCGTGCCGCTCGCTTTACGAGTGAAGGTGGAGCGCGAGTTGGAACGGCTACAGCGCGACGGCTCCATATACCAAGTCGAGCATTCTGATTTCGGAACCCCAATCGTGCCCGTGGTCAAAAGTAATGGGGAACTGAGAATATGTGGGGATTATAAGATAACAATTAATCCTAAACTGAAACGTAATTACTATCCTCTGCCGCGCATTGAGGAATTATTCGCGAACTTAAGTAATGGGGAGGAATTCACGAAAATAGACCTTCGACATGCGTATGAGCAGGTACTTTTGGAACCCGAGTCCCAAAAATTTACGACGATCACCACTCATGTCGGCACTTTCACGTATCGGAGGACGCCATATGGCTTATCTTGCGTACCGGAACAATTTCAGAAATTGATGGAGGAGACACTGCGCGATGTCTCTGGCACAGTTGTTTTCCTCGATGATATTTGTGTTACGGGCACGGGTCGACACACACATATTCGCAATCTACGGGCTGTACTCGAACGATTACGTCAGATGGGTCTGACGGTTAAATTGGAGAAATGTTCATTTTTACAAAAAAGCGTCAAATATTTAGGTTTTATTATTGATAAAAACGGGTTGCGTCCCGATCCTGCCAAACTAGACGCGATTGCCAAAATGCCTACTCCGATGGACGTCAGTCAATTAAAAAGTTTTCTCGGGTTACTTAATTACTATGGCAAGTTTATTCCGAACATGAGTTCGTTATTGAACCCATTACATAATCTCTTAAAAAAAAATATCACGTGGGATTGGGATTCGCGTTGTGTGAAGGCTTTTGAAGTTGCAAAACGAGTGTTGTTAAGCGATAAGGTGTTAGCACATTACGAAGAAGGGCGGCCGCTCGTGTTGTCAGTGGATAGTAGTGCGTACGGTGTGGGCGCAGTTTTGGCGCACCGCTACGAAGACGGCAGCGAACGTCCAGTGAGTTGTACGTCTCGTACTTTAAACGACGCAGAGCGCAACTATAGTCAGCTCGACAAGGAGGCTTTGGCAATTTATTTCGGCATTAATAAACATCACCAGTATCTCTTTGGTAGGCGGTTCGTATTGCGTTCCGACCACAAACCACTTACACATATTTTCGGCATAAAAAGGGGAATACCACAAACGGCGGCTAGTCGATTGCAGCGTTGGGCCGCACGACTAGCGGCTTATGACTTTACAATCGAGTTTGTTAAATCAGCGGATAACGGCGCGGCTGATACACTATCGCGACTACCATTGACATTGGAGCGGTCACCCACTTCGAGCATAGATTATTTACATTATGTTGAGGAAACATTACCTATAAGTTTTAAGGATGTTGCGAAAGAAACTCAAAAGGACCCGCTTCTGTGCAGGGTGTTGGGTTATTTACTATTCAGCTGGCCTAAGTCTCCTCCATGTGACGATGAAAAAGTATTTTTTGCTCGTAAGGATGACTTATTTACTGATCGTGGATGCATAATCTATAAATACAGAGTTGTGATTCCGCCTATTTTAAGACCGGAGATTTTAAAAGAAATACATAGTGGCCACTTAGGCATGAACAAAATGAAAAATATTGCACGGAACTACGTGTATTGGCCAAATATAGATATTGACATAGAGGAGACCAGTCGGGCGTGCGTTGCGTGCCGGTCAGTGCGAGACGCGCCTGCGCGCGCGTCGTTGCATCCGTGGGAGTACCCACTGCACCCATGGCAGCGTTTACATGCAGATTTTTTTGATTGCGCTGGTAAACGATTCCTGATAGTTGTGGACGCGCACTCAAAGTGGATTGAGGCTGTGGCTATGGCGGGTACTTCCGCTAGAGCAACTATTACTGAATTAAGGTCTATCTTTTCTCAATTCGGTATCCCGTCACAATTAGTAACCGATAACGGCCCGCCGTTTTTCTCTGAAGAATTCAAGCGATATTGTGAAATGAATAGAATTAGACACTCCACATCAGCGCCGTACCGACCCCAGGGCAACGGCGAGGCGGAAAATGCGGATAAGACCGTTAAAAAGGTGATAAAACGGGCAATTTTTGAAAATGAAGATATGTTTACGGCCCTATATAGATTCTTATTTCAATATCGAAATTGCGAACACGCAACAACTGGAGTGTCGCCAGCGGTCGCGCTATTCGGGCGGCGCTTGCGCGGGCGCCTCGATGCACTGCGCCCGGGCGGCGCAGTTGTAGTACAGACTGCGCAAGACAAGCAGGTGGCGGCAGCGGGTGGACGTCAAACTCGTCTCGATGTAGGTGATAGCGTGCTCGCTCGCGATTATTCAAGGTGGGGAGGCAAGTGGGCCAAAGGTGATGTATCAAAAATAACGGGGCCCGTCACATGCAATATCAATGTTGGCAATGGGGTCGAATGGCGTAGGCATCACGACCAACTTATTCCGATTCGTAGTAAAGATCGTTATTCGTTGTCGCGGGCAAGCACGCAGCCAGAAGCGGTAAGAGAACAAGCCGAGGGGTTGGCTGGCCCGGATGAACAGTCAGGAGCGGAGGAACCTGGTAATAAATTTATTTTCAAATAATACTGTGTCTTAATAGCTGTTGGTTTTCCCACAATAAATAAATAAATAAATAAATAAAGCTGACGATACAGAAGTTATAGTCATCGATTCTGATCATGAAGTTGCGCCTAAAGAGGTACAATCTGAACCAAAGTCTCCAGTACTACCAAATTCCTCGGCTCGCCCCGGAAGAGCTTATACCAAGACAATGTTTAAAAAAAAAAAAAATTAAAGAAATAGTTGTTGTCGCTGACGATTTATTATTGTGGTAACAGTGAGCGGAAGTGCCGCCCTGCAAGACCGACAAAATGGAGGACCTAAGGAAGGCACACGCTCATTCTACTCACTTGGATTCGAACCTTCGTCGCGATTAGTTGTGTCATATATTATTAGAGAGTACATACTTATTAACACATATAGTTGTATTATTTGGTACTGATATTAGTGATCGTCCTGCATCAGAAGTGCTCCGAACCATACGATGCCACGTAAACGTAAACGCTCGCGTGTGCGGAAACCACGTACAAGAACTCCTTCAATCGCAAGCGTCTCGACGACTAGTTCATCGACCTCGATTTCATCGACCTCGAGTTCGTCGACCGCGTCAAAGGGTAACGACCGAAGTCAACGCAAAAAGGTAAAACGACATAAACGTCATTCGCCGAACGTGAGTAATAATGTGATTCTATCTTCAGTTATTCCCGAATTTGACCCTTTGATAGATAATATCGATATGTGGATAAATGTAGTGAATGCTAACGCAAGGGCTTTCGGTTGGTCAGATACCATGACCAAATATCAAGCATTACAAAAATTGCGCAATACGGCAAAGACATGGTACGACTCGTTGCAAAAAAATGATACTAAATGGGCTGCGTGGAAATGGAAACAGTGGTGTAACAACCTATCAAGCACGTTCCAAATTAAACGTAATATGTTTTTGATGCTTAAAGAACTGATTGACACGAAACCATCATACGGTCAGTCACTGTACGAATTTTATTTTCAACAAAAGGGCAGAATCGACAAATTAAGAGTGAACTTCAACGAACAAGATATCATATCTGTAATTGTGGGGTCAATTGGGGACAAAAATATAAGTACGGCGGCCGAAGCAGGCAATTTCCGCCATTGTGATGATTTAGCCCAATTTTTACATGGCAAAGTTTATAACATAATCAATTCCAAACCAGAAGTACAAAAAAATTCTAGCTATCAATTAAATAAGTTAGTTACTCAACCCAATACAGAAAATAAATCTGATATCGCTGATGGTAAGACCCCTTCGGCTAGCCGACTAAATATTCCGAAAAATATATCATGTTTTCGTTGTGGAAAATTAGGCCACAGAAGAAATAATTGCAGTATAAAAGATAATGTTAAATGCTCTTTCTGCAGCAAACTTGGTCATTTAGAACCCGCGTGTAGAACAAAATTAAAACCCAAAATGGATAAAGATTCTGAAGTGAAATTAATTACTGAAAACAGTGCCAAGCAAAAATTTTATAAAAACATTATAATTAACAATATTCAATGCGAGGCTTTTTTTGATATGGGCAGCGACTGCTCTTTGATATTATCGTGTTTAGTTAAAGAATATAATTTAAAACCTACTAAATTAAATAACGCCATAAAGTTAGTAGGATTCACAAAAAACACGTTTATTGAAGTAACAGAAACTATAGATGTCACTCTTAAGGTTGATCATGTAGAATTAATTGTAACACTTTATGTTATTGACAGTTTGACGGGATGTAACATTTTGATCGGTAGAAATTTCACGGAAGATAAAAGTCTTATGTATACCCGTGTTGGTGACACCCTAACTTTTCAAACCGTAGGAACTAAATGTGTGCCAGTAATTGATGTTACATTGTCTGATATAGAATCTGAAAAATATGAACTAATTTTGAACGATTTATTTTCGAAATATCCACTATGTATTTCACAGGATTTATCTAGCTTAGGTAAAACGTCATGTGTTGAAGTAGAAATAGAATTGACATGCAATAAACCCATTTTTCAACGACCCTATCGTATGTCTGAGTCCGAAAGGGTCATTACACGGGAACTCGTGGATGATTTACTAACGAGTGGTATAATACAAAATAGTAATTCTGCGTACGCAAGTCCAGCGCTACTAGTGAATAAAGCGTCAGGCAAAAAACGCCTCTGCGTCGATTATCGTTTATTGAATAAAATTACTGTCAAAGAAAAATATCCAATGCCTATAATTGAGGACCTTATTGATAGATTACGCGGATGTAACTATTACACTTCATTGGACCTAAAAAGTGGTTACTACCAAATTCCTATAAAATCTGACGCAATACATAAAACAGCATTCGTTACTCAAGATGGCCACTATGAGTTCGTACGCATGCCTTTTGGCTTGTGTAATGGACCCTCGGTATTTCAAAAACTTATGAATACTATTTTGGGTAACCTACGTTTTGATAGAGTTGTTTGTTATATGGATGATTTACTTATAGCAACCGAAACTCTACAAGAAAATATATCATGCTTAGAATTAGTATTACAAATTTTTCAAACTAATGGCCTTACAATAAATCTTGAAAAATGCAATTTTTTCAAAACAAAAATTACATTCCTTGGATATGAAATTTCTCAAGTAGGGATTCGTCCAAATTCTAATAAATTGAAAGCAATCAAAGCATACCCAATCCCTAAAACAGTACACCAACTCAGACAATTTTTAGGTTTAATCAATTACTTTAGAAAATTTATTAAAAATTGTGCATTATTGTGTAGTCCACTAACAAAACTACTAAAAAAAGGGATAACTTGGCAGTGGAGTTCACAACAAGAACAAGCAATAACAAACCTGAAAATGGCTTTGATCAATAACGCAGTACTTAACATTTTTAATCCTAAATTACCTGTAATCTTATATACGGACGCAAGTCGTGATGGAATCGGCTGCATATTAATGCAGATTACAGAAAATGTGGAAAAACCCGTCCATTTTTACAGTCGCCAGACAACTAACGAAGAAAAACAGTATCACTCTTTTGAATTAGAATTATTGGCAATTGTCGTCGGATTACAGAAATTCCGACACTATCTGTTAGGATCAACATTCAAAATTGTAACCGACTGTAATGCAGTTAGATGCGCTTTGACAAAAAAGGAAATCGTACCACGAATAAGTAGATGGGTGTTACAAACACAAGAATTCACATTCGAAATCGTTCATAGAGCAGGTTCTCAAATGCAGCATGTAGATGCTTTGAGTAGGAACCCTATAAAAATTGATAACGAAATGGTATTCGTTAATAATGTGATGTCAATAACAGAAAGTGACTGGTTGTTATCAGTTCAATTACAAGACCCAAATATTTGTGCTATTCGAGACATATTACAGTCAGGACAGACCGAGTCACATAAAAAAATATTTAATGATTATGAGCTACTAGGAAACAAAGTATATCGTAGAACTGAATATGGTAGGCGCTGGTTAGTACCAAAGCTATGTATTTGGCAAGTTATTAAATCTAACCACGACGATATTGGACATTTTGCAGTAGATAAGACGGTTGAAAGAATTAAATCTTTGTATTGGTTCCCACGTTTAAAAAAGACGGTTGTTAAGTATGTAAATAATTGTTTAAATTGTATCTACAACAAAAATGTTAATGGTAAGAAACCTGGAAAATTGCACCCCATACCAAAATATGCAAGACCGTTTCATACATTACATTTAGATCATTTAGGACCGTTTATAAAAACTACTCAGCAAAACTGCCATTTATTAGTTGTTGTTGATTCTTTTACGAAATTCGTATTTATTTCACCTGTAAAAAACACTACAAGCAAAATTGTTATCAATGAATTAGAGAAAATATTTAAAAATTTTGGCAACCCTAAACGACTTATATGCGATTCAGGAACTGCTTTTACTTCAAAATTGTTTACAAACTACTGTAAACATAGAAATATTAGGGCCCATTTGATCGCAACTGCAGTACCGAGATCTAACGGTCAAGTAGAACGGTACAATCAAACAATTTTAGGGGCCTTACGTAGTATGGGCGCGAACACAACATATAACAAATGGGACCAACATATCACAAATATTCAACAAGGCATCAACAGTACCATTAATAAGACAACAAAAGCAGTGCCAAGTGAAGTTTTCTTTGGATACAGATTACGAATGAGCAGCGATAAACTCATTGATAATGAACAGTTAATTGATGTTACTTCCTTAAGAAACAAGGTAGACGAAAACATAAAAAAAAGCTCTGATAGTCAAAAACTGGCTTTTGATGCAAAGAGAAAAGAAGCACCTAGTTATAAAATAGGCGATTTAATAGTACTCAAAATACCAAGCCATTCAAATGATGGACAAAGTACAAAACTGATGCCACGCTACAAAGGTCCTTTCCAAGTAACTGAAATGCTGGGACATGATAGGTATAAAGTAACAGATATGAGAGAAGCAGAGAGAAGTACTAAGCGCTACGACGGTGTAGCCTGTGCGGAAAATATGAAGCGATGGATTAACATTATGGATAATGAGTTGTAACCATTATAGCCTCAGATGTTGTCGTTAAGTAAAACTCAAGAGGTAAAGCAATCTTTATTACGAATAGAAATTCTGATTATTATTGAATGAGTACCTACTACACAAATAATTAATAATGCCCTTTACAAAAGTTTTATAAAATCAAAATTTAATAATAAAATTGATGGCCAAAGTCAAGTGTAGATGCTTCGAACACTGGAATGTCACAATGCGCATCACAAAGCTAGAATGGGAATCTATGTGAACGCCATTCATAGCTGGAGGTACAAGGTGATACACAACTAGGGTGGGCTCAGGCACTCCTAGTTCAAGCCTAGATATACGAACATGTAGGCCGATGATGGAATAACATGCTCAGTACCTAAAGTGATGCGCATTGCAAACACATTGGGTGTTCGTGGGTCAGTTTGATTTACATTCAAATAAAGTTCTAAATGTATAGTTCGAAATAAAATATGATCAAAGTTGAATAAAAATAATTTTTATATGTTCTCAGCATTTACACCAGACCTAGACGCTATTCGAGGACGAATGCATACACAGGAAGGCCGGATGTTGTCGCTGACGATTTATTATTGTGGTAACAGTGAGCGGAAGTGCCGCCCTGCAAGACCGACAAAATGGAGGACCTAAGGAAGGCACACGCTCATTCTACTCACTTGGATTCGAACCTTCGTCGCGATTAGTTGTGTCATATATTATTAGAGAGTACATACTTATTAACACATATAGTTGTATTATTTGGTACTGATATTAGTGATCGTCCTACATAGTATACTGTTAAAAGGATTGTTAATTTTACAATTTAGCCTTACCTATAGCACTTATGATTTATGTCATAGTATTATACAATGTTGTTGATTGATAATATCATACTTTAGTTTTAGTGGTGAGATGTGTAGGGTAGTTTGCAATGTACACACTAATGTAACGCACCGAATACATCAGTTAGATTCCAACCGTGGTTTCATTACGTAGTAATCATGACAATGCTAGCTATCACACGTCGGCCGAAACAACTCAGTTTTTGGAAGGTCAAAACATTGAGTTGACGAGTCATCGGTCGTACAGCCTCGATTGGGCACTCAAAGATTTTTATTTATGTCCAAGCGTGAAGAATAAATTACGTGGTCAACATTTTTCGAGCCGCGAAGAGGCCGGTGATGCCTTCAAAATACACATTTTGAAGATACTCCAATCCGAATGAAAACAATGCTATAAAAATTGGTTTCAATGTATGCAAAAGTGCATCGATCATCATGGCGAATATTTTGAAAAGCAATGAAACAATATTAAACGATAGGTGTTTGTTTTTTTTTGTTATTCCGGATTAATAAATAGCAGCACTCGTACAAACCTTGTACAAAAAACAAAAAACACTTTCAACAAAATTTTGTGTGAATCACTACATAAAACAAAGTCCCCCGTCGCATCTGTCTGTCTGTATGAACGTGATAAACTTAACCAAACCGAACGGATTTTCATATGGTTGTTACAAATGGATGGAGCGATTCAAGAGGAAGGTTTATGTGTATAATTTATTAATACTCTTTGTGAATTGCTTGAAATATGACGATGATTATTGAACATGTTGGAAGAAATCAAGCCGACTGGAAGCTTTCATCAAAAACGCTGCCTAATTCCATTCAAATATAGCAAAACAATGTATAGAGGAATTGTCCTCTTTTATAGGTCTAAATAAAAGCCTACAATGGCACATGTCTATCTTTTAAGGATAGCTTACTACATATATTTTTTAAAATGGTCACATATAATGTGGTAAGTGGCAAAGCTATTTACATGTATACAATATTAATCCTAATCAAATTAAATGCGTTAGTTACTGTAAGCATTTCATGCACATTGTAAATGCCCTTTATACAATGCAAATTAAATTAATATCTTAGGAGTTAATGCAAAATTAACACTATCGCGCGGCAAAATTAATTCAAACAGTCCCATAAGAGTCCTACACAGATGCGACAAGCGTGATGTACATAGGTAGAAGTTATTAATTTGTATACAGAGAAATATTTTAGTTTGTTTTTATGTGTATATTCTTTACTTTTTACTAACTAACACTACGCCCTAAAAAAAAAAATGTAGACATTTTAAGCTCCGCTACCCGTGTAAAGCCGGGGTGGCTCGCTAGTAAAATACATTAAATAGTTTTTGAGATATTTGTCTCTAAACTTAATATTTGATTTTTAACAATGTCCGTTCATCCCGACTACGGAACACTTCACAATGTGTGGTCCAACACTCATATGATCGGTTTTAAAATAATATACGCACCTGTAAACATTGCTGTTCTCTACACTTGCATTGTCCATGGTCGCTTGGCCGATTTCCGGTTCCGGTTGCACATCCTCAATCGCCGCGTCAGTTGAGCGGCGACTATGTATAGATGTGTTTAGATCGGTTGTTATTATTCCTGAGAAATAGTTGTTCGTTATGTATTTACTATGGCCTTTGCGTGAATTATAAGTGTGTGCCTTATTTTAGGACTAGATATTAAAAAAAAAATGTAGGAAACCATAGCATGAAATTAAATAAAATGCTTCAGCATGTAAAAAATTATTTGTCATTCTATACTCATAGATTATAATTCAATATAGAGAAGAAGAAATATTATTTAAATATTTCTTTTTATAAATATTGTTTCTATCTCAGAAACGGCTATAATGATTCGGATGGAATTTTGTACTTGGATGGGTTGTTTTTTAAGTTTACCTATAATATTATAATTGTATTTCTTGGAAAAACGAATTATACACAAAAAAAAAAAATTATTTATGACTATATAGCGCATAGCGCCGTCTAGTATTTATTGTGGTATTCATATTATCATATTATAACCTTATATTCATATTATAAGGTTGATGGATGATATTAATCAACTGTTACCTCAAAATGTTGTAAGATACCGCTATATGATATTATCCTAACAATTTGTTTCTAATAAAATGTTAAACTAATTGCACTCATGATTTTTTTATTTAAATAACCAGTTCATATACCATAGGTAAGATCGAAAAATAATCGTATTTAATCAGTACGCGATTCGCATCTAAATATCTTTCCCAAAAAAACACGACTTTACAATAAAAAAATACCGAGCCAAGCTCGGTCGCCCTATTTTGGATAATTAGCATCGACAAAGTACAAAATTTTAAGCGATTTTTGAATACAGCAGTCAACCGGCAAGCATCGCAAAGGCGACATTTTTACGATGCAAATGCCATGTTGGTCCAGCACACCAAAAGCAGCTTCACGACAGTTGAAAAGATGACTTTTAAGCCTGGCGATTGCTAACTTCAAAATTAAAAATTAAACGCCAAATCATCTTTAATTTTCGACAGCCAAAGCAACGTGTGGGCAGCATAATTGACATGGTGGATCCTAGGTCGCGACATGCTGCTGCCGCGTGCTTATTGTACATAGGCAGCGTGTAAAAGCTGGTACGTTACAATCAAACTTTATGGCGGACCCGAAAGTAGGCACAATTAAGTCGCGTCGCAGTGACCAGTTTTGGGTGTAGCGGTACGCAGTGGAGCGAGGGGTATAAAACTGTACCAGCGCAAGACGCCTAAAGAGTTGTATTCAGATCCGCCATAAAGTTTGACGTAACTTGTATCGGTGTGCGACGCGATTTATTTATGTAGTCTACAAGTAGTTCAAAACTTTGCTTCTGCGGTGCGTTTACTGTGCGGCTGATGAATCTCTAGTCTGCAGTTCGGTACAACGCTTCCTGTCTAGTACGACTATTTGACGATAGATGGAGTCAATATTAAAAAAAATAAAGATTGTTATTTTTTTATAGATACATTTCAAAGTTTTCTATACTAATATGATAAAGAGAAAAGATTTGATTTTTTGTTTGTTTGTTATGGATAATCTTAAAAATTACTTTTCACCTATAGAAAGCTCCATTATTAATAATATGGACTACATTTTATTTTCAAACTACCTTTCTACACGCGGCTTCTCTTGCGTGGACTACACCGGGATCGTTATAGTTAAGAGCTGAAGAGTAACATAGACTACTTTTTATCCCGAAATAAGGGGTCCCGATACAACTGTATAGTCCAAGCGAACAGAAAGTTATCGTTAATAAACATAAAAAAACTTCTAAGTATTTATAGTAAACAAGGCTTTTCGATAAATACTTCGGAATTGATAGTGGTTTCATGTATCGCCAAATAGTTTTCCGGAACAGGGCGATGTCGCACGTAAAGCAATTTTCTTTAGTTTATACTTGAGTAAGATAATTCATCAAAATTACATTTCATATGTAGTCTACAACAAATTCGACATCAGTTTTGTATCAAATAGACAGGCAGAGTTCCAATATATGTGATGTTCGGTGCAAGTGTATAAATATGCACAAAACATTCATGTTAGGTAAGCATAGAATATTTTTGCTACAAAACTGACATCACATCATGTTGAGTAGTGTTTTGTGACATGTAATGCAGGCTATGAAATTATAATTTTAGAATTATTTTTTATTAGATAAATTATCATTATTCACATCTTTTGACAACTATTTTACATGGCATCTTACACCTTATTACATCTTAAGTGATGACTGTTTACCTCTCTAAATGTGATTGGTAAAGTTTTATATTCCTCATGGTATACATATTGAAAATTTATCTATAACTGTATAATTTTTTTTTGTCTATAAAATTTGTACAGATACCTGAAGTAGAAATAAGGCTGGCCTGACTGCCCCTATGCTGAGCGCTTTGCAGCAATTTCCCTTCCCCATCAGAATAAACGGCCTCCCTGCCGCACGATATCCTCGTGTATTCTAACAATATAAATAAAATACATATAATAACAAATGTTTCTAAACTTCAAATAAGCCTAAATATTTCTTCAATAAAGATTCTCTTGGATACACAAACTCTTACACACACTTATTTGTCATAAGAAACAATTTTCATGAAAACGCTTTGAGATTGCAATGTCGTCGTATTTATAATATAATCAGATTTTATATAATACACAAGAACGAAACACGTTTCTCACAAGAAACGTATTTTGTTTGTGGCCATAGTTATACACATTCTGTGAAAATTTTAAGTGTCTACCTATTTCGATTCAAACGATACAACCCCGTCGCGTCGGTACCTTTTGGGTACGGAATTCTAAACCTATGTTATTTTATTTGTCTATCATGTATATATCATGTACTGAAGTTAAGACAGCCTGCTAATTTTTCTTATATCTTATATATTTGATAATAAGTTAGTGAATGGATTATAATATGAGAATAATTATAGTAGTATTGAAACAAAATATGGTGCAGTAGTTTTTTTTACAAGGTCATTTTTCAGTAGATATTAGATCAAGAGAAGGAATTATATTTAGATACACATCTATGGGGTTATATTAAAAACAAAAATCTATCTATGAACCCTCATCAATTAATTAAACAAGCCATTGATCAAGCTGTGGTAATTAGGGTACACTCATTACATCTATCACAGGCTATCGAATACACTAAAGCACTAATTCGTCAAGAGTATTCTTGTCGGTTCCTAACAGTAGAATGGACTATCTAAACCGGTGCGTGCTTCTGATTTGAAAGTACTTGTAAAAGGGTCTAATTGTAGTAAAATATTTTTATTGATGTCCTGTCGCAGCCATATGGAACGGCGCACCGTCTCATGGAATCCGGGCAGAAGTCCAAAAGGCAACCGTCCGTTGGGCGGTTTTTTTCTTTAAATGGTTCAGCAGCAAATAACCCAGATAATAATATGCAATATTTTATTGTTTCATATTAATTAATTCATTTTTGCTTTTATTTCAAAGCGATTACTTATAATCTGTGTGTACCCAATTTAAACTTACCATCTTGTATTTCTCTATAGTCCTCATATTTCAAAGCTTGAACAAGCTGCAAAAGGTATAACAAGAGATCTTCATCTGGTGCTTGTTGAAGTCGCGATATTGCGTATCTGAATAAAACAAATATCTGATATACCTTTATACTCCCATTTGTTCATTAAATAATACAGCTGTATGTTATTCGCGGATAATCAGAATGGTAATGACTTTTTGTAGCCGAGTATTGTGTAAGTACATAATTAATACCGTTACAGGGCCGTAGTTTTTAATTTGACTAATGACGCTCGAGTAACTCACTATCGAAAGGTCGTATACTATTTGACGACCGCTTAGCCTAGTGGGTAGCGACCCTGCCTACGAAGCTGGAGGTCCCGGGTTCGAATCCCAGGTCGGGTCAGTATTAATATGATGAATATTGATACTGGTACCGGGTCTTGGTTGTTATATGTGTGTGGTGTCTTCGCAAAAATATTTATATATGTATATATTATAAAGAATATTTAAGTATGTATATCAGTTGTCTAGTAACCCATAACACAAGCATAATACTTGCTTAATTTGGGACTAGATGACGCTGTGTGGGAAGTCCCATGTATTATTATTATTATTATTCGGAAAACGCGTGTAATAGTACATTATGATACGTTTATAATAAACCGATGATTATAAAAGCCAGCTTACTAGATACGAGCATCATGAGACGTTTTTCAATACATTTGCAAATAAAATTAGGTAGATACTTAAAATGTAATAATAGCGAGAGCTAAAGGCGCGAGGGGGTTGCTTTTCGCGGTATACGGATGCGTCACAAACAGAATGCTCGTTTGTGATTGGTGTAAAGGCCTAGTACTGTAAAATACAACATTACAGTACAAATTTCGATGTCACAAAGACCATATTAATAGCAAATGTATTTAAAAATATTTAATGTTCCTATAAAATACGCGATTTTAATAATTTCAGAGCAATGCACTTGTATTGGTAGCTTTTACAATTAATGATCTGTAATATTTCGGTATTTTTCATAATCATTGTTATTTTGTTTTATTATACTACTAATTTTCTTACTTTCTGACAGCAGGATGCGTGAAGTTAGGCGTGAGCAATTCCAGTGCATCTTCCACGTCCATGGGCGCCCATTGCTGCATCATTGCTAGAGCTTGCCTCACCTCCCCTAAAACAATACAAGTTCATAACACATAAGTGGTGGCCAGAGAATGTCTTAGACAGTTTGTACTTATACAAACTCAATATATATATTAGACTGCGTTTCGTGCACCATCTAATAAAATCAGTTATAGGATGTAGGCTGTAGGGAGTAACAAACAAATATACGCATCTGTAGTATACAGACTCGACCTATCTCTATAATGTTTACCGAGTGATTGCTAAGTTACTAGTAGTCCGGCGTAGCATACAAATTGTTTAATGGAGTTCCTGTATCGTTGGCTCTTTCATTTAACATTCATTGAAACACTGCCGAGCAATGCTGAACCTGCCGGCTGAGCTTCGTCCGTGGCCCATAACGGTCGCTGGCGTACATTTACCTTGTAAGCTGTCTTCACCACCGGCTTCCTACCTGCTGCCAAGCTTCAACTCTGAAAAAAACATCTGACTGGTGGCCTCCGTATACGCGTTCTCCGATTACATCCTACAGTACCTGAACACTACGCAGACCCTGCTACGGCGAAATCAATGTGCGGTCAACGAGGAAGTTCTCTCCGCGACAGCATCAATAAATATACTTACACATGGGATGCACTAAACGTTTTACACGCCTTATTGGTTCATGTATGAATTTCGAATGTAATATATGTTCGAAACATAAAAGCGTTATTCGTACATAGATATATACCAATATACGTAGTACATCCATACATACTCGTGAAACACATTATCTTCCTTTTGGCTTTGCCATAGTCGGGTACGAATATTGTCAATGCATGTCATTTGACCTCAATCACATGAATAAAACAAAACAAAAAGGAAGTATCTCTGATGTACTCCTTATCGGTCAGTGGTACATTAAATAGGTCAATGACCGCGTCTTAGTTTTCGTTCATTGAGTAATGGCGGCCCGGCGGTGACCAACGTGCATCGTAAGAGACAATACTCACCAACACCGTCATAAAGTAATTATTTAAATTTCTTTTTTAACTTCTTAAGATTTATATTCAAAATTCTATTATTTGTACAATATACATACATAAAAAAGAAAACATTATGTGCAAGTGCAGTAAAGGTTGTCTTGTGGCTTAAATAAAAAATATTGTGCTCACCAGATCTGTTCCAATTCACACATTCTAGAAATTTGGTAAGTGCTCTTCGATGGCTGGATAAATAAAATCTGAATTTCCACACCAGGTCTTGTTCGTCCGCAGATAGTGGACGACCTGGTGGTGAGGATATAATGGCAGATAGCTGGTCTCGTTCTACTGCTGTCGGCTTGGCATCACGGTCCGATACACCGGAACGTAGGGACCGGGCCAAACGGTGATGCTTGCTCTCTACTAAGTTTTCCTAGAAAACATATTCAAATATGGGTAAAAAAGGAAGTTAATATTTTAAACATTTTCTTTAATAGTTTCAGCAACTGACTATTTACTATTCAACTACATGAAAGTATACAGGAATATTACATAAAATGAAAATTACTTATGATTTGCTCCTCTTTCTATGAGGCATTGACAGGTGCACATGACAAACTCTGTATTTTAAAATAAAACAAATAAAACAAGAATGAAATATATTTGTCTCTATTTAAGATTCATATCATCATCATCATCATCAGCCTTTATACTGTCCCACGTCCCACTGCAGAGACCAGACTTTGCCTCTGCTAAAGGGAGTCTAGAGCTTACTCCACCATGCTGCTGTCTATACATCATAAGTTAGAATTAATTACATGAATCATGCAGCATGCAACTTATGATGCATAGACAAAAAACGACATAGTTTCAAGAGGGAAATACAATTTCAAATAATTATTATTTTATACCTGTAATATTTCATAATCAGGTACGGTGACAATATCAGCTTGTGCTCGAAACTGGTACATTTCATCACCGTCTTGTTCGTAATATACTACAGCATGCTGGAATGATTATGCAATATTTAATTATATTTGAAATGTGTCTCGAAATGCAGCGTTCTTTTGGATTGTTGCTGATAACAATTGAAAACATGATTCACGAGAAACAGAAACACAAAAATAATGACATACCTATAATATTATTGCATTTTATTTATAGGAATTCATAATGTGATCAATTAAATAATGTGTCTAAAGAGTTTGAATAGCTCAAATAGTTATTTCAATATATTCAACAGAATATTTTTCTAGATCACAATGCAGTTGTCTCGAATGAATTATATAATAATAATATCTGGGACATTCCACACAATGACATTTAGTTCCAAAGTAAGTAAGTATTATGCTTGTTTTATGGGGTACTAGACAACTGATATACATACTTAAATATTCTTTATAATGTATACACATATAGATACTTTTACACCTAGACATGGAACAAATAGACATGTTCATGCACACAAATACTTATCGCGGGCGGGGAGCGAACCCGCGACCCTTGACTCTACAGTCAGGGTCTCTAACCACTCGACCAATCGGTCAGTCATAAATAGTTGTTTATAATGCCGTTATGTGCAATGAAACCAAATAAAACTGACATATCTCCCACATATAGAAAGAAGGAATTTTGTTTGAAATAAAATTATTTATTTAGACCAGGTTTAGGTTCAAATGGGTGCTCATGAGTGTGTTTTCAGTACTTTATTTTATTTTATTTGTATGAAAAACCAACAGTACAATTAACCTACTGACGGACATCATCATCAGCCCATTTTACCCCACTGCAGGGGCTTAGGCCTCCCCCAGGGTGATGAGAGGGTTTGGAGTTTAAATCCACCATGCTACTCCACTGCTGGTTGGGGATTGTAATGACCGCCATCTATTGACAGCGTCCGGGACCGACTGCTTAACATGCTCTCCGAGGTACGGAGTCAGTGATAGTAAATGTACTTAAGTCAGAAAAACGCATTGGTACACGCCCAGATTCGAACCATGGCCCTGACGGACATACTAGCTACAAAAGGCCAATAACAGGTTCTCACTTTTCAGAACATGCTTGTGAGCAGGTTTTGTGCTTGTGAGTATTATATTACAATAAAGCGTCTTATTTTAGTCTGTGATATTATGTTATTTTGGAATGCATTTCAGTATTATCAGTCTTTAAAAGTTCTCATACTACTATTGTAAGTAGTTTTATATCGACATATTATGCAATATTTATATAATATGAGTAATTAGAGAATTCACAGCTTCAATTCTTAGATTTATTCAATGGAAATATGGAATAATACAAGTATTTAATTTTATAGATGAAATAATATGTTGTAGGCATCAACTTTTTATAAAATAACTCACTTTATACTTGTAAGAGAGCGGCCATAAAAACAACATTTAATCCAAGACCCTGAACAATCTTTTAATAGCATATTAATTAAACATACTAATACTAACGTAATGAACCGGTATTCAAATACTAGTTTCGGTTAAATTATTCATCTGTAAACAACCATGCAGAGATTGTTGCTTACTTACATTAATTCCATCAATATGCACGGTGGGGAACTCAATCATCAGGTACATATAGTCAGATGTTCTTTTCTCTTTTTCGTTTATCATTTCAATTTCTCTAAAAGTCAGTCTATCCAACCAGTCTACCTGAAATTATGTTAATAACAATTAAATGTCTTTTAATTTATGGTTAGTTTAAATTTATGATGGTATCTAAATTGGAGAAGTTATTTGAAGTATCCAAACTTTGCTCTGAGAAGTTTTGTAACTTGAGAGAAATAACACATAGAAAAAACGTCTCAATACAACGTAAAAATTGACTGGCCAACTTTGACGGACTAGTGTTTGTGATGTTACGTTCTTACACTCCAGAACATCAACCTAACCGTCTATGTGTGCGTGCGTAGGGATACCAACTAATAAATATTTTCGAATGTTCAGGGAAATTTATATAGAACTAGTTATATAACTTATAATCATTAGTGGTAAAAATAATATTATAATCAATACTAATAATATGTAAAGCTGAAGAGTTTGTTTGTTTGTTTGAACGCACTGATCTCTTAAACTACCAGTCGGATTTGAAAAATTATTTTTAAACAACTTCAAAAAAGAAGGAGGTTTTTCAATGCGACCGTATATATGTTTTTTTTTATTTTTATATGTGTTCAGGGATAACTTTGTTGTTTATGAACCGAATTGGATGATTTTTTTTTGTGGAAGGGAGATACCTCCGGAGTGGTACCATGATAAGGAAACCAGGATCTGAAGATGGCATCCCAGAGAAATCGAGGGCAACCTTCGAAAATCGTATTTCAAAGTATCGTATTTTAAGTATTTTGATAAAGTACTACTACTAATACTATTTAATGAAGGTCGGGAGTCGATCTGATGATGGAGCTGAAAGACAGTCGAGGGAACTCCTCAAGGACTTACAGCAATTACCTGGTGTTTGGACTTGATTCATTTCTATTGATGAGATCATTGCACCCATATGGATTATAAGTGCCATTACAGGTCTGATGATGGAGACCATACACAATCGAGGGAACTCCTCAACGATTTACAGCAATTACCTGGTGTTTGGACTTAATTCATTTCTATTGATGAGAACTTTGCACCCATTTGGGTTATAAGTACCATTACAGGTCTGATGATGGAGACCATACACAGTCGAAGGAACTCCTTAACGATTTACAGCAATTACCTGGTGTTTGGACTTAATTCATTTCTATTAATGAGAACTTTGCACCCATATGGGTTATAAGTACCATTACAGATCTGATGATGGAGACCATGCACAATCGAGGGAACTCCTTAATGATTTACAGCAGTTACCTTTTGTTGGGCTTCCTTCATACGGTTGAATATGCCAAAATGTTCAGTTCGCACAAAAATAATAATTAAGATTGAAATTTTACATAGGAATATCACTGCCTACTAGGCATGCTGATGCGTCAATTTGACACTGAATTTACGTTGCGTAATCGCAGTGTTGTCTCATTAGAGTTGCGCGTTTAGTAGCCCCATTTATACTAAATACAAATAAGTTACAGATGCGTTCAACTAAAAATTGAAAAATAAAATAATTAAAAAAAAAAAATAAAAACCGACTTCAAAAACATAAATTAAAAAGTTAAAAATAAAATTTTCACTTTAAAGAAAGGAGCATTAACAGGCGGCATATAGTTAATGAAGTCGGTGCCAACTCAGACACTTTAAATGGGTACTTACCAGGTAATAACAATGATATATTTATAACTATAACATATATAGAACACAATTTGAAGTGTCTGAGTGAGTAGGCACCGACTTCTTTAACTATATGCCGCCTGTTAATGCTCCTTTCTTTAAAGTGAAAATTTTTTTTTTTTTTTTTAGTTTATGTTTTTGAAGTCGGTTTTTATTTTTATTTTTTTATTATTTTTTGTATATGATAACCCAAATTTTGGGGAAGGTTTATATATATAAAATCGTACAGTCTATCTGTCTGTTTCAGCTAATCTCTAAAACGGCTGAACCAAGTTCAATGAAACTTCACACATACGAAAAGGAAGTGGTCAAAAGTTACATACGCTATCTCCAAAATGGCAGAACAGAATTCGATAAAACTTAACGGATATGAAAAAGGGGTGTTTAAAAATGACATACGCTACTTTTTGTTTGTATGTACGTCTATCTATTCGAGCTCATCTCCAAAATGGCTGAAACGGCTGGTTTTAATGAAACTTCACAAGTATGAAAAGGAGGTGATCAAAAATTACATACACTACTTTATTGCTTTCCAAATCGCTATCCAAGGGTCCTGTAGACTCCGATCACGAATTTGTGATCAAAATTGAAAAAAGTTACTGCAATTTTGAACTTTTTCATTACTGGACCGATTGCTTTAAAAATCGATAGCTAAGAGTCCGCGTGTTCGTGTGAATCTGTGATCAAAATTGAAAAAATGTTCCGCGTGGACTGTTAGATATTGATTTTGAAAGCAATCGGTCCAGTAACTAAAAATTTCAAAATGGCAGCCTTTTTTTCAATTTTGATCACAGATTCGTGTTCAGAGTCTACGCAGATTCTTAGGTATCGATTTTTGAAGCAATAAATAAATAATAAAAATAAAAGCACATACTACATAGCGTCATCTAGTCCCAAAGTAAACTAGTATTATGCTTGTATTATGGGGTATTAGACAACTGGTAAACATACTTATTCTTTTTTTTATAAAATATACATATAGATACTTTTTACACCCAGACACAGAACAAAGACACTTGCTCATGAACACAAATATTTGTCCCAGGCAGGTCTCTATGCACTCGGCCAATCAATTCAATCCGATAGCAAAAACCGACCAATTGTGAGTCGGACTTGCACACGAAGGTTCCGTACTATATAAAGAAACAAAACGTATGGAGACAAACGTGATGGGAACAGAGACCCCCTTTAATTTTTAACTTCATTTTATTTTTATTATTTGTTGTTATAGCGGCTATAGTAATACATATTATGTGAAAATTTCAAGTGTCTACCTATTAAAGTTCAGACGATACAGTTCTGTGACAGCCGGATGGATAGACGGACGGACAGTGAAGCCTTAGTAATAGGGTTACCATTGGTAGTTTTTAGGCACGGAACTTTAATAACATAGAAATAAATAAGTAATACCTTAGGAATGTGTCCGTTTCGGTGTTTCTTAGCTAACTTTGCCAATCGCTGCATTTGTTCCTTTCCTCTGTCAGGAGCTTTGCCAGGTGTATTTTCACTGCCCTCAACTCCAGGCCATACTCGCAAATCAAACATGCCCTTTAAAAAATATATAATTTGAAGTTACATATATACCTAAAGGAATTCTCTTATGTATATATGTAAAAGTGAAAGGGCAACTTTGTATGGGCTGCGTACCCAGGTTGTATCAAGTTGTGGTATATGTCATTTTAAAGGTCGTATCAATAGCTTTATTTTATAGTATGACACCAACCATGAAACATGTGCAAGGAAATAACTATGAGTTATTTTATATCTCATATAATGAAATGTTATTTTTAGTTTTCCGAACTTATTGTAATTACAATATAGTACTTTATTATTAAGCATAATATGTGGTTACCAATAGCGATTCCACCGCTGCTGGCACACCTGCATACTCCTAAGACTGGCCGAAAAAAAATTGCAGGTATTGCATTGACTCCGTTTACATGCTGTATCTAGTGTAGGCATGTTGTTCTTGGATTTCTTATTAAAAAATATAATTAAAGGCCAATATTGCGTAGGTCAAAAATTTAAAAATAAAAAATATGAACTAGTGATTAGTCTTCTCTTGTATAGATTGACTAAAGCTTCTCTTCTGAGCCGATGACGTTGTCGCTCTCGCGTTAGAGAACGATCACATGTAACACAATGGATTACATGTGTCATCTTAACAACATATCCGATCTGCTGCAATTAAGTCCGTTAAACTAGCCACAAAAAAAATATAAAGTAGAAAACTCTAGTCCGTTTTACGTGCCAAGGTCAAAAATATACAGTTCCGTTCCAAAAGAATAAAAGATGGATGTGACGTACATATCGTAACCCAATATCAAACAGATTTAACGTAGGTAAGTACAACTAGAACAGTCAGAACTGTTAAACAAAAGAATCACTTTTTGTCTTTATCTCTCTTGCCTCCGTATTACTGCTATTTCGTTCTTTCAGTTGTCCCATAAACCTGTTTATCTCCCTTGTATATCAATTATTGCTACCTCATTCTTTCATTTCACTCGTAAACTGTTTTTCATCTCACGCGCATGTAACGTGGTAACCTGATACATCTACAAAGTGTCTTTTCACCACCGCGTTGTGCCCAGCATATAACATTATGTTATGGTTAATGTGTGACTCTGGTAGTATGTTTGTTTGCAGGTGGGCCGGTGTAGGAGCGATACATACAGGTAGCCCCACTGCGCAGTATGCAATATAATATGGCAAATAAATTAATATAAGCAAAAGAACTTTATAAGCTAGAAATAATACTTATTTCTAGTTTATAAATTTCTCGTTGTTGGTCCCATACAATAAAATAAAGCTATTATCAAGATCTTTAAAATGACATATGTCACAACTTGATACACCACTGGGTATAAAACCGCCCATTGTCTTTTATATAATATATAAGATATGTATCATTACACACATTTTAGGAGCAGGGCAATAAATAAAACAAATGTGAAGCAGAGTTTTATGAAATGAATCAAATACATGTAAAAATAGTTTATATATATATATATATGAGTGTGAATAAATTATTGACCATGTTGCTTACTGTCAAAATAACTAGAAAACAATGTTTGTAATTGTTGTGGTAATGTAATAATTTAAATAACATACCTGTCTAAACATTCCATGTTTCCCAAATAATGATATAGCTGTACCTCCTACCACCATTACTTTACCAGGTCCAGCACAATCATAAATTGTCATAGTTAATATCGCATTCCGAGGTAAATCACTATAGTAAACTGGCAAAGTCACCCATTCATTCCAGCTATAATTAGATATTTAATTAAGGTTAATAAATTGAAGAAAAGTATGAAAAATTAATATATTTGCATTCCAGTTTATACTTACTTCCATCTATTAGTAAAAGCTTTATATAAAGTTGTAACAGGCAATGCCAGTGCGACCCCATCATTTAAAACTTGACAAGCTACGAACAAATCTGAACAGCCTTCCTGATAAAGACCGGAGAACTTCAGCATCGGATCGGATAGTAACTTATCATATTCAGGTTTTGGGCGCTTTCCTTCTAAAGTACCACTGATAAAAAACATTTTAACAAATCACAAACAAAATGATGTTATTTTACTTCAGTACGTAAATTATTAACACTTACATCTTTATTTCAACTTTATGATCTAATGATGAACTGTAAACGTAGTAGAATTTATCGTCAATTTCGTTCATGATTGAAAGCTGATATTTCAAAATGTGTTTCAATGAATAAATACTACATGCACAATGAAATTAAAGGATTGTGAGCCTATCCAATAGCATTTTCACTTGTAAAATAAAAGTAAAATTCGGATTCGGACGACGGACTTCTGACAGTATGGGATGACAGTGATTGACTGACACTAGTGACAGTGACGCTTCCTGTTCGTGGTTGGTTAGTATTGATAGCTTGATTGACTGAGGACTGATATTCACCACTCACCAGTATTCACTCAAATGTGTAACAATGTGTAATATTTCATAAATTTTTACTCGATTATTGTTTTTATTTATTTATTATTGAGCATTATTAAGAACTTGACAAAAAAAAGTTTTAAATTCTCATTGAAAACATTTCACTGAATTCATTCAATGTGAATTCAATGCATTTCTCCTGTTGTATTTAAGCATTGCACAAGTATGTAAACAATATTTGTTAAAATACAACCACTTACATACGTATTAGAATATTGATTAAAATTTATATTTTTAGAAAAATGACCAAGTTATTGGAGTGGATGTCAATTGCGTCAGCGATGTTCGCCGTGTGGTATACCTTAGTCGGTGGATATGTGAAGCATCCATTGCTGGACAAGTATATGGACCTTGTAGTAATTTCACCTTTTCTTTTCCTTATGTTATTCGGGTTGTACGCTGCATTTGTTGTCTTGTATAGAGTTTTCACATTTAATAATTGTGAAGAGGCTGCCAAGGAACTTCAAACTGAAATCTTAGAGGCTAAAAAAGATTTACATGATAAAGGCCTGAGATGGTGATTTAAAGCGAGTCATTCCATACTTAATTTTATAAATTACTATAATTAAGAATAACATTTTGTAAATAGGTACATTTATAACTATTTATAAAGACTGCTTTAACTTAGGTGGATACCTACTATCTTTTCTTGGAAATGCTTTTACAATTGTAACATTGATTCTATATATATATTTAAATATTTAAATTAACAATATGTGTACACAAATGTAATATAACTAGAATATAACTAGATTTCTGATTAAGGGCCAGAATTTCACTTCATTGGCAAAAGAATTGTTTGTATTGGTTTATGAATATGTTTTTTTCATGTGCACTTTACCAGGTTTACCAATGATAAATTTTGCAATAAAGTATAGGGAAACATACAAATTTTCGGCCGTTTATCATACTTCCTGACTTACGCCTTAAATTTCATCCTAATGCTGTGCACCTACAGTGTTTATTTTTTTATTGTAGTATCCTATGATAGTCTAGTTTATTAAAATAACATGTATGTGCACAAGTACCTTGCTGATATTTTATAAATGAATATTATTTCCAAAACTAGCAAAAACACCGGTTAATGGCCATCTGGTTCAGATTTCGGCCTTCTGAGCATCATTTATCGGCCGCCAATCATTGAGGACTTGTTGTTTGAAAGAAAAACAAGTGATTAATTCACTAATAAGCTGTTTATTTGCTTTAAAATCAGTCTGATTAGCTTTAATATTAACATGTTATAAATGTGATAGTTATGATACATGATAGAAGCAAAAACTGAAAATAAATCTTTTGAGACCTATGCTAAGAAACGTAATTTGGTTACGATCAATTTGACAAGATTGATAAGGGTTAAGGATTACCTTTGGTTAGAGTATAAAAATATTAATCAAACTTAAGGCGAAGGTTAAGGCAAGGCATTCTCCATAAAAACGTTGTGCAAGTTTTATTAGTTAGTTTTGGCACTATAGCATTTAATTCAATTTTTTCCTTTTACATATTAAATATACGCAGAACTTGAAGTTGAAATTGGTCTTTATTTCACAAAAATAAAAAAATACAATAAAATAATTAAAATTAAAAAAATAAATCATCAAGTCATAGCTAACAGAAAAATAAGCAAATTGACCAAAAATAATAACTGTAGCGCAAACACAAACGAAGAAAAGCATGCACAAAGTTTATATGGAAAGAGCTAGTCTTACCCTTAGCTTTAACGAAGTTCTATGATTAATAGAACTAGGTATAATAAAAAAAAAACCTAACACAACCATATTACAAATAACATTTCAACAGAACATGAAATATACCTATGATCAGAAAATATATTATTTTCTCATAAAATCAACAAAAATAAATAATAAATAAATTAAATGTGGTCATAAATAGTATTTCCGTTTGTTACTTATTATAATTTTCTAAGGCTTCATTTCTGGCACTGTTAGCAGTTTCGCATAGTAGGCATTGGTACGGTTCAATAGCTGCTTGGCCAGATGATAAATGATTAAGATTTGTACAATGTTTGTACATTTAAGTTTAAGGTGATACCACCGAATACATTGATCGCAGCCTATATTCTTTTCTACCTCTTCCTCAGTGTCACTGATGAGGTCACAATCATAAAATCCACACTTGATATGGGATTGCGTTTCTTCTTTCATTTTTTTTGTAACTTTTCTCTTCTTTTCTTGTAATTTTTCTCTTTTATTTTTTGCTCCTGTTCAAGTTTTCGTTTTTTAACTTGGTTCTCTTTATCTTGCTTTTCTCTTTCTTTTTTTTCATAATGTTGGCACTAGAAAAATGGTCCAATGTACGACTGGGTTTGGCTTTGGTAAGGACAACAGGGAATTTAAGGTGTTTTTCAAATAGATCCTCTACTTCATTGTTGGTTAATGTTTCTTTTGAATCAGTGTTTGGGGCGATCAATATATTTGAAAATCGAGGTTGTTTGGGTTTGATCTGTAGCATAGCTATTTTCAAATGATATTGGAGCTGGAGTGTCAACTAGATTGTTAATGTTCAGGGCGATTTCAATCGGAATGTCACCAATATCTTCATTTATTTCAGACAAATTCAGCTCATTGAAAGGTCTAACGATATGTCGTTTAGGGAAACATTGATTAGGGAAAGATTGATACTTTTATTGCTAATTTTCGCACGCGTCCACACAGTAAATTTTTAAATGGCGACTGAGCTGTGGACTGAGGCTTTGATTCGCCGTTGCTAAGGTCAAACTTGCTACCCATGCTTACTACTTATGAATGGTAAAGTTCGCTCGGTTGGAATGGCGCGAAATTTGAACGCATTGGACGTTTTATACCGCTATTCATCGACATATATCGTCGTGTTACTGACTCAACTTCATATCTCTATATTGATAAGTTTTCCGGAGAAACAAAAAACTGTTTATTTTCTATAGTTTAAGTTAAATTAGATCAATTGATTAATAAACAGTAAATATATATAAAAGGACAATTTTTAGTAGTAAAAAGATTTTCTAATATTGCATACATAAGTAATTATATTGAATTATATAGATACGTGTTTGCTGAATTATGCTTTGTAATATTTTTAGTGAATATTTAACAAGTTATGAGGTTTTAAAAGTAAAATAACACAATACCAAGTATTCTTTATTCTAAAACCCACAGAAAGGAAATTGTTTCAAGTTGTAAGCTAAATTAGTTATTAATATCAAATCAACAATACACATTAAAATATAAAAAAAATATATAAACAATCAGTTAAATTAAGCACAAAGTTTTTTGGTTAGATTTATAAATCAGTCACCTAAAAAGTATGAATGAAAAAGCATTTATTCATTACATAAATTATCATAAAAACTATGATAATCCTTGGGAATTCACTTTTTCATGCTTTGTAGATCTTTGTACCGTCAAACATGGCAACTTTACCACTTTTTTCAGAAAAACTAAAATATAGTTAAGGCAAAAGTATTTACATTTAACGTCATAAATTGTATATATATGATAATCATATACCCAGGATTTGATTTTTCTAACTAAGTGTTCAAAGTACCATAAAAAGAATATTTAAAAGAGAGAAAAACGAACACAGGTAAAATTGGCACATGTTTGGCATCTTTACCTACTTAGAAGTTTTCGTATAAACACACTTGCTATTTGAAAGCCAGGTAAAGTTGCTGTTGCCTTTACAAATAGTATTCAAGGTCTGTAATTGAAGCAATGTACATGGTAACAAAAAGTGGCTACACATGCTAGTAGGTAAAGTTGCCACAGGATTCAGCATGATTTTCATACAAATAATTTATATAAGACAGGGCTGTCGCAAAAAATCTACACCATTAATTATTAGAAAAACATTTATTTATTAAAATTTCTCTTTTACAACAATCCGTGTTTATACTTAGGCATTTATTTTATGGCTAACTTAGTTTTGGTTTAGTTTAAATGGCATTGAGTATAGAAATTAAATTAAAGTAAATCAGTTAAAAAAAATTTTATCTTCGTCATTGTACAGCAAAAATTTGCCTGGCATGACAATGCCAGGCAAATTAAATAATTAAATAAAATTGCTACAAATATGTAGCAATTTAATTAGCTTCACAATTGATTTTTCCGGTAATTCGTAATCTTCATCTGCACATTTGGGTTTTACAAACATTATGTTGTTATCTTTATTGCGTGTAGTTTTAAAATAAGATAACGCGTAAAGTGCGTTTAAATTATTAACGCTTTTAAAGACCCCAACATAATATTTCCAAGTTTTTCTTGTATAATATCGACCCAATATCGTGTCTCCTACGTTAAATAGTTGCTGATTAGTTTCATTCATTTTTTGTTTTTCTATAGTTAAACAATTCAATTTCTCTTCTTCGTGAATTAAATAGTCCCTTTTCTCTTCTTCGTGTACGTTAACCAGTATTTTCTTTAATTTCTTCGTTCCTTCTTTCATCAAGGACTCTTTGCATACTTCTGTTACGTACTGTTTTATTTCTTCATTTTCGATTTTGTCAAAACTTTGTACTTTATAATTATTCATAACTTTCTCATCAGCCTTATACAATTTTTCTTTTTTAATAATTGTACTGTCAATATTTTCTTCGTGTACATCGTACCTACTGTCTTTTCTTCAAATTCTTCGTTATTTTCGTCAGCAAATAAGCATTATCCTCAACTGCTACGTCTTGCATTAGTACCTCAATTCTTTTTTCTTTGTCAATCTTGTTTACTTTCGTATTATATAATAACACCCGTTTCTCACTCCTATTCTGTTTTTGGTCTGTGTCTGTAGTTTAAATTTTCTTCGCCATATGTGGCCTTTATCTGTTTCTTCGGGTTCTCTTTTTCATCTTCTAACAAGTACCATTCATCCAAGTACTCTTCATCCATAATAGCATTGCTATCTACAATAGTTTGATTCATGCGATTCTGTAAGAGTGTCCATTCATCATCAAAGTCCAGTTTATATTTTAATTCAGTGATTGTATACTTCAGGGCTTTTAAATTATTAACACATGGATCGCCAGTTTTTGTGCCTGGTCTAATTGATTTATAATTTGATAATTGATTTGTGCCTGGTCTAATTGATTTGTTCCCACTCATTTCTATATCTCTGTTCGTGTTTACGCTTAGATATTATTATAAATGCTAATAAATAAATCCAAGTCAAACTAAGAATATCCCTCAGTAACTTATTGGATTTCCGTACGCAGTGAATGCTTGCCTGACGTTGACCTTGCTTGCTTGACACTTGCTTACAATTGGCGTATTGTATCATCGCATGCATACAATAATTGGCAGCTCTCTCATCTCAGGGAAATTCAGGGGATTTCCCCCTAATAGATACAGATTAATATGTTCCCCGATCAATAGATAAACATAGAACAATTGTACTCAGAGTTGCCATATAAGTCGTAAAGTTTTACCGTAATACATATTAGGTAGAAATTTATTTTGGGAAATTAATGCTAAAAAATGCTAAAAATCTCAACTATGCTTGAAATATTCCATATAGACTAAAAAATGCTAATTTAGTATCAAAAATGCTAAAAACGGTCACAGTGCTTGCAATGTACCGCGGACGGAAGGTAAACGAGAATGTCCGAACGGGTCCGAAGATAGTCGATTGCAATGTTGTTGCTGTTCACCAGGGCCGTATTGTATCAGTCATTTAAATTAATGTTTCTTTTTTTTGTTGAGGAGTAAAATAATTTATTATTGCAATATCAATTCTTTTTTAAGTTACAAGAAAAGTCCAATCACTGTTAGTATAAAATTATTTATTAAGAATAAGAATAATCAAATGACAAATACAAGGGTCCTACCTACACTTAAATATTTACATGTAGCACTTTGCAAACGTTACAATCATATTAAAAACAATTAATAACATTACATTTTTTAAAAATCAAATAGATTTTAACTAAAAAAATTAAGAAATTAATAGTCAAAATTTGACAAATATTTAAAAAAAAACCTAAACTTAACTTACATTACATTACTGTAGATGGTGACAATCTATAATAGTCGAACAACTCGACTACTGTATCGTTGCGGGAACAAGGGGGTTATTCTTGGCCAATCTTAACGTTTTTAATTAGTCATCTGTTAATAGAAAACACGCCCATTGGTCGACAGTAACCTCTCTTGGTCCTCGTAACATAACATTGGACTCGCCAGCTTAAATTTTTTGGACTATAAAGTACCTATTTCTTATTTTTTATGCCGATGATACATAATCTAATTAAAAAATGTTAGTGCTTTGGCCATATAAATGCACTTGTTATATGATGAAGTATCAATAAAGTTGCCTACCAGTGCGCCTTGTAAACTGACCACGTTGAGGAATAAACGGAAATGCTATTGTTTTTTTTTGTTTAGTTTTTAATGTTACATGTAATCTATCTCAATAAATGTTTATTAATATTAAATGTATAATTCAGCTACTTATTCTTGAAATGGTGAATTAGTTTTAAATATGTTGAGCTGCTTTCTTTAAATGTCAAATAGCATCATATATTTGTTCTATTATTTTTATAATTTTACTATGCTTTGTTAACGTTATATTATTTACCTCGGTATTTTTTCCGACCCGTTTCAGAGGTGCGCAAAATAAATTTATACCAGAATTATTCATATTGTAGCATAAAATTTATAGACAGTCCAAGGAAAACTGGCCCTAGAGATTTACCAACACATATGCTTTTACATGTGTATACGTAAAACGAAAAATGTTATTTTTATACGCACATGTAAATGCGTATGTGTTAGTGAATGGCTTGTGCCAGCTTCCTATCTTCAATACTGGCAATTCCGTAGGTATTCTTCTATAAATACTTTCATTCAAATATAGAAAGTTTGTTACGTTTTTGTCGCTTGCTTAATGTACCTACTTGTAAAAGGCTCAGTTTTGGTTTCGTGATGTAACCTCACTTTTGCTTATGCAAAATTCGAGTGGTTTTGCAAACTTATGTTTGCAAAACCACTCGAATTAAATGTACTCGATGGTTGTACGTAGCCGGGGTATCCATAGAATGCTCAGACAGTTCGGCGAAAATGTCTGAACCCAAAAACATCTTCAACCCTTTAGCTGTTAAATATTTCATAGTTAATGTTGATGACAAAGTTTGGCCATTATTTTCTGCGATCAACTTGCGCGAGAGTTTTTCAACACTCAAACACACTTTGAAAACGCTTTCAGTTGGGTAACATAAGCCACCCATGTCCTTTATTACAATCAATTGATGGAAATACAATTTTTCCTTCGATAATATACTATCAAGACATTGCTCACACTTGATCTTTTTTAACAGTTTCCTCACAACCCATCCGGATATGTAACCAACGATAACATTTATGCCGACAGTTCTTGATTGCGATCAAGCAAATCGGATAAAATAAAAGAATTATTTGCGAAAGAAGAATCGAGTGCTCTCTCTGCATCATCGATTGATTCAAGGAGCTCTTCTTCGTCCATATTTCTGGGAGAAGTCGTATTTATAGCTCTGATAGATGAGAGACTTAATATGCAAAAATTATCAAGTGGAATGCAGTTGCCCGTAAACGTCGATTTAAGCTCCAAATGACACAAAACTCTTCTATATGCTGCCATAAATTGGACAGCAGTAGGGTTATTACTGTTTCCACCGTAATTGCGTATATTCCCAAAAAACAGTTAACAACTAAGTGGTCTTGGCTCATTCTATATGAAGATATATATTTTAAATTATTTTTTAATTCAACGTGTTCTGCATACAATCCTTTTAAACTATCAATGCAAATAATTAAACCGAGAAAACCTGTATTGTATTCTGTATTTACAATATTCGTTTTTGATATTTTTAATACCACTCTTTTATGATGTAAGGCAATAAATTATTAAATATTCTTGCAGAGTTTAATATAAAGAGTAATTGGAAGAAAAGAAAATTTGTTTTATTATAATCCTTTAGTACAACAACCGTAATAATGTTACAAACACGAAGACAACATGGATGACGATTCGACAAGATAGCGTCCCCAGATGACCGGATATTGGAGATGCTGCCAACCTACAAATAAATTTTTATTGACACATACCAACTTAATACCCACCCTCAATAAAAATTTTAATATTACATATCTACTTTAAAATACTTTCATTAAACAAGTTCTAACATATTCAAGTATATAATTCTATCGACTCCATATTATAGCACATATCAATCAAAGGTTAATGCCATAACTTTCTGTCACAAACTTTAATATTTTTCCAAAATCTAATTCAACATTTTATTCCTAAGGTTTTCAAATAAACATTTATTCAAAGGTTTTGTTAAAATATCTGCCAGTTGCTCATTTGAACAAATATACTTAATATCAAATATACCTTCTTTAACCCTTAATTGCATGGTGAGAGAAATTTCAATCATAGTATTTAGTCAACAAAAAAGGTACACAAGTCCCTTGTACTGTAAATTTGTTGTTGCTGGCAACATTTTAAGCGACTACTGCGTACAACGAAACGCAGTTTTTAAAAAATAGCAAACGTCACTGTCAATCACCAGGCCTAGAACTTGTCATTCCGCTGTTTGTTGTGACTGGAAAAAAGGAGCGAGATTTTAGTTTGATTTATGGAAATAAACGGATATATAAAATACAGTAAAAGCGAAAATGAGTGGAAATAAGGTTTGTTTTCATGTTTTTATTGTTTTATGTACAATTTATATCAAAACACTGTGAATAAATTGCTCAAAACTATGTGATTGAAATTTACATCTCTATGCAGTAATTTCACTTGTAATGTATGGCAAACATTTTTTTGTAAATGTTTATTTTATGTTGTTTTTTAGAGAAACTTGAATGAAAGAGATATTGAAGATTATCTTAGTAAGTTAGAAGGCGGTTGGATCTCAGAAGATGACCTCGATGACCAAGATTCCGATGATGAAAACCGCGATTCTGTTGAAGTTATAAGAGTGTTGCAGGAGGAGAACGACGATGATGATGATGATGTGGATGAAACTGCTGACATTGATCCTCCTCTTGACAAGAGAATACAGAAAAGCTCACAGATGAACCAGATCTTGGTTCAACAGGAAATGTTGTAGTTCGTTTACTTCGAGGAGTGCCAAGAAAGCAAAACCATATCATATACTTTGATAATTTTTATACATCTTTGCCATTGGTAGTTTTTTTAGCTAAATCAGGCATTCACACAGTGGGAACTGTGCAACAAAACAGGATTCCAAATAATAAACTTACAAAGAAGAAAAACTTCATGAAAAAATCTGTGCCCAGAGGTAGTTTTGAGGAAAGAGTGTCTGTGCATGATGGTATAGATTTGAGTTGTGTGGCTTGGAAAGATAATAAAATAGTAACCCTGCTATCTTCTTATGCTGGAGCATTGCCTGTAACTAAAGTCAATAGATATGACAAGACAATAAAAGGAAAAATTGATATTACTTGCCCGTTTATTGTCCAAGAGTACAATAAACATATGGGAGGAGTAGATCTCATGGATAGCTTTTTGGGCAGAAACCACATAACAATAAGGTCTAAAAAGTGGTACTTGCGTATATTTTATCATTTATTAGATCTAGCTATTATAAACTCTTGGATTATATATAAAAAAAATGCTCAAGAGGTGAATCCAAAAAGAGTCTACTTACAATGGGCCAATTCAGAAATGAATTGGCCTTTGTGCTATGCAACAGAGGACCCACCAAAGACGCTAAAAGAGGTCGTCCTAGTACCAGTTCACTAGAAGAGGAATTACTATCAAAAAAAAGAAAAGGTTCTCCAGCACCACCACCTCCAAAAGACATAAGAAAAGATGGTGCTGAACATTGGCCAACAGTAGGTGGGTCACTCCGGTGCAAATTTCCCAAATGTAAAGGCTATTCCACAATTTCGTGTAGTAAATGTGGCGTCAATTTGTGCTTAAATAAAAATAATAATTGTTTTTTAAATTATCATAAAGAATAAAGAAGATTGAGTAAACAATATTTTTTTATTTATATTGTACTGAGCCAAATATGTGACAATGCATGATGATATAAATTTCCATCATATTGTTTTTTACATAATACATATTTTTATTTACATAAGAATTTTTTTTAATATTTTTCCTTTAATCTAGAGCATTAATTACATCACCCTGATTTATTTTAAAAAAATAGCAAAAATCATGCAAAGAAGGGTTAATTTTGTCTTTTACAAAATGATATTTTATATCTAAATGTTTCATTCTTTTCAATTGTTCATGTGAGGTACAAAAACGAATGGTGGATTGATTATCTTCATATACAATTGCTTTATTACTTACATCCACAATATTCAATTCCAACATCAAGTTTCTAAACCAACAAATCTCACTAATACATAAGCTCAATGAAACATACTCTGCTTCTGTAGTTGAGAGGGCGACAGTGCTCTGTTTTTTTGAGCTCCATGATACTATACAACCATATATTAAGACGCAATAGCCACTAGTAGATTTCCTGTCTATAGTGTCGCCACCCCAATCTGCATCAGCATATCCTATTATTACATTGTTGCTACTATTACAGTAAACAAGCTTTAGATCTAAAGTACCCTTTATGTACCTAAAAACCCTTTTTAAACAAACCAATAATTGATGACTTGCACAATTTTGATATCTGGACAACAGAGTAATACTTGAACACAAGTCAGGTCTAGTGCCTAGCATACCATACATTATACAACCTATCATTTGTCTACACAAGTTTTCAATCTCTGGAGACTCTGACGTAGATCTTTTCAATCCATCATAATCAAAATTATTATCCATAGGAGTACTTACAGACTTACAATTATACATATCAAATTTTTTAAGCACATTTTCTAAATAATTTTTTTGACTCAAAGTAATGATTCCGTTCTCAATATCTTGTTTTATCGAAATACCTAAATAATAACACAACAATCCCATATCTTTCATTTTAAAGGTATTCTTTAAGTTTTCTTTTAACAAATCAATCTGTTTTTTACAAGTGCCTGTAATTAATATGTCATCTACAAAAATTGAAAGATAAACTTTTACATTATTTTGCAATTTGATGTACAAACAATTATCACATTTGCTCTTAAAAAAACCTTGTTCAAGCATGAAACTGTCAAACTTATTATACCAGTACAAAGGTGCCTTTTTAAGACCATAAATTGCTTTATTAAGCTTACATACTTTACCATCAGTTTGACAATTTTTTGGAAGATACATATAAAGTTCCTCCTTAATCTCACCATTTAAAAAGGCACTACATACATCCATTTGATACACAGGCCAATTTTTATTTGCACTCACAGCTAAAAGAGACCTTATAGTATTTAGTTTAACAACAGGCGCATAAATATAATCAAAAATACCTTGTTGTTGAAAACCTCGTGCAACCAATCTACATTTATACTGACTAATTTTGCCATACTGGTCTCGTTTAACTCTGAATACCCATTTACTGTCCACTATGTTGCATACACTTGGTTTGTCTACTAATTCCCATGTATTATTATCACATAACGCTTTCATTTCCACATCTATTGCTTTTTGCCACTCACTTGCACTATCACTAGCCATTGCTTCCTCGTAGTTTGCAGGCTCGTCCACATCGACACTAAAATAACTCACAGCATAATCATCAAATCGTGCTGGAGGTTTTAATGTATCCCGATTTCTTAATCTATGAAGACTCTGAGGATCAGGCTGGTTAAACTCCACTTCTTCTACTTCTATCGGTACATCTATTAACTGTTGATCTCTTTCAATATCCAAACTTATAACTTCCTGGTTTTCTTGGCTTCTGTTTTCACTTGATTCAGGTGCAAATATAATTTCTCTTTCTATTGCCACAGTATGTGTTTCGTGATAATACACTCTATACCCCTTTGTGTTATCACAATATCCTACAAATATTCCTTTCTTACTCTTCATGTCCAACTTCTGACGTCTTTCCTTTGGTATATAAGCCCATACTTCTGCTCCGAAAAAACCTCTTAATGTGTTTATATCATAACTTTTGCCGTACCATACCTCATAAGGAGTTTTTCCCGCTACTGGGCTGGTACCTGTTCGATTTAAAATAAAAACTGCCATATTGGTCGCTTCCGCCCAGAAACTTTTACTCAATTTTGCCTCGGCTAGCATGGACCTGGTAGCCTCTACAATCGTCCGGAATTCCCTTTCTGCTCGCCCATTTTGTTGAGGCGTGTACGGTACTGTTAAATGGTGTTGAATACCATATTGTCTAAATAGATTTTTCACTTTTATATTCACAAACTCTTTACCATTATCACTTCTCATTATTTTTATTGAATTACCAGTCTGTGTCTTTACATTATTTATGAACTCTCTCAATTTTTCATAAACTTCATCCTTATGCTTTAAAAAATACACTGTTTTATAATTAGAGTGATCATCTTTCAATAAAAATATATACCTTGAATTATTTAGCGAAGGCTCCTCGAATGGCCCACACAAATCCATATGTACTAATTCACAAATTTTACTTGACCTTGACATACTCTGGAAAAATGGTTCTCTGTGGTGCTTACCTTGTATGCATGACGTACAAAAATTAGAACTTTCTTTTACTTGTATATTATTTCTATCCAAAACATTTTTAACATGTCTAAAATTCTGATGACACAACACTCGATGCCACCACATAATACTTTTATTTTCTTGTGTAAATAAACAGTCTTCTTCATTGCAATTTGATTGAGAAGAATGGTACTGACATTCACTATGAATGCGTTCAGAAATCTTACTCGAGTTGACACTAAAAATCTTAAAAAGTTTGTTGGACCGAATTGCCATAGCACATACGACATTGTCTTCATTTATTAGCTGAGCATCTTTGGAGTTAGAAATCAAAGATAAACCTTTATCCAAAGCACTTCCTTGAGAAAACAAGTTGATTGCCAAGTCTGGCACAAATAGGACATTGTACAAAGTGACATCATGAAAATAATTTCCATTGTATGCACTGATTTTCACATTCCCTACTCCTACTGCTTTCATCACTGAACCATCTCCAATTTTTATGTTTTTATTTTCCTTTAACTCTTCATAATTTTGAAAAAGTTCTTTTTCCTTACACATGTGTTGTGAAGCCCCGCTGTCCAAATACCAGTCTGTATTAACTTGTGACTCGATTTGACTTGATACAGCGACCATAGCAAAGCTTTTGTTATGCTTGAACTGTCTACTTGATTCTCCTTTTTGACTCGGAACATTTTTGTTTATGTCTCTTTCGTTTCGTTTTTTATAAAAACAATCTGCCATCAAGTGTCCTGTTTTCTTACAATAATAACATTCTACATTCTTTCTGCATTGAAACTTCAAATGTCCACTCTTTCCGCAATGATAACATCTCTTTTGAATTTTCTTGGACATCAATGCCACCGATTCCTCTTTTTCTTGTCCTAGCCTTTCTTCTTCAATTAACAACCTCGCGGTTAAATGATTTATATTTTGATTCTCAGTTGGGACACTTTCCCATGCTGATGTGAAATGCCTAAATTTCTCTGGCAAGGCCATAATAATTTTTGTTAAAATCATTTTTTCTGGTACTTCTTCACCTTGTTGCTTTAACTTAGCACACAAGTTAGTTACTTTTGAAATAAAATCATTGACGCTCTCATTTTCGAATTTTAAACTGTAAAATTGCTGATTCAACAGATGTGCACTCACATCTGACTTTCTGTCATATATGCTTTCTAATTTTGTCCACATCTCGTGTGCACTTCCACATTGCATTACATGTGAGAGAGGCGTCTCTTCCATGCGTGTTACCAATGCTTCCATTGCCTTTGCATCCTTCAATCTCCATGCTGCTAAACCCTGACCTGCCGGCTGTTCTTCTGTACCACTCGTAATATCATATAGGCCTTTTGCCATTAATATTACCTTCACCTGGAACTTCCACACGTTCCAGTTATTGTTATTTAATTTGGTTACTTGAACCAAATTCTGCATTGCCTCCATTTTCTTTTCTTAACGACCTTCACGTAAAATATTATCTATTTAGATTCTGGGCCCATAACCTCTTGCAGAGTTTAATATAAAGAGTAATTGGAAGAAAAGAAAATTTGTTTTATTATAATCCTTTAGTACAACAACCGTAATAATGTTACAAACACGAAGACAACATGGATCAACATGGATGACGATTCGACAAGTTATCGTCCCCAGATGACCGGATATTGGAGATGCTGCCAACCTACAAATAAATTTTTATTGACACATACCAACTTAATAAATATTTGCATTTTCAATGAATTATTGGCATTAGGCATGTGTTTAGTATTTTATTGTTTATTAGAATAATATGGAATAATAAAAACTGCTAGTGTGTGTACATTTGAATACGCGTTGGAGATTATCTTATTTGATGTGATTGTATAAATAAAAAAAACTCTCCACGCGAGTAATACAGATATTATTAAGTACTGCTGGTGCTTTATAATTTTAGTATGGTGATTAGAAACAAGTAGAAGTGGGGGAAATTAAATTGCTTGGATTTCATTACAATTACACATATAGGAACGTACGACATACATACAACATGTGAAGGGACCGTGAAGCTAATAAAAGGGTGTTAAAAATATTTCAATTTCTTTAATGCTTGTTTTATTGGTAATTTTTAGAATTTCGGGATTATGAACATTCGGGATTTTCCACTTTCGGAATTTCGAATCAAACCCATAAAAACAGCAATAAATTCATACAAGTAGAACGATAAAAAGTTAAGTGAAGTTGGTAAATGATGTTAGTTTTGAAATTATCATTTCCAAAAACCTACAAATTGAGTACCTACCATGGCAATTTTATAATTTTATTGCATACCATTCGTACATGTCCATTTTCTGCTATTTTTTACCATTTCTATACCATTACACTATCACTACATATTATAAAATAAAGTCCCCTGCCGGCCGCCGCGTCCGTCTCTCTGAACGGAATTTCATGGGGTTGGCACCAATAGATTTGAGTGGAGTGATTCAAGAGGAAGGTTTGTGTGTATAATCCATCGATGGTTATGTAAATTGGTTGAAATATACCTAACGATTGCCAAAGATGTTCGAAAAAATCAAGCTGACTGGGAGCTTTCATAAAAAATGCTGCTTAATTTCTTTGAGATATAACTATGGAGGTATTATTCCTCTTTTATAAGTCTAAAGAAAAGCCTGTGATGGCATACGTCTATCTTTTACGGATTAAAATGAAAAAGGAAAAAATTTTGAAGGCCTACTCTAGAGAATTGTAAATTATGTAAAATTATAAATTTTTATGACCTTAAAGACATTAGAAAATTTCATAAGAGCTTGCAAAAATTTTTGATCAGCAAAAAATTGTTTTATTCATTATCATCTATTCTCTGACGGTGGGAGTTAGCAGCCCCAAACCCTCGCCAGATCAACGTGGTGGGCTTATGGTCCAAACTTCTTTACTCAAGCTGAACAAGAATTGTCTTAATAAATAATTATCGATTTAGACTCGATACTTTTCATGGTACCATAAATACGATCGAACGTTTGCAATGAATGGGTAGGTATTCACGTAACTTAACAACCAAAATTCCCAACGAAAGACAAGAGTGCAGTACTGATTTAATCAGACGAAACTCATACGTTTCAGTATGCAAGAATATTACTAGGAGAACATTTTTGTTGTGGTGTCCTGGAAAAATTAAAAATATAGAATAAAACAAAGTCAAATTTGGTAATCTTTATTTAAGCTAGTTAAAATATGAATTATATTTACATTTCCAATAAGTATTATCACAATATTTCATTCTGTTTGTTGGCAACACTGCTAAATTTTTGTTTATTTTATTGTGAAAAAAGTACTGAAGTGTTAGAAAGGGAAAGCTGTTTGTGATGCCAAGCTATTTGAATAGATTTATAAAAAATTATATCTCATATTGGTGAATATTAATGTCAAAATTTTAATGTTAACATATATCTATTATTATATAAAAATGAAATTAAAAAGTACTGGGAACAATGTTTTAGTGGTCTGTAAAGCTCAGAATGTATTAAAGATTTAAACCATTTGGACACAACTACAGACAAAATTTAAAGATTCATTGAGATGGTCCAATTATAAAATAGGTTGCAGCACAATAATTCTTCATTTTAAATGTGAAGATTGCTTATAATAATATTCACATGTAAATCATGCTTACAATATTGTATTAGCAAAATATATAATAATGGGCAAAATATCACATTCTTTATTGTATCGATAACAATTTGAGCCACTTTTGATAGACATAAGCAGCTTGTTCATGGACAATATTGTTTAAAACATGTTTTATTGTTATTTTTTTTTATCAAAAATCATGCTTAACAAGCATAACATTGGCTAAAATGTGATTCATTTTTCATTTATTTCCTTAGATATCCTCATCTAATTCCTTCCTATCTAAATCAAATTATACTATTTTTCTTTCTATCTACTTTCAATTGAATTTTGAAATATTTTTTTCTTTCCAATAAATTGTATTTCCATAATTAATGTTTGTTGCAAGAACAATTTCTCAGGCATAAGTCCTGATGTATTGTTATTGTCAATTCGTTTATTATATATATATATTCTGTTAGTCAACAGTAAAATTAATACTAAAAACTATTAGGTTAATTTAAAACATCTCTGCCAAAAAAATATAAATTATTTGATTTAATTACACATTTAATAAAATCCATCACAGGGCTTAAATAACTGAAACTAAAACTAGACCTCTGCCTCATCATACAGGGGATCAGTTTCATTTTTACGGCTACACTAAATACAGTTTAAATAATTGCATATCAAAGCAAATATTTTAAATTTAAAATAAATATTTGAAAATAATTTTTATCCTACTGACTTCTTTAAATATAGGTAATCTATGCTACTTATCTACTGATTGAAGGTTAAAGCTAGTATTTTGCAATAGTATAGTTACTTTGGGGAAAATGTGCAGTTCTAATTAATAAAAGTAAAGATATGTTAATTGTAATAGACCTAAATGAACTGACACCTAACAACAAATCAAATTGTTAAATAGCCTAACGCTGAAAGATTGGTCCATGAATTGAACTTTTAAAAGTTTTTTTTCTAATTGGGTAGGTACATATTCAACCAAGATTATCTATAGGTACCTACTTATATTGTTAAAATAAATAAATTTTATATAAGAAATAGTATCAATACCTCTAGTATTTGAGTTAAAATATTTACCTATTGAATTTGGATAAGGCTGCCAACTTTCAGGCTTCAATGCAGAACATAATTTTACCTACTCCCAAGAATAGGTATGTACTTTTAAAAGAGAAATATTTAAAAATAAATTGTTCTTAATTTTTACAATTGTGCTTTTGATCCTCGCATGCGTCTACAATAGTGTTAGACTCTGAAATACGGAAAATCATTGTTTTCGTAAATAGTTGTGGCGACCCTAGGGTAGGGTGACTCTAGAGTCAACAGCAGCAGTTTGCGCGATGCATTGAATTTACCTATATTTTCTCAAATGTGACAGGACTGTTCTTTGCGAAATGTTTTAATGGGCGTAACGTTAACGTTCGAAAGGGCTTAATGCGGGACGATACGTTGAAATACATGAATGTCCCCCTAATGCGGTATGGTTGGCAGCCTGAAATTTGGATCCATATTTCATATTTATATACCTAGTATACTATATTTCCATATATTTTAAATGAAATGATTGGTGATGTACAAATTTATAACACAAATTTTAAAATAGGGGAAAATAGTTTTATAAACACCGTTCTCGTTTTTATAACTTAAGTGGTGTATAAGTGGTGTAAACTCGATGGGTGTAAAATCATTGAATGATTTGTAGGGTGCAAAAAGTATATGGGTAAATCGTTGAGAGTTAACGATTTTCAAAATTTATTTCAAAGGCCTCTTAGAGGTCAACACGCAATAACTTAAACAATTTTTAAAGCTTATAAATAAAACTTGACTATTAATTTTTATTAATCAAAATACATATGAGTATGGGAGTTCCGATGCGCGACGGATGCATACATCGAACGGTTGATCTGCATAAAACCGCCTAGCATAATCTGAACTTGAATTTAGTACGAGATACGAGTAAGTACTATTTCAAACTCGTGATTTTGAGTTTATCGACAACATTCTATGTTATCGATTTTCAGGTCACACCCACGAGCCCTAAAGTGCCCTAAAGTTAAGGTTTTCCTAGGCCATCGATCGCCTCTTCAATCATGCCAAAGATGTCAGTCGCCTTTTTACGATTTTATTCTCTATGGACCGCAAGAGTGGATATGTCTCACGTCATAAGATATAGTACTAAGATTTTTCGGATAATATTTGGGTTGATAGTTGTATCAATGCCCTCTCAATAAATAAAATATATTGAGGTCTCAGATTAGAGGTACCTAATGTGAACATAAATTCCCGCCAAAAGATGAGCAGGTAAACATAGATAACTTTGACGCTCTTGGCAAGAGCTCTCGGGGAATATATTCTCCGAAACCCACGAGTGGCTATTAAAAAATATTAGCGAGACTAGGCGATAATAGCCACTTTGTACTCTCGGTTAGTTTTGGCAGGAATGTAAAACGGATTTGCGGTTCGGCTCGCATAACTAGGGGAGACCGGGGACAAAAGTAACGGCGGGTCGAAAGTAACAAATGCTCTGTAGGTTTATCCAATAGTCGAAACGCGGCCCCGCTACTGTCAGGAGATAGCCAACAATACTTTCCCCGGCTTTCACTTAGTCGCCGCGCACGCACTGCGTTGTAAGGATGTTTAGAGGATGTCATGTGATTTTGCGAACCAAAAGTAAGTTTTTTGACATTTATTCATTTAATGATTAAGTAGTATTAAAATGATGATATCAATGTGCCTATTTGTATAGTCATTCTTGATTACATTGGTTACACAGTGTTGTTATTTATTTTTGCGTAGCTAGTTTCTTTTTTAGGTAGGCATTCATTATTTGTCAAAAACGTGAGTGAGTACGAAAGTAACATGCGCTACGGGGACAAAAGTAACATGTTACTTTTGTCCCCGGAGTGCTATGTAATGTGATGAGTATGATTTACTTACGGTTTATTTTCATAATATGTTTTTTTATACCAACAGAATGCCACGACAACGGGTAAGAAAGACGGCACGAAAGACCACTGAGATGAAAATCTACAGATTAGCTGCTGACAAATATTTTAATGATATCGGAACAATTAGAGCCCTGGTAAAAAAATATAATGTTTGCCATGGGACATTGTACAGCTATAAAAAAATCACATTATAGATAGGCATAATTGAGCCAAGAAATATTGGGAACATGGACGAGACAGGAGTGCCCAAGTGGGTTCTTCTCAGCCAATTCTTTTCTCACCTCAATATTGTAGACTTATTCAGCGAGCAGGTACGAGAAATTTATCAAATAAAGGGCGTAAGAAATGTGAAATTACTATTTTCACTGACAGGCCCGAAAAAATTGGATTGATGAAAAATGCAAAGAAAGAATGCGAAGAAAAATTTTTACAACGTAATACTGATACATATCTACAAAAAGGAAGGAAAAGGTAAAAAGACAAAAAAGGCAAATAAACGAGAGGAAAACAGTGAAAATTAAAATTCATCCGATGAATGAAATTGCTTTTGTTTCGTTTGTTTAGAGCCTTTTAGTAATAGTCGACAAAAGGAACAGTGGATACAGTGTATTGAATGTAAACATTGGTCACATGCTACATGCATAAACGATGATGCATACTATGTGTGCCATTATTGCGAGTCTGAACAGAGAATGAATTTCATAAAAGTTGTTCACATTATTAAGTATTATGATTAAGAATAATTCCCGATGAGAAGTCAATAATTGTTTTGTTTACTTTTTTTAGTTTATATTGTTCATTCATTAAAGAAGTAGGTACTGTTTAAATGTTAAAAGCACAAATAAACATTTCCTTCAATAAAACATATTTTTCTCATAAATAATAACTTAATTTGATAGGTACTGCATTTCATAATTATTACATAAACCTTTATCATGTTACTTTCGACCCACGCTGTGTTACTTTTGCCCTGACCTCGGGATCGAAAGTAACAATCGGCAATTTATTTTTAAGTCTCTCCAATTCATAATAAACATCAAGTAATGAAGTAAACTTAAATACAAATTTGTAGAGTATAAACGAAATTTATACGTGGCTATATTCATTTCATCATAGATATGATAATTAGTTAGAAACCAGTGTCAAAATACAAAGTGTTACGTTTGTACCCGGTCTCCCCTACTTATCAGGTGATAGTTCGCGGCCGGACGAGCCAATGATGACCGCTTGGCGTAGTTGGTAGCGACCCTGCCTACGAAGCTGGAGGTCCCGTGTTCGAATCCCAGGTCGGGTCAGTATTTATATGATGAATATTGATACTGGTGCCGGGTCTTGGTTGTTATATGTATGTGGTGTGTTCGCTTGGTATCCAAAATACAAGCTAATGCTTAGTTTGGGGCCTAGACGTAGTTGTGTTGTATACTTTATTATTATTATTAATGCAAGATCGTAAAACATTATAGGCTATCGAGATCCCTTAAATTTTTTATTTTAAAATAAACCAATAACTAAAACTAGTCTTTAATTTAAAATGAAATTATTTTAAAATAAAAAATTTGTTAGGATATTCGCGCCAAAAATATTCTGTTAAAATTCTGTAAAATTTTTACCCGTCTACCTAATATGTACTACGGTCTAAGGCCTAGCTGAATTGTCTGTGGGCCTAGCATACTCCGTTTTTTTACGCCGAAAATAAACTTAGTGTGGCCTAGGCACGAAAGAAGCTGTTTAGAGTAGGCTTAGTAATGGGGTTCCGTTGGCACCCTTTGAGTACAGAACCTTAAGAATGACAAACGAGGTCGTAGAAAAAAATATGCGAAGAACATTATCTTCAATTTATATGTGCGGCTAGCAGGAAACGAACGATTACGTAACATGGGTAGATAAGTACATAACGTAAGCTTAGGTGAAATTGTAGGTACCTACCTGCCTATATACATAGTTCTCCCTGGTATTTTGATTTTGGCGCCGTCGTGTCTAGAACTCAAAATCCTGTACATTATAAAGACAGAATAACTCGAGTTTTAAAATTGGCTAATGTGATTGCGAAAAGGACGATTATTTGCACCCTATTATTTTCTATTTTTTTTTATGATTCATAATTTTAAAATGGCCAGTTTTATACAAGTCTAGCAACGGCGACAGCTAGAAGTAGGCCGTCTAGCCTGAAAGTGTGGAGTGGCGCGGACGAGTTTCCAGCCAGGATGAGTGCGCGCAGTCTTTGCCTCTCTCTATACTTGAGATTTTCTTCTGGAGGGTCGAGGCATTCAAATTCGCAGCAACGCGCTCCAACACGAAAGTTTTTGCAGAACTGTACAGAAATAAATAAAAATTAAGAAATTCAAGTACTCAGCTCAAGTAGGTAGGTATAGCTAGAGGTGATTTTTTTTTACTTTTCAAATTTTAATATGTGTAGGTATATATGTTCCTTGGTGTAGGTACTATTTAATACTAAAATATTGAAAAATTGTGTCCCAAAGTTATCGTGTTACCGTGGGTGTTTAACAATTGCCTCGGTCGGCGGTCGCCGGCGGGATACCCTTTAACACGCTACTCCTAAGGTTGCTCCATTTTCGTGCGTATATAGTATATATTTGAATTAGTAACTACGCCGCATCGTAATTATTTAAAAGAGAAAAAATGTCCAAATTTGAACTACCTATTTTTCCTTAGAAAATGGAATCTTTAGATAATACCATAAGAAATAATATTTTTTTCCTAGAAAAAGATATAAAAGTGTTAAAAAATCTTCCTGTTTATTCTAATAAACATTATAGGTATCTATCAATTAACGTGTTTTCAGGGTTAATCCAAATAATACACTTAAAATCAGCTCCGCACACTTAGGTACGTACCGCAATAGCTGGAGATGCCTGAACGTGCTGCAAAGGTCGGGTCACTCTGACGGTTATTGCCATTAATATTATATTCATATACGTTAGTGTGGCCCCGTTATAAGTTTTGCGTACATAGGTTGCGTACAATACGTGCAACCGATCTGTGCGGCTCTGAACTTAGACACAAAAATGTTGTAGCATTACGTGTATTTTATGTGGTTGTTGCAATCTTAGGGCGAGTCATTACACTTATAGTTAAGGTCCGGGCCTCGATAAAAGTTTATGAAGAGACGCTACGCGGCGGTAGGTACCCAAAAGAGAAAAGAGATCAATAAAATTGTGAAATATTTGTTGCTTGCTTTTATGCATTTACATAAGGGTTTTTCGTAAGAGAAATTACTAATTTGGATTTAAAACAATAAATAAAACTATTGGTCGCCAAAGAATTTTATGTTGCACGTCTTTTAATGATATCTATTTTTACATGAAATATTTCATATAAACAGTTGAAATAAATGAAATTTTTTTTATACAATTTTTGTCGATTTTTATTTAGTTGTTTATTTATTTTTAGCGTTTATTTATTGCTTCTTCAATTTTTCATAAGTGTAATATTAAAAACGATCATTTGAAATTCTTTGAAGGCGATGCGTAAACTGAGATTACCTATGCATCTGTGAAATGTTCGATTTAAAAAACTTAATCTAAGATTAATCTGATGAAAACATCGTATCGTGATGAAAGAACTCGTTCATTATTGTTGTGGGTAGGTACAGTTAGCCATGGATGTTAATAGAGATACCGCGTTGTGGCAACAAAAATGTGAACAAAAATATACCTATACCACGTAGACGAAATATACACCAATTGAGGTTTTGAAGTGACCTACGTGTGTGTAAGATTCGTACACTAGAAAAGAAAATAAACTGAAATTACTTTACACGTGTAATTTAACAAAATGTCTGATTTGAGTCAGTAAATTTTTCTCACGTTTCCGATCGTTTCGAAGTATGAGAAGTTCTATCTTGATTATATGCTATCTAAGGGCTTAACTATATTATAAGGCTTCAGTGGAACACACAATCGTCTAAATATAGAACCAAACAGTAGAAGTTTTTTTTTTGGTTGCGTCAATCCTCCCTTTTTTCAACATCCATTTTCTCATCGATTGCCCTATACCTTAAGACCATAGGGTATTTTTATTTTAATAACTCTACACATTTTTTATTATTAGATAACCTTCAATACAGTCTTCTCAGTTATCGTTTTATCTTTTTCTTTATGCAATCTTTATTTATTTACAGTTTTTATCTTTTACAATTCTCAACTTATTCATAGTTGAATAAGTTGAGAACATAAGTTGTTTACAACTTATGTAAAAGTCATGTAAAAGTAGAAGTTTAAACACACTTTCCTTCGTGGCCTACCAACCTATTGCATTAGAACAGCAAAGGGTACTTTTTGTACTAGGTATAAGGATGTAAAAATAATGTAAATTTCAATTTATGTAATGTTATCATATAAATTGGAATGGTTAGAGACCCTAAGTGCGGAGCCAAAGGTCGCGGGTTCGATTCCCGCCCGGGACAAATATTTGTGTGTATGAACATGTCTATTTGTTCCGTGTCTGGGTGTAAAAAAATAATCTATATATGTAAATATTATAAAGATTATCTAAGTATTTATATCAGTTGTCTGGTATCCATAGTACGAGCTTTGCTTAGTTTGGAACTAGATGGCGCTGTGGGGTATGTCCGAGGTATTATTATTATAATTAATCTTGGCAAGCTAGAACCATCAGAACAGTTAGAAGGTATAATGGAATGCGTTTGGAGTCGAGAGTCGGAAAGCGCCAAAGTGATCGGGAATGGAACTGGGAACTACAGGATTTTTTGACGGGATAAGTTGTTAAATCGAATAGCAGTGAATCTTTTTTGAGCCCGAATGAAGGTGTCAATTGTATATATACCTACCTACTATAATACTGCACATGTGAGGATATTTATGAAAAATTAAATAATTGAACTCAAAATACATATTTAAATTATGTCTGTTGGTGATTTTACGTTTGTTTTTGTTTTAAACGTTTATCACTCAATAACCACTTAACTGAATTTGATAAAACACGATTCCATCTATTTGATGGCATAGAAGAAACCATGATTCAAGATATCGGGTATGTACAATCACGCTGCTATTTTGAGGCGCATAACAGTAAGAAGATAAGTATCTGCCGTTGAGGATGTTAAATCTATAATCCTACCTACGTACATGTACCATGCTTAGGGTAAACAAACATTCTGTAAAATATGTCCAAGTGGATTGCCCGAGAAATTGCACACAGGCCCTTTGTTAATAAAATATTTATTAAAAAAAATCATATATATCGTCATTATTTATACCATTTTAGTTGTGTAATGAAAACTCGAATCGCAGCGTCTCTACAAGGTAGTCGCATATAATACGGACCATGGTAATACGATGACTGCTTGGCCGAATAGTTAAAGACCCTAACTGCGAAGTCAATGGTCGCGGCTTCGATTCCTGCCCGTTACAAACATTTGTGTGCATGAACATGTCTAAGTATTTGTTTCGTGCTTGGATGTAAAAACCAATTTATATATATGTATATATAGTTTAAAAAAAAGGATATTTAAGTATGTATATCAGTTGTCTGGTACCCATAAAACAAGCTTTGCTTAGTTTGGGACTAGATGGCACTATGTGAGATGTCCTAGGTATTATTATTATAAGGATAAATAGGCGAAGCAAGTGGGAAGAATCGGTGCGGTGGGGCAGAGGACGCTTCCCGGCGATCACTATCACGAGCGTCGCGAGAGCGGACAAAAAAGGTTTAGTTAATTTAAAAAAAGGCATTACAATGTCACATAAGTTTACGTGTGTCTAGAAGACTTGTTTTATATGCAAAGCTACGAAAAAAAATATTTTTTCGTAGCTATGCGACGTCGACATCCGTACACGTATGTCTCGCGCTAAATATTAGTAAACCGGCGTTAGTACCGAAGATGACTTACTTACTCTGGGCCGCGCTTCAAGTACTTTGTCAGTGGGGACTATTACTTGGTAAGTACCAACCACTGGTAAGTCATGTTCCGGAGATTAGCCCGGACAAACAAACAGACAGACATGCAATAATTTAAATAAAAACGCGTGTTGGAGTTTTGTCTTAACAGACATACACATTCAATTTTGTTTATTTGCATACGTAGATAATATAATTTATTAGCTCGGCAATAACCAGCTGATATCATTATAGAAATAGTGGGTGCCCTCATTTAGTCCTTGTTATTGATTGCAAATATAATTGCATTGGTTATCAATATTATATCATTAGGTACAGCATTAGTCATTTTAGCTTAATCGTTTATAACAAGTTATGTCATAAAAAAATCTGTATTTGGATTGGATAATGAAAATAGAGAATTTAGATAATAACTTTGATAGAATAATAATCAAGATGGAGGGGTGTCTCGTACTTCAAAACGATTGAAAATGTGAGAAAAATGTGAGACTCAGTGTTAAGACAGACCATACGTCATTATAAAAAAAAAATGTATATACATGAACAACAACGTCTAGGCCCCAAACTAAGCATTAGCTTGTGTTTTGGGTACCAACCGAAGACACCATATATACATATAACAACCAAGACCCGGTATCAGTATCAATATTCATCATATAAATACTGACCCGACCTGGGATTCGAACCCGGGACCTCCAGCTTCGTACGCAGGGTCGCTACCCACTAGGCTAAGCGGTCGTCAATCTATATCATTGTTTTAAACCAACATTTTATTTAACTGCACATGAAATGTAATTTCAGAATCTTTATTTCATTTTCCAGTATAGAATTTTACATATGAGTCACACAAAATTCTACTTCACAGCAAATATTTCAAAACATCAACTGATGTATATTTGAGGAATATTTTTTTGCTCATATTTTTGTTACAACATGGTATCTCTAAGAACATCCGTGGGTAGAAACGCATTTCGTAGATATTCATAAAGGAGAAACTTAAAAAAAAAATGTTTAGTGGGTGATGCCGATATCTGCAGTATGATGCCGCAATATATAAATTTCTCGATGTTTGGTAACCTACAACAAAGTGTCATTTCAATATCCTAATCATAATCCAGTTTCCTTTTACACTACACACTCCAGCCGGATTATTTGACCGCAGAAGCAAAAAACCACACGTTTTTATTTAAATTTATTCATCCTAGTAAGTAAAATGGTAAATTGTTTTATAAAATTGTCGTTGAATTTATGAAATATATGTACTTTCTAGCACGATAGAGTTTTAATTTCAGTTTTCAAAAAAACTCGCTGACATAAATAAAACGAAAAGTATAAACTCTAAAAACCAAAATCAGGACCGCGTTCTGTGAAATAAAACAACGTGTTGTTTCCTATGGGACCACAAGGAAGCGCTCAAATATTGTATGGAAATTAGTCGTATCGTTCCTTCTAGAGCTTGTACTTGTTCAAGTTGTGTTTTCCCTTTTAAAAAGGACCTATGAGACGATTAGAGCCTCCTTTTCGCGCTATCCGTCATCTAAGCATGCATTGCACATAATATGCCTATACCATACCAAGAGTCAGATTTCAGATCAGATCAGCCTTTTGTTTTTTGAACAGTATCAAGCGATCAGATTTAGGATTTTGTACATCATTTTTACTATTTTTTTTTAGATTTACATACTTGTGTTTATTCAGTTCAGTCATAGCTGGGTTGTGTTCAGTTTTATTTTACATATTTCTTTCCGAAAATATCCACCAAAACTTCCTATTAAAAAAAATCTGTAATTTTCTTAGGTTTTTTTTGCAAAAATTGGTGAATTAAATATCTCTGTCACGCCAAGAGTGTATCTGCTTCAGCAAAATTATGTAGATATCAAACGCTGTTTCATTCGTTAAAATATGACAAACTGAATATTACACTTTTTGAGTTTTAGAAAAAAAGTTTGTGTATTTACGCCATATTTACACTCGCTTGTGACGTCACTCGGTGCGCGCTACGTAGAAACAGAGAACTATTTGTATAAATGACCCACGTTAGCCCATAGTAATGTAACCGAATGACGTCATTGCACGATTTGCTTGTACCTTTAAATTTAAATTTGTACCTTTGGCATTTTTGTAGATATCAATAAAATTCTTTCACTTATAGGTTTTTCTTAATAAATATAACATATTTCTATAAAAATCACAAGACGCCCTCTTTTATTTACTTTTACAATTACAATTTCAACATCAGATGAAGTTTCAAAAATATCTGGCAAATTTGTAAACAGAAAAATTGATATTTTGAGAGGTACCTAATTCTAGAACCTTATTCCTTTTAATTTAAATGACAGCGTATCATTCAAGCCCATTGAAGGTTTTTTATAAACTTATACCCGTGACACGTGTAAGTTTAGGTAGGTACGTGTTTACATAGATGTTTACAACTTACTACTTAACAGATGTCGTATCGCTAATGTCCTTTTCATGAGAGGGGTTGTTTGATATTTCAATGTAGAAACCTTGACGTACAATATGGTAATAGGTAGACTAATATTGAAAATATGTGTATTTTAGTTTGAAGTATTTTATACAATAACAAAATTTATAAATAAAATTATATTCGATTGAAAAGAATGGAACCGTTTATCTCTATCTCTTTCTTGGACATAAAATTAAATAATATTTAAAATGGTCTGACGTCAGACCGTGCGATCTTACCTTCGTTATTTAAAAAAAAATATTTTACTGTTATTTTAAGGGACTTTCGGCTGAACGTAGTCCAAACTTATAGAGCGTGTAGAGCTTATCAAACTAAACAAAAAGTTTCAAGTGAGCAGATGGCGCAAACTAACGGTTGCCAAGGAAGCATGTTTAACATGTCTTTTTTAACTTTTTGTTTAGTTCGGTAAGATATACACGCTGGTATCATCCGAACAACCCGTATTTTTAGAAAACTCTTTCATGTAAAATAATCATGTATCATAAGCGTGTAAACAAAAAGTAAATATTATAAAGTAAATAATTAATTAATTAATTAAGCTACGTCCTTGTGTTTAGAATTTCATAACCTCTAGGGCCTTTATAGTTTTATCAAATACTGTATACCTACCTAAAGCCTATGCGTTCATAAGTGTAGCTCAGCCGAAAAGGTGGCAACACCTCCCTAGCGGCTCGAGTTGTTGAAATATGTTTTCCTTATGGTTACAAGCAGATCATCGTACCTAATAAATCTATTTAACACAAAGAAGTATAATCGGAACACCTCACACCCATAGATGATGCTGCAAAATTTGCTGCCAATAGAATGTATGGAGAACGCGAAGAGCTGCACGTATTAATCACGTAGTGTTTATATTTCGTTTTATCATATTAGTTCGTCTCTTTATGTTAAATCAATCAATCAACTATCCTTTATTTCGTATTTATGCAACATGATCTTGAAATACGTCACAAGAGAGAATTTATTACTTTGTATAGTTCGCCTCAAACTTTATGGCGGATCGGAATGCAACGCTTTGTGCATTCTTGCGCAGGTACAGTCATATATCCCTCGCTCCACTGCGTCCTGCTACACCTAAAACTGCATACTGCGACGCGACTTGTGCCTATGTTCGGATCCGCCATAAACCTTGATTGGAACTATAGAAAAACGTCACCATAAAAGCGCATTCAAAAAGTGCTGGTTCCTCTCAGAAGACTAAGCAAGCAACTGAGGCACGCTTTTTTAATAATATTATAAATGATTTTTTAACAATAAGTGCTTAAAATTTATATTATTGAAACAAACCGATAGGCTAAATATATATGTCGATAGGCCGTTGGTGCCCTTTGGTTACGGAACCTTAAAACCGACAATCTAACCTAGAAGAGCCAAAATATTGAAGATCGTTTTACTAAAATAACGTAATAGTTGTTTGACTGAAGACCTACTGGTAGGTGTATATGCAAAAAAAATAAGTATGTTTACATAAGGCGGGTCGCAGTATATGGCCTTGCACCACATGGGCTCGGAGTGGTAGCAGACACACAACGAGCACACCCCTGGTCCAGGAACGTACAGCAACCCATGCGCCACTGATTTGCCTTCCCAATCCACGCACTCCTCTTCGACGCACGCTGCAAAATACAATAACACAAAATAAATACAAACTTACGCATTACTTACTTACATGCAGCAATGTTGGCGTTATGCTCGCTTAAAAAAAAACCAGCTAATTGCGAGTCGGATTCGTACACGAAGGATTCCGTAGCACCGTACAATATTAAAAAAAAAACACGTGTCTTGTATGAACAAAATCCATACATATTCTTTTAATTTTTAAATTTGTTTTGTTTTTATTATTTGTTCTTGCGGCCTTGGCAGCATAAACTTCATGAAAATTTCGAGTGTAAGCAATGATCTCAGAATCATTAATCACCAAAAACGCTAAAAAAGAGATTTCTTGTATGGTGCCCCCCTTTAATTATTGACTTTGTTTTATTTTTGCTATCGGTTGTTATAGCAGCCATTGCAATACACACTCTGTGAACATTTAAAATGTCTACCTATTACGATCCAAATGATACAGCCCTGTGAACATACGGTCGGACGGACAACGGAGGCTTAGTAATAGGGTTCCCGCTGATACTCTTTGGCTACAGAACCTTAAAAAACGACAACCTACTTAGAAGAGTCAAAATATTCAAGATCGTTTCACTCATTTATATATATTTGCAAAAGGCACGACGGTTCTTTACTCCTTTATTTCGCTAAACAACAGTTTACAGCGAAATGAATACCCTAATCTTAAAATAAAATCCAATGTCAAATTATTTCTTATTGTCTGTCTGAATGTTTAATTCTTTGTTTTCAGACCTAAGATAATAATCTGACGCTTTACTTGACAAGCGTGTCTTAAATACCCGAGGGTCTAGCGTTCACGCACCTTCCGGAAACTATGATTAAAATTCGGTTATAGTTGGCTCTAGACAGTAGTTTCTTTCTGGAAACAAGCTAGTGATGGGGGAGTGTCGATAATAGTCGTTCATTCGAGGTTATGCATGTCGATAATCCGATAAAACCACTATAAATAAATGTATAATTACTTAAATGGAGAATTTACTGTTTTGGAGATTGTATATTTTATTTACGGTTAGCCTTGAAATACTAAGGTTTCCAGGCAAAAATAAAGATCTATAAAAGTAACGTCTTTCACGTTACGTGACGTAACGTAACAGAGTTTTACGTGTACACAGAAAAAAAAGAATTCTATTTTCAAGAAAATATAGTCTTCAAAATATACAAGTACAGCATATTCTTGCACCAATGCAATTTGCATTGACATAAGAATTCTTTTTTTTATGACTACACAGAAGAAAAAATAATTCTTAAATCAATGCGAATTGCATTGGTCCAAGAATATGCTGTATTTATATATTTTGAAGACTATGTACTCTTGTTTTTCTGTGTAATATACTGTTGGGTTAAACACCAAATATGCATTGCCGCTGGAACATGAACGAATGTGACATTAGCTGATATGAAATTAATGGTTGAGTAAATTTTTAGCGTGCATAAAACCCGTCCGTGATATTAAAATTGCGTGATATTGAAATCATAAGGGTTCCGTTTTTTGTCATTTGGCCATGGAACCTAGAAAAGCGGGCAAGTACCAAATACGCCTCGTTAGAAATGTATTTTTTTACAGTACAACATTAAATTACCTAATAAAGGAGGTTTATTATTGCATTAAATATGTAGAGCAAATGTAGAGCCAATAGGATAAGCTATACCTATTTTAAAATGTTTCCTGATTGTTTTACTCATAGAGATCATGGAATAGAGTACGCAAGCCAGTCTGAAATACAGGCCTTAACAGAAAGAGACAGAAAATAACTGTATCTCGGATTGAGTAAGTAAAAAGTACGCAAGTATTATGCTTGTGTTATGGCTTAATAGACAACTGATATACATACTTAAATATTCTTTTTTTTTAATGATGTATACATGTATAAATATTTTATACCCAGACCCGGAACGAAATAAACACATTCATGCACACAAATATCTGTCCCCGGCGGAAATCGAACCCGAATCCCTTGGCTCTGTAGTTAGTGTCTCTAACCATAGGGCCAATCGGTCGTCAATAATGCTGAGACTAAACTGCGTATGTGTAACATTTTTACTCATTTTCGTTGTGTATTCTTGGGACACGTGTCTTTAAACAAATACCGTCACGTGGCACCTCTAACCTACTCGATTATCTATGTCTATAGCATATTACAATGATGAAAATGCTTGGGATTAAATTGCTATAATGTTAAATGTATTTAGTTTTTAAGACAATGATTTATACCGCCGAGTGGTTGCGAATGAATCTTTGACGCGCGTGTTGTGTGAATAGATTGTTTATAATTGTTTATTTGAAAACTCGTTTATTTAGCTTTTGATAGGCAATTATTTTTTGAATAATTTTGGCGCATCTGGCTTCTTCGTAGCCCGACCCAATTAAGGAAAGGTTTGTTTGATGATCGAATCAGGTTCTCCAACGTTTGTTTACGCAAAAGTAACATTTGTTTTTACTCAATGAGTGAAGATAATTACTCCAAACAGTAGTATTTCTAAGTTCTACCGTTCTCAACTTTTTTTAAAATATAGCATAATTAATAATACATGGGACATCCCACACAGCACCGCCTGGTGCCAAAGTAAGCAATTATTGCTTGTGTTATGGGTTACTAGACAACTGATATATATACTTAAATTATATATATATAGACACTTGTACATCCAGACACGGAACAAACAGACTTGTTCATGCACACAATTATTTCTCCCGGGCGGGCATCGGAACCGCGACCTTTGGCTCCGCAGTTAGGGTCTCTAACCACTCAGCCAACCGGTCAGTCAAGTCATAATTAGATCGGCGAAACAGCATTTAGAAGAAAAGAGGTTAAAAGTTAAACAGTCAAGTCACAGAAGAACACCAAGTTAACTACAATACAATAAATAATAAATAATAATAATAATAACACACACAATGACAACAACGTCTAGGTCCCAAACTAAGCATTAGCTTGTATTTTGGGTACCAAGCGAAGACACCACATACATATAACAACCAAGACCCGGTGCCAGTATTAATATTCATCATAAAAATACTGACCCGACCTGGGATTCAAACCCGGGACCTCCAGCTGCGTAGGCAGGGTCGCTACCCACTAGGCTAAGCGGTCGTCAATACAATATATACAATAATGTAGTTAATACTGACAATATTAGATTGACATTGAAAGATTCGTTCTGTTGTCTGGGCACGTTTAGAAACTCAACGAACAACGACTGATTGCATTACAACGAGTCCACCAAAAAAGTCTCGTAGACGGCTTCCTAAATACTATTTAAACGTTTACAGACAATTAAATTCACAATTTGACGAAATTCTCATTCAAACACAGACAACCAACCACTTCAAATTTTGTTTATTTTTTTGCCGCCTTCTTTTGCCGACTTCTTTGGTGGCGGGGACACTACTCTGTAATTTAGATAATTTTGTCTTTGGAAACTAGTATTTCTGAGTGAGGTGTCAAAAACAGTATTTTATATACTTTATTTTTAGTAAACAGTATACCTACACGATACCTACTATAATGGTAAAAACCATAGACATATATATACTAGCGTAGGAGACCAACTGACATCTAAACATCGCATGACCGAAACGGAAATGAGTATGTGTGCAAAATTCACATGTGGTTGAGCCAGTTTTAGTGATGTGCATAGGTGTTTTTTATGTTATCGATAGCACGTAGTACTTTCATGATAATGTGTCGTTGAAATTACCGCGTTATCATAAGTCGAAATCGGCAATCCTATTTATTATTTTGAATCTGCTATACTACATAATTTTTGTTTTGAGTTACTTTTCCTAACTTTTAGTTTTTTAAAATGACAAATCATCAATCAGTCAATTCAAATGCCATTTCCTTTACTCCAATAAATATTTTTTTTTTTTGTTAACAGTTGATAATAAAAATTTTCAGAAGTATAGAAAGCGTTAACATCATTATGGAAATTTTAATATTTAGTTGAATACAAGCCAAGTAATAAATAAAACAATATAAAAAACGATTTTTATTTTTAATGACAATACGTCACGTTGCAACGCATAACAACAAAATTTTAACTCTTTGTAAACAAAAAAATGAGAAAGTACAAAACAAAAACATTTACAATGGAGAAGTTCATGACGTTCAAAATATACAATTTTACTCGATAGAATTGAAAGATAAACCAAAACTAATAAAACAGTGAAGGTTTTTTTTTTTTAAATTCGTCAATAAATGACTGAGAAATAAATTATTGATATTTATTAATTTGACGACCGCTTAGCCTAGTGGGTAGCGACCCTGCCTACGAAGCTGGAGGTCCCGGGTTCGAATCCTAGGTCGGGTCAGTATTTATATGATGAATATCGATACTGGTACCGGGTCTTGGTTGTTATATGTATGTAGTGTCTTCGCTTGGTACCCAAAACACAAGCTAACGTTTAGTTTGGGACGTAGTCGTTGTTGTGATGTATACATTATTATTATTATTATTATTATTATGTATTTTCGTGCGGTTTGACTGGTGGCTTCTTACTGCCCATGACGTCACATTGTCTACTCGATTGAGTGTCGCGTCGTCTCACTACACCACAAATTATGCCTTGGATGCCTTGGACTAGTCTATAATATCTTTTGTTTCTTTATGTAATAGGTAATTAAGTTTTATTTGAATATAAAGGAACAAGTTTTTGTAAAAGACAAAGTGATAATTTGCCTAAAATTGATATTTTCACTGTGATGGACTTTTTTTCAAATTTATTTTATATTAGTGCTGAAATAAAGGTTTAGGCTCTAAAGTTGAAGGTCCTGGTGATATATCTCGGTAAACGTACGCTGACACCGATCGCTTGGTCTTCAGATTGACCTATACAGAAATTACAGTTGGCATAAATGCTCTGACTTTAGATATTAAGTATTATTAGTATATTACTTAATATACTTAGTAAGCACATATGAAAAAAAATGAAACCCCTAACGGCACAAATTCAGTAGGTATAGATCCTTTCTTCAAAAGTCGTCGGTGATTTAGATAGACAAAACAGTTATCCGTAAAACGTCTACTGCAAACCAAAGAATGTTTTCGAGGAGTCCCACCTGTTCTATTTAACATTTTTTCCATTGTTCTATGCTAACCGTGTTTACAAGAAACCTGGATATTATGAAATAGTCATCATTATCAGGAAGCATTTTTTAACACCGCAGTTTCTTGGAGGAAAATGAGGTTAAACTATTGTATACAGTAGTTTTGTCATTCAAAGTTAAATTATTTACGACGTTCATAATCAGAGAACAGATAGAACGTCAGACTTTAAATCATAAATAAATAACGATTAAAATTAAATAGAGCATCAGATTTTAAATCATAAATAAATAACGATTAAAATTAATTGTGTATATATCTTATATTTTCATTTGAAAAAGTCTTGTATTTACATATATACCCTATGTGTAGTATATATGTATAGATGTCATACTTTCTCTTACAATGTGCTGCCAGGCTAAATAAACCTCACAATATGTTTAAAAACAGTTGACGACATTATTCCAGTGGAACAGGTGCAATTAGGTAATATCAAATTTACAAAATATTTATATTTGAAAATATCGACATATCGATAGATTTTGTGTAATCCCTATGCTTAATTGTTTGATTGTAATTTTACACAATATTTTTGTATCGTACACATAATTGTTTAAAATAACAAATTATTTACAAAATAAAGTATTTACCGTATACTACTGATGTATAACCAAGTAAATTTAGGATCGCTTTTTATAAAAATAAGCATTAAGATAACAGTATGTTATTGGCAGTACTTACATGTGAAATCTTTCTTTATTTGGATTATTATCATATGTTACAGTGCAATCTAAAACTGAACACGACACCATTTTTATCACAAGAATTAATTTTTGTAGAATTCAAAACGGTTATAACACAAAATAGAACACAAAGCTGGACCTTATTTTGACAAGTGAGTAATGAAGACTAAATGTGTTCAAAGAGGTTTTATGTCAGATTTTCTTGCATTTCTTTCTCGCATGTAGGATTTCCGCAAAGAGCTGGATGTCATTCGCACACAGTGTTCCCCTCTTACGCTAGTATATATACCTTTATGGTAAAAACAGGCATAATACTATTTTTAAGAGTAGGTATGGTTGGTAACCCTACTTCACGCATCCCGACCCAAATGCGAAATCGTTTGTTTAACTTATTATGACGCAGTGCAGTAAGGTTTTTCAAGTTTATTTACTATAAATTTACCGTTGGTTTACACACTCTTGTGCCTTCGAAAACATTTTCGAAATTGGCAGACGCTATGTTATTGTATTGTTACATAAATGTTAAATAGGTATTGTTACATAATATGTGCTACACAAATACTTTGTTTACCTATCGTTATTTAAGGTTCCGTACCTCAAAAGAAAAAAAGAATCACTTCATTACCCTTCTGTCTGTCTGTCGAGACCCTTTTTCTCAGGATAACTTGGAAGCATCAAGTTGAAATTAATATTAAATACCTACTTTTGCTCTGCTGTTACTTAAACTTCTAAAAAAAATCAAGCTTCTAATTCAATTCAATACAACACAGCCATTTACGCTACATATTATGACACACACACAGACGTAATAAAAACTCTAGACTTCTTGTTATTAAACAATCAATGAAGCACTGCAATGACGGCCGTGCATGATTGAGTGGAACTATGGTATGCGTGTGTTTAAGTTGACGCGTGCGTACATAACCAGCTGACTTACTAGGAGTGCATCAGTAGTTCGCAATGCTACGTCCGGATATTCCTAGGTTCATGTTTGCACATAAATAAATTAAAATGTAAAGGGTACTTCCCGTTGACATAGAATTTTGTAATCTGGCTAGAAGCAAGGTTACAGAGCACATAATTATGTAAAACAAAAAATCTGAAAATCGTTAATTTGTAGTTACATCACATAAAAACAATTTTTTAATACATATCCTTTTTCTCAAGAATGCGAGAGGAGGTATCGAGTTAATGGGCTTAGGTGTACAGTTTCGTAGAGCTGTTTCTTAACGAAGCCCATAAAAAAAAAAAGAATCATTTGTGGCGTATATTTTGACACTCGCAAGTAAATTAAAACCTATAGGGTATAAAGATAGCATTTCGATTGTTTCGTCCAATCACCTAAATAACACCAACACTGAGCGTCTGCCAATTTTGAAAATGTATGTGGAGACATAGGAGTGTAAATAAACGTTAACAAAATACATTGGTTTTATAAGTAAACAAACGATTTCACATTTAGGTCGGGATGCGTGAAGTTCGCCGCACCACTGTTGGAGTAATTATTTTCACTCATAGAGTACTAAACAAACGCTACTTTTGCAAGATACGATTTGTGTGTTGTAATGATAGACAAAACCTTGTATTAAAGGTTTTATTCAACAAAATATTAGCCATGTAAATATAGACATATGACATGTATTTTATAGTCGTCAATATATGTGGCAACCTCTGCATTATACAAAGAGGTCTAATACCACATTCTTCCCTGTTAATTTTTAAAGATAGTAATCCTTTAAATATCCCGGCAACTTTCGTTCTCTACAAGATCTTCGGAGCTCCATCACAGGCTCTACATTTGAGAGTGATTTTTCTGTGTCTATGTTCTCAACAGGAGCGTTTGTTCCTGGATCTGTATTGGTAGGAGATACCGGATCATTATTAGACTCATCAACAAGAGGATTTATTTCTTCACGAGTAGTAGATATATCAGTAGCTGTGCTCTTGCTGTGTTCATTGTCACTTTCCGAGTTAAACTGTAAATTATTGTTTGTCTCGCATATCTTCTCTCCGTCATTATTTAAGGGTGCTAGATGGCGATTCGAAACAGTAGTTTCTCGACCGTCAGCAAGGCGCACGTAAGAATAATCGGGGTTCGATTCCAGCAATTGTACTTCTTCTACCAATGGTTGATATTTGTTTGTACGGTTGAACCTCCGCAATAAGACTTGTTCTGAATTGCTGAGCCATGATGGTATGAAATCCCCATTTGTTGATCTGCGAGAATGTCTGAACATCCTTTCATGCGGCGTGCAGTTTATAGCTGTACAAAGAAGCGATCGAACAGAATGTAGGGACTGAGACAGAACTTTCTCCCAGTTTTCTATGGAAAGATTTTTAGTCCTTGATGCTAACTGAATAGTTTTCCATATAGTGGAATTAAATCTTTCTACCTGGCCATTCCCTTGAGGATTATAAGGTGTAGTTCGGCTGGTTGCGATACCACGAGCGTTGAGAAATTCTTTTACCTCCGCCGATAGAAATGATGTACCTCGATCCGAATGTATGTATGTCGGCATTCCAAAAATCATGAAAAGATTGTTGAGATGTTTCATAACGGTTTTAGCGCTTACATCTGAGCATGGGAAAGCAAATGGAAAACGTGAATACTCATCGATTACAGTCAGAATGTATCTATTAGGAGTGTTTGATGGTACTGGTCCCTTAAAGTCAATACTCAATCTTTCAAAAGGTGTGGTAGCTTTTATTAATTTGGGTCGTGATTCTGGGTCTTTCTTGAAAAATCGAGGCTTAATTTCACTGCAAATACGGCAAGAATTTGTAATAGTCCTCACTTCTTCTATTGAGTATGGTAAATTTTTCGATCTTACCCAGTGAAACATTCTTGTCACACCAGGATGACATAAAGCCTCGTGTAGCGATAAAAGCTTTGGTGCAAGTGAATCTACGCTAGCACAAACGCGAGAGAGTGTGTCAGCCACATTGTTATCTTTCCCAGGTCGATAAGTGATATCATATTTGTATGATGACAATTCTAAACACCATCTTTGTATTTTTTCGTTCTTTATTTTAGAAGCGTGTTTAGCATCAAACATAAAAGATACTGATTTCTGATCAGTTATTAAATTGAATGGTCTACCGATTAAGAAATGTCGCCACTTCCTTAAGGATTCTACAATGGCGTATGCTTCTTTTTCAACGGCAGAATGCTTCTGCTCACTTTTGTTGAGAGTTCTTGAGTAAAAAGCAACAGGTCTATTAGCTTGTGACAAAGTAGCTGCTATTTCTACGCATCTGTTTCTACGATAAATGGAATGTTATCATCTATAGCATGAACACAGGACTTGACAATGTCAGATTTTAATTGTTCAAAACATTTGATAACATCGTTATCTAGTGGGAACTTCTGTACTTTAGAAAGAAAATGGATCTTTTCAGAGAAGTTAGGTATCCACTTAGCGTAGTGTGCAAACATACCTAAAACTCTTCTCATGGACGAAATGTTATGTGGAGGCGGTAAGTTTATTAAAGGCTGAAGGCAGTCATTGTCCGGTTTTATGATATGGTTATTTATATTATAACCTAATATATTGATAGATTTTTGCGAAAAAGTACATTTATTTTTATTTAAGGTTAGACCATATTTCTCCACAGCTTTCAAAAAATTCTGTAAATTATTGTCATGCTCTGTTTGCGTTTTACCACAAATAGTAATATCATCAAGGTACGCAAATGTTCCTTCAAGATGTTCATTATTAATAACCCAATCAATAGTTCTTTGGAAACTGGACACGCCATTTGTGACGCCAAAAGGTATTCGTCGGAACTGATAAAGATTACCCGCCGCTTCAAAAGCAGTATAAGCCCGCTCTTCAGATAATATGGGTACTTGATGATATGCACTCTGGAGATCTACGGTGCTGAAGAAACAATATTTAGAAACTTTTGATACTATGTCCTCTATATTTGGTAGAGGGTATGCGTCCAATAATGTGTAACGATTCACTGTTTGAGAGTAGTCTATGACAAGACGCTTTTTATGGTTTGCATTCTTAGTTATAAGTACCTGTGCACGCCACGGCGATTTACTTTCTTCAATTATTCCTTCATTCAAAAGTCTATGGACTTCATCCTTTATGAACTTCGTATCTTCGTCGTTATATCTTCGAGATTTAATGGCGATAGGTTTGCAATCAGGAGTAACATTTGCGAATAATGATATAGCTGGAACGGACGCTTCAGCGACGTTGCATACTCTGAGTGGCTCTTTTGATCCACCGAAAGCGAATTCAAGAGAGGAATGTTTTTCTAGCACGTCGTGGCCAATAATTATATCAGCGCATAGATTTTTAACTATGAGTAAGTTTACAGAGTCATAAGTATGGTCATCGATTTTAATAGCTTGACTTGTTATTCCTTTTACTTGAGAAGTATGATTCAAAGAGGCCATATATATAGTTTGGTTGCAAGGCTTCTTCTTTAATTGACATAGTTTATAAAAGTCATAATTTATAAAACTGACAGAACTACCTGTATCCAATAATGCTTCTGCTCGTATTCCTTTTATAAAAGCAGGGAGGGTAGCTTTTCTTAGAGAGGAAGGAGAAGCAGCTATAATACAAGCAGATATCTGTTCATCGCCACACTCTGTGTTAGCTGCACTGGAATGATTAATAAGATTCTTGCTGCGGCAGACAGTGGCGTAATGCCCTTTTTTACAGCAAAATTGGCAAGTTTCGTTGACAGCGGGGCAATCTTTACGACTATGTACACGTCCACCACAAAAGAAACACTTTCGTTTTTGAGGTGTGATGCCACCAGTAGTTTTCTTCTTATTTAGAATAGTGAAGGCTGCAGAATCATTTGAATTTAAATTTTCATGAATAACGTTAACAAACGCATTGTTAAAATTTTGTGTGCTTACTTCGGCCATTTCCAAAGATAATGCTTGGTTGTACGCTTCATCTAGAGTTAATGTTAAGTTTTCAAGTAGTCTCTGTCTGATTTTGTTGGACATGATACCGGCGATAAAAGCATCTCGTATGTTATCGTTCTTATTAGTTTCTGCATTTACGCTAACAAAATTACAATCTTTTGATAATTGTTTTAATACTTGCAAATAAGTATCAATAGTTTCATCACCATGCTGTTTCCTGGTCGCTAGAATATGTCTGGCATATAGAATATTTTTAGGTTTTAGGTATATGTTGTTTAGGACACGCATTGCCTCATCAAAATTTGTACACTCACTTATGTAGGAGTACACAGTCGGAGACACATGATTTATAAGTAATTGTAACTGAGCCGTCGAAAATTCGGTTGAAGACGTTGAAGATATTTGTGATTGTTTCGCCACAATGAAATTTTCGAATGTCTTCTTCCAATGTTCCCATTCCTTCGATGCTGAACTTTGGGATGGGCTGATACTAAACCTTTCGGGCCTTAAGTATTTATCCATCTTTCTTTTAATTTTGTTGAATAAATTGTAATGATAGACAAACCTTGTATTAAAGGTTTTATTCAACAAAATATTAGCCATGTAAATATAGACATATGACATGTATTTTATAGTCGTCAATATATGTGGCAACCTCTGCATTATACAAAGAGGTCTAATACCACATGTGTACTAGGGTTAATATATTTACTTATTTTTTTAACTATTCTGCCGAATATTTAAATTGTATTGCAAGTACATATGGATCTTAAAATGTAAATAAAAGCCACCGGCATAGAAGCTCTCCACTAGAGACACGGTAAGATATTTATTTCGCTACTTCTGTGACCACCGGCTTCTGCATGGGCTATCATTGAAACATACGGTGAGGTCTTTCTTTATTTATTTATTTTGCTACCTAACTTCTGCATAGCAAAATAAATCCACCACTTTATTTACATGTACCTACACCCAATGATATTATATATATTAAAAGAGGCAGACGTCGCACTAGCGTGCAGAAAGCGAGGACCTAAAATTAATCTAATTATATTAATTATATTTAATCGCTTATTAGCCTGTCCTTCTCATATATGTTGACTAAGCGTATTTCAAGCATAAATCTTTACAGATAGCTGTCTCTTTCTGTATCATATGTCACATCCGTTTTATAATATATGTACCTATGTACGTATAAAGTCTATCCGTTATATTAGACCTCGGTATACCGAAAGGCAAAGCGGGAACGAAATAGACAAATTAAAATATATTCCTTTAGAGGAAACAAAAACTTATCACATTCGCTGCACACAAAACAAAAACTTATGACATTCTTCATCACTCGACGTATCCTTCGAATCATCACCTGTCTTTATAACAAAACGTTCTATTTTGTGATTTACTTTCTCTGTGAAGCGTCGATATAAACTGATAAATTTTCGCTGAAACTATACGCCGCACGCGCAAGCCGTCGTTTTCTTTGTAACGGCCGGCACGTGCGGCGGTTTTCTTTGTGAATTTTTGTCTGAATGATTTGGCGGCGTCTCAAAGGGTGTGGGTTAAAATAATGGATATACTTTACCCTTACGATATAAATATGTATGTAATTGGGGATCAATTTTCGAACGCCGTGCAGTATGAAGGTGCGTAATCCTCACTAAAACATCATTGTCCCATAAAATCTGCCTGTGACCTTGACCCTGATAAAAATAATAAATAAGTATTAGTATAGTATGCTTTTCTAAACTTGACCTTCAACTTCATTCTGATCTTTCATAGGTAGGTACATGTCACTCTGAGTCGACTAGAATCGATTGCCATTATTGATTGTTATCAATATACACACATATGTGTGAGGGTTTAAACATTCTAGCGCTTTATAGAAAATCTCATGGAACTAAATTGGCTAGTAGTTGCCTGTTTGTGACCGTTTGTTTTTTTAGAACGCTATTAGTTGTGGGAAAGTAACAAGACGAAGGCGCACTTAAAAATATCATTGTTTATATTCAAATGACGAGTTGTATTTAGATCTTTCACCTTTAGAATATAGCCTATTTATTCACGCATCATTAATTCGTGAATCCTATAATCCAATCTTAATTTAGCCTATAGCAAGCACAGTGCTACAAGCAAATACAGCCACACCATACTACAATTTTTGTTTTTGTATTATGCTTGTGTGCATGACTATAATCACACTATAATGTTCTACACTCCCGCCACATCATTTTGTTGTGCCCATACATTAAAACCGAACTGTTAGGTGATAGTTAATCTACGTATTTTGATGCCAAGTTTCTGTCTAGACATAAAAGCCAAGTGACAGACCAATTGGTATTGTGGTTCGAGAGGCCGACTCTAGGTCACTGGTTCGATCCTCGCCGTCCAAAAGTTAAATGGACAGACCTCTGGATTCAGCTGGCCACTAAGCAAAAAGTTGCATAACTTAGTTAGGCTTTCCAGAAGCCGTAGGCCGTTGTCCCCTGCCGAGCTTGAGGTTAGCTCCTTTAAGTGCGCAGGACGTATGCCGTCAAGGCCCGCAGCTGAACCATTATGAAAGGTAGCGAGGGCCTGAACCACGTCCCTGACTTCAATCGAGCACGTGGGAGTGGATCGATCCGGCTCGTGCGGGAACACCAACGGTCGGGACGGAGACGGGTGCTTTGCTTGAAGGGCAGCTAGGGTTTCGGGGCCCGAAGGAGCCACCGAGTCCTCAGACATTAGAATACGAGCAGCGCCTCGTAGATCACCCTCAAAAACCTTGCTCTCTATCGTCCTTATTACTGAAGGTGGATTAATTAGTTATATCTATATTAATTAGTTAGTAATTCAACACGTATACTAAATAGATGTAAATAGCTACATAGTAATCCACCTAATAAATTAGATTTTTTTTTAAATTGTAATTTTTTGTAAAAACTATAAAATAGTAGAACTGTGTCGTAAGGCAAGGTGATAATAATCGCTCAGTTTGTCTTTTTTTAGATTGTTTCTCCTTACTTTTTATCCCGGAAAAACACATAGTTCCTATGGGATGACTATTCTTCATGCTAAAACAGCTGAATGGATTTTGATGAAAATACAAATACCGCCTTGTGGTAGACGGACGGACGGACGGACAGCAAAGCATTAGTAATAGAGTCCCGTTTGGTACCCGTTTTATACTAAAAAAGGTAGAATTACAATTTTCACTTTTTACTTCGAAAGTGATTCCATCAATGTTTCGTTTTACAAATATTTATAGCGTATTATGTAAAAGTGTATTTATAACACACGAACACGGTAACGTTACCTAATATATTATATAATTGCGTTTTCATTTTACTAGAAAAATATAAATTTTTCGTGACACGTCCGTCGCGTGATGGTAAATCATACGCGTTATTGCTTTTGGCACGAGAAATTGCCGTGAGAGCTGGACAATAAAGTTTTTCACGATAAAAATATGAAAATTATTTTATATTTAATTCATATCAACACGACTCGAAGTATTATCGAATCGGTCTGATGTTGGAGCTGGAAGGTGGAAGAACCCTCAGTGGCTACTAATAAACCCACCGAATATGAGCTTACGAAATTTGTCTTCATGAGCACTTATCATAGTACATGGTGACAAGGGTCTGATGATGGAGCTGGAAAGTGGATTACAGTAAATTCTAGTAAACCCACTGTGGTGCTTTCAGTCGGGCTAAGTAAGGTAGGGGCATGGCATGGAGAAAACCATCATCATCATCATCATCAGCCCATTTTTACCCCACTGCAGGGGCTTAGGCCTCCCCCAGTGTGAGGAGGGGGGCTTGGAGCTCAAGTCCACCACGCTGCTCCACTGCGGGTTGGGAACTGTAACGACCGCCATCTATTGACAGCGTCCGGGACCGACTGCTTAACGTGCCCTCCGAAGCACGGTGTCCGTGATATTGTGTACTTAAGTCAGAAAAACTCATTGGTACACGCCCGGATTCGAACCATGGCCCTATGGGGCCTTATAAATTTGAGACAGGCTCGTTGCGCTCTGGGCTATCACGACATGGAGAAAACCATGTAGCGAGTAATTAAGAAACCCGCTTTTAAGGTGATGTGTGTGCCGGGGAGTTGGATAACAAGGGGTGGAAACATAGTATGCCACTAACGTACTAGCCACTGGTTACAAACACACATAGATACGGATAATTTTACGTCTTCGCATACTAAAAAGTTTAAAAATATATATATGTATATAATCTTTTGAAAAATAAGTTTTTGTTTTAAAAACACTACTTAAAATTAAAAAGTAATCTAACGTTTCAATCTCATTAACATGTCAAATATGAAATATATTGACTGACCGTTTGGCCGAGTGGTTAGAAACCCTAACTTTGGATTCAAAGGGTAGCGGGTTCGATTCCCGCCCGGGACAATTGTGTGCATGACCATGTCTACATTTGTTCCGTGTCTGGGGGTAAAAATATCTATATATGTATATATTATAAAGAATATATATATTATAAAGAATATATATATTATAAAGAATGTATATATTATAAGAATGTATATATTATAAAGTATATTAGTACATCCCACACAGCGCCATCTAGTTCCAAACTAAGCAAAGCTTGTACTATGGATACCAGACAATTGATATAAATACTTAAATAATATTTATAATATTTACATATATAGATATTTTTTTACCCAGAGACGGATCAAATAGACAGTTCATGCTCCTAATATTTGTCTCGGGCGGGAATCGAAACCACAACCCTCGGCTCCGCAGTTAGGGTCTCTAACCAACACTCAGCTAACCGGTCATCAATGTCCCAGGTATTATTATTATATATTTTAATAGCTTGAGGTAGAAAGTTTATTAACGTCGAAATGTAGAGAGACGTCGGTAACAGGATGTTAAAATTGAATAAATAATAATTAGCACTTTGTGATCCACACCACAACAACGTTTTAAAAGGGCTGCTATAGATTAGGCGTTATTCGGAGTAAATAAGACATTACGTGGCCCTCCGGCTCAGGGCGGATTTGCAATGCTAATTTAATTTGCCTACCGATTCGTTTAGGAGAATATCTTGCCAATTAACATTGCTGCAAGGAAAAATCTTAAAAATGTATTGCGACTAATTTTCATTCAATAACACTTTCTTGCGCCTACTCATCAGTGTGAAAATTTTAAAGTCTGTTGAACTAAACCAAATGTGCGAATGTTTCAGAAAATGTTTGAAGTAAATTGTAGAGTGTAAGTTATTTGTATATGTATATATTATAAAGAATATTTAAGTATGTATATCAGTTGTAGTGAGCCACAACACAAGCATAATACTTGTTTATTTTGGGAATAGATGGCGCTGTGTGGGAAGTTCCAGTTGTTATTATTATTATGAAAATAAATTTAAAAATTAAAGGGGTCCCCATGCAAGGGACGTGTTTTTTTCTTCATATTATTGAATTCACATTAATTAGAAAATTTGTGTCTCACGAATGAAATACGCCTTAAGTAATACCACCAAAGATAAGGCATATGAAATGAAAAGAAAAACTCAATCCTACAGCTCAATTGGCACAAGACTTCGTTTTGATGTATATCAATTACACAATAACGGTTTAATTCTTATTTTCAAGGAATGAATACCTCTTTCTACAGCTTCGTGTTCGTAGGAACACGCTGACCATGACGGCGAGCTCAAAATGAACTTGAGGAGTTTTGAGGAGTACCAGGGAATGAGCGTGAGTTCGCAGAAGACTCGAAGAAGTATAATAGGTGCGTTTGTACCCGCCAAAGTACCAAATTGACTGAACTTGCACGTGAACATCGTCTTCGGCCCTTTGGGACTTACACTAGTGGAGACAGGTTCTCTTCACTGATGCGTGCAGAATTCTCTTAATGCAGATTGGTGGTAAAGAATAATGAGACGCAAAGAAGAGCGTTACATATTATTCTTGAATTTGGGTATATAACGAGATCAATTCAGAGAAATAAAAAGTTAATTCAGTGGTTACATGAAAACAATAAATACATACACCTACGTCTCCAACCGTATGGAAGGGCTGATTTTTTTTTAAATTTTCGTACTTGGTGCCATAGCGAAAATTGTCCATAATGATGGACACTTTCATCCAAATTTCTATATAAAAATATGAATCTTGAATGATAAATATTATTTTATTTTTAGCATTATTTAGCTCTAATGCAGATAAACAATTTTGCATTTTTTTACTTATAAAAACCTTAGTATCCAAGCCATAAATAGTAATTTGTATAACATTACGATATTTAATAAATCCCATTCTATTCCATCAGCCCTTTTTATACCCCACTGCACGGGCTTAGGCCTCCCCTCAAGATAATAATAATAATAATAACACACACAATCACAACAACGTCTAGGTCCCAAACTAAGCATTAGCTTGTATTTTGGGTACCAAGCGAAGACACCACATACATATAACAACCAAGACCCGGTGCCAGTATTAATATTCATCATATAAATACTGACCCGACCTGGGATTCGAACCCGGGACCTCCAGCTTCGCAGGCAGGGTCACTGCCCACTAGGCTAAGCGGTCGTCGTGAAGGACTTGGAGCTTAAATCCACCACGCTGCTCCAATGCGGGTTGGCGGATTGTAACGACTGCCATCTATTGACAGCAACAGGGTCCGACTGCTTAACTTTGTACTTAAGTCAGAAAAAACTCATTGGTACACGCCCGGATTCGAACAACGACCACATGGGCTTATAGATTTGAAACAGATTCCCTGCGGCTCGGGCTGTCACAACACTTTGAATTTAATACATATTAAATGACAAATTATGCATAAAATAAAGTCACATTTATTTTTGACGAACGCACATATTGTAATTCCTGCCCTTCTGAAAGGTAGAAATTACGAAACTACCAACATAAAAAAAGTTTAAATTTCCAGAGGGTTCATGAAAGTCCGCAATGCAGTTCCACCGTTTAATTCACTTCTGAACTTTCATGAGTTTTAGACTTCAATTTTCTTTGGCTTAATATGGGCTTAATTCGCATTCCAGTTTGAAGCGAATCGCACATTCATTTCGACATAGGGGTCATACGTCACATGGACACTTGTAACAAATTTATTTATTTTCTACATTTGTCACAAAAACAATACAGCGATCCGTGCCACTTCTCTTCGTTGTTATCATCACTCACTCAATTGACACTCAATTTCTAATTCGCTTGTCAAGTTTTATTCGAGGGATCTTGTTTAATGTTCAGCACTTTAAAAAAAAACTCCCCGAAAATTAAATCATTCGTGGTTTGTTTTTCACTGTACTTTTTGGAACAACCAGTAATGGGAATATTACAAAATAATCAGAAACGTAACAATTTACTTGGATTTGTACTTTATGAAAACGATAGACATTTTATCACCTGCCATTTTGTCTAAACAAGATAAATGGAACGCTCCGAAATAAGGGACCTCGCTCACAATTTCCCAAGTATATACGGAAAAGCAACCCATCCACGTAGTTAAATTAAGGAGGCGTATGCATTTCTATTTTCCTTTGTACCAAGGTTGAATCCTACCTATTTATTGTTAGGTTCGCGTTTCGCTTGAGAAATTGTGTCGCGGGAAACACAGCCCCAGCCTAGCAAAGTACAGTCTCTTCACTCAATGAGTATTCTCTGTAGTTTACAAGTGCGAAACGGATTTAGGTTCTTTAGCTACTGCACCACCGAGCTTATTATCTTCATCTTTATATACTATATATATTTTCTGTCCGTACGCATGTCACTGAACTTCTCCTAAACTTCGACCACTGCCTTTGTGAAATTATGTGTATTACTAAGTTATTTATTTGCATTCACTCATTCATTTAAGAGTGACTTCCTTCAATCACATTAAATAGATTCACAATTTGATCTGCCAGAAAATATTTTCTAATTAATTTATTTGACCGACCGATTGGCCGAGCGGTTAGAGGCCCTAATAGCGGAGCCAACGGTGGCGGGTTCGATTCCCGCCTTGGACAAATATTCGTATGCATGAACATCGCTAGTATAGATTAAAGGAATGTATAATGCATAAAACAATAAATACACCGTAACGGAGTTATCAGTTGTCAGTGGTAGGGAATGGGTAAGTACCTACTTATATTTTGTTGTGAGACGTTACGTAATAAAAGGTAGGTACAGTCGAAAACATTGAAAAGTGTACCGCTCTAACGATGCTGCCATGCATGCACTTATGAATGGCCTGAAGCTTGAATTTTCATATAATTGTAGTAACGTGCTCATTTGAAATTGACGGCATTGATACTTTTAGTACTTTTATGGTTGAATTGAAATGACGTCCATAGAAAGCGTTCCGTTATTTTCATGTATAAACTATTATAAATAAAATTTGAAAACTATACAGACATAAATAAAAATATTTAATTATGACGAATAACTTTGGCAATATCTATTTCCTTATTCACATAAGAAAGAGACAACGATTATTTCCTAATTTTAAAAAGGCACATATATTAAAAATCCAATTTGCGGATTTCCGAGACCATTGATCTTCTCTAAAAGCAAGGATCGAAAGTAGAAAATCAATAATAATGAACAGGTATTTATTTCAGATTTATTAATAATTCGTTTTTTTTTGTGTCGAGGCTCCTTTGAATTCTGAAATTAATTTTTACTAGTGGTCGCCCACTGATCGAGATTCGACCATATTCACTTGTGCAAAATGCATTAATTATTACAAGGGGTACCTACAAAATTTTCTATTCACGTATTAATATATAGATTTCAAAAATGTGAATGTGCAGTTTTGTTTTCTCAAAAATCGAGCTCATACCTCCTTTGAACACTTTTCGAAATTTCTCATAGATTAGGATTTGGCCATACAGTTCTATCTCAAAAACTTACCTACCCTGTATATAGATTTTAGTTTTCTGCGCTCCTTCTCCATATAAACTTTAACTATACCAAATCTTACACTCCTCCGTGTGCGCTAAACATATTGCAAAAGGGGTACAAAGTTTTCTCTTCACGTTTTAATATATATATAGATTGTTCTGAATGAGCGGACTGTTTCAGTTTTCTCGCAAGAAACATAAAACTACAAGAAAGGAATAAATTTTCAAGAGTGAGGTCACGCTGCTAGCGTTTCAGCGTTTACAGTCTCGTGAATGTAGGTATTTTAATTTTGTACTCTATGTACATTTATATAAAAGATCGATTTCGTGCTGTTCGTGCCATAGCGTTTGTGTGTACACCTAATATAGAAAGTTAATATTGCTAGTGTATCTATAATCACTACATAGTATAAAACAAAGTCGCTTTCTCTGTCCCTATGTCCCTTTGTATGCTTAAATCTTTAAAACTACGCAACGGAATTGGATGCGCGTTTTTTTCATAGATAGAGTGATTCAAGAGGAAGGTTTATATGTATATAACATGCATAATATAGTAGAGAAACACTAATCATTTTAGAGGTTTCTAATGTGATGTCGCAAATAAAAAATTTTTTTGCAAACGCTAGCTGAACCCTACGAGATAGATTAAAATAATGTACTACAGTTTTGCACACCTTAAAAAGGACTACAAAAAAGTTCTGTATGGTATATGTCTATCTCTTAGGGATAAGTCACAATAACCATTTTTTATCCTTTCCTTTTTACCAAAAATTAATGGCTTATCCGGGGGGCCGGCGGCGCGTGCAATGCCGGGGCGGGTCGCTATTAATTAATATTTTGTGTAAATTGATTGAAATATGACGATGATTGTTGAAATCTGACGCTGGATAAAGTCAAGCCGACTGGGAGCAAGATCGGCATAATTAGCTCTGCTACCCGTGCGAAGTCGGGGCGGGTCGCTAGTATATTATAAAGAGGAAAACTTTCATTTTTTGTTTGTCACGGAGAAACTAAAAACGACTTAACTGATTTTAAGAATTTTTTCACCCATAGAAAGCTACATTATCAGCAAGTAACGTGGGTTATATTTTATTTTCAAACTAGCTTTCCGCCCGTGGCTCCACCCGCGTGGACTACCCAATTATAATTTTTTACATAGATAGTTTATAAGCTGAAAATTGACATATAATATGTTTCTTTCATTCCGGAAAAAGGGGTCCGGTACTACTGTGTAGTCCACGTGAGCGGACGGAAAGCTAGTTGATTCTATAGAAGCCAGAATTACTTTATACACACATCAAAAAAGTCTAAGCAACACATACAAATTTCAATTTTACAATGTGTTTTCGCATTAAATCCTTAGTATTTTCTTATTTATTAATGCTTTTTTGATATTAAACAACAATTGTTTTTTTTATATTTATTTTTTAATAATCTTAATTAACAATAATTACGAGTAAGTACTGTATGCATGCAGCACAAAGTAAGGTGCCTAATCAACTAAACTTACACTAAAATTAAATGATTGTACAAAAATTGCATAAATTAATACAAAGTGTGGCCTCCTCTGTTATGGAGAACTTGCTGGCACCGATTATCCATAGAATCGATGAGACTGTTAATGTTATCGTGCGGCAATTGCTCCCAATGAAATTTTAGTAAGTCCATCAGTTGTTGGGTTGTTGTCACTCCATCCAAGTCCTTAAAAACACGTCTCTGGAGCATGTCCCATGCATGCTCGATGGGGTTAAGGTCTGGCGATTGTGCAGGCCAAGGCAATACCAGGATGTTTTCCCTTGCCAAGTACTCCCGTGTGTGCAAAGCTGTATGCGAAGGCGCATTGTCATGCATCAACGAGAAATCGGAGCCAAGCGTTTGTGCGAATAGACGGACATAACGCCTTAGAACATCCTCAACGTAATTTACAGCGTTCATGTTACCATTTACAAAAACGAGCTCAGTTCGTCTGTTCTTCATAATACCCGCCCATACCATAACTGTTGAGCCGTTGTATGGATGCACTTCCTGAAAGCACCTCAGTCTTTCAGTATTTCCAGGACAACGGTACACTCTTACCCTTCTAGTATCAGGCTTGAACCCAAATCGAGACTCATCGCAAAATAAAATTTTATCCCATTGTTCCCGGGTCCATGTAATGTGTTCCCTACACCATTCATTTCGACGAGCGCGATTCCCGTGACGTATCGGTGGACACCTAATTGGCCGTCGAACGTGCTCGTAGGCCATACTCATGCAGTCGATTTCGCATAGTTTGGCAGCTAACAACAACACCACTTGAATTTTGTAGCCTTAAACCTATCTCTCTGGCGGTTAACATCGGCTGGCGTCTTGCAGTCAGTTGTATGTATCGATCTTGCCGTATGGTTGTACACCTTCCTCGACCTGGGTGCTGCTCAGCAGGATCTCCCGTGTAAGTGTAACGCTGATGAAGACGGCAAATAACGCGTCTGTTGACACCAAAATACCGAGATACCTGAGATTGACTTCTTCCCGCTTGCAACATCCCTACAGCTCTTTGCATTTCATCTGCGTTCAAATGATGTCGCTTCATGACGTAAAAAATGTCTCAAAATCTAAATTTGTTCAAAACTTTTTTCAAATTATTGTTTAAATCATAAAATTGATACTAAATTTTAATAAGCAAAGAAAACGCTATAAAATTCGAACAAATGCATTCGCTTTTGAATTTGTGAAAAAAAAACAAATGATACTCGATTTTTTTTACAACCAGCCAGTATGTCCTTTAGATGAAAAAAGTTTACATAGGTATTACCTACTTGGTAAGAAATTATATAATAATTGATTAATAATTTGAAATAGTATGTGTTGCTTAGACTTTTTTGATGTGTGTATTATGGACCTTACACTATATCTAAATAACAAATGTTGATAATGTAGACTGTAAGCTATGATAGAAACAAAGAAACATTTCTTGAATTGTTGCAATGTCTAGTTTGAAAACGAAATATGTAAATACAGGACACAAATCTATACTAATATTATAAAGCTGAAGAGTTTGTTTGAACGCGCAAATCTCAAGAACTACTGGTTCGAATTGAGAAATTCTTTTTGTGTTGGATAGTCCATTTATTGAGCCATATTATTGTCTGTCTGTCTATTCGAGCAAATCTCCAAAACGGCTAAACTGATTTTGATGAAACTTCACAAATATGAAAAGGAAGTGGTGAAAAGTGACATACATTACTTTTTGTATGTCTATATGTACGTCCATTTGTCTATTCAAGCTAATCTCCTAAACGGCTAAACCGATTTTAATGAAATTGCACAGGTATAAAAAGGAGGTGGTCAAAAATGGCATACTTCTATGGGTCCATTCGAGCTAATCTACAAAACATCTGAACAGATTTTAATGAGACTTTGCAGACGTGAAAGAAGGTTGTCAAGAGTGAAATGAGCTACTTTTTGTGACGTGACGTTGCCATGAGTGGCGTAAGCTACTTTTTGTCTGTCTGTTTAGGTACGTCTACATGTCTATTCGAGCTAATCTCTAAAACGACTGAACAGATTTTAATGAAACTTTGCAGACTTGAAAGGAGGTTGTCAAGAGTGACATAAGCTACTTTTTGCCCGTCAGTCTGTCTGTACGTCTATGCGTCTATTCTAACTAATTTTCGACGGCTGAACAGATTTTAATGAAACTTTGCAAACATGAAAGAAGATTGTCAAGAGTGATATAAGCAACTTTTTACCCGTCTGTCTGTCTGTACGTCTATGTGTCTATTCAAGCTTATTTCTATAACGTTTAAACAGATTTTAATGAAACTTTGCAGACGTAAAAGAAGGTTGTCGAGAGTGACAGCTACTTTTCGTGCCTGTCTGTCGTTTGTCCTCACTGATCTGGTGGGAAGGATGAAGGGGCTTTGTATGAGTCTTTGTTCTTTAAAGTAAGAAACATAAAAATTTTAGCATAAATAAATAATAATGTGTTTCAGGTTTTTTTGGATTTCCACATTTTAAGAGTGGGAAACGGGAGGTGAAAAGTATGGGAGTGTCGGTTTTCTTAAAGGAGTGGGGGGAATGAAGATTGAAAGTTTGATTGGGTGTAACCAATATTAGTTTTAGCAAAAAGTATCTACGTATAAACCATATCGAACATTAACAGTACCTACTTATAACAGGAATGTGTCGTCTACGCAAGCGAAGCTGCGGGCGGTCGCTAGTGTATTATATGGTGGTACGGAACCCTAGTTGTGCGACTCCGATTCGCACGTGACTCGGTTTTTATATTCGACGATGAAATCGATCGACTTGGATTGTGTGGATGGATGGTATGACCTACTACTGGTATAAAAAGCTCTACAAAATCTAAAGCATACCTACATGACATACGACATAATATTAGGCTTAATAAATAAACGATTTTCTGTACGTCAAGAAAACACTCTCTCCGAGAAAGTTGAGGATTTATGCAATAAGTCCCATTAAGCTATCTCCGAGCTTCTGCGATGGTTTTAAATTGAAACTGCAGGGAGGATGCGGAATTCTTCTCGTGGGAGTTGACCTGGAATCCCGCTCAGCCTCATTACTGACGACTCATCTACATCTATACATTATACTTAGTAAAAAAGTAAAACTCCCGTGTCAGTGTATTAACGATTATTACAAAAAAAAGTTATCTGGGCAACGACGCGACTTGAGAAATAATAAGGAATAACTTAAAAAACTAATCTTTGAAATTTTTGTTTGATTGCCGTTTGTTCGTTTATCACGCATCACGAAAAAGAATTTATAACGCCTTTCGCGTGGTATATTTTCGTAGTTTTTGTGCTAGCTAACATCTTCTTTCCAAAAAAATATGGGACCCTTTCACGATTTGCCAAAGTTACGTAATCTAGAATGAAAATCGATTAAAAACTATCAAATTCCTACTTCTATCAAAATCGACACCCGCGCAACGCTTTGAGCCGTTTATCCCGCCGCAATGAATGGTGTCGGGTGGATTGATGAATGAACACTCGGCTCAAACAAACTGAGCCGGAAATCCACTGAATTTTTGTAACAATTTCCAAACTGTAGTATTATCATATATTTAATATTATATACTGTAATAATATTTAAGAAAATACTAAAAAAAAACATGATGCCATGATGGTTTTTTTTCTTCTTAATTTAATAACTGGTGTATTTAATGCATTTAATAAATACGTATGGCGCGTTGAAACGTCATAAATATGCGCGAAAAATGATGTCAATTAAATGCACGAAATAAAATGTGTTGAAACAAAATGCGAGCCAGTTTATTTACGAATAAGTCACTGAATAAGTCAAATCATTCGGTCCGGTCGTCATGTAAAACTAAAACTTAATAGAATATGAAATGTCGAATTGTACCTACTTTGAAGGAGTACTTTGTTCAGAGGGTCAGTGTCGCAATACAGCGCGGCAACGCGGCAAACATCCTTGGTACCCTGAACCCATCGTCTCTTTAAAATTTTGTCATTTATCATAACTGTAAATACTTTTAGTTTTACTTTTTATACCAGTTTATTTATTTAGTTGTGCAGTATGTTGATAAAACAATATGTCAGTCAGTCTGTTTCTTGTTTTATACCGGACGTTCAGCTCACCGAAGTCAAAACTTACAGAGCGTAGCTTGTAGAATTTACTGTACTAAACAAAAAGTTTCAAATGATCAGATGGCGCAAACTAACGGTTACCGAGAAAAACATGTTTAAAGTGTCATTTCTTTTAAACCTTTTTATTTGATTCGATGAGCTCTACACGCTCTATTAGTCCGAACGCAAAGTATATTAAATACCATATTAAATACGTATATAATGTTTAAAAATACTGCTCCCAAAAACTGAAAAGGGTGAAATTATCAATTAATATGAACAACTTTTACTATGGCACAGATTCCAAAACTTGAAAAAAATGGATTCGTCTTCTTGAAATCAGGTTTTATGTAAATTTTATGTTCATGTTGTGTTCATAATATCTAGGTACGAAACGCTGCTGTCAAATTTATTTACTCCATGATCTAAAATGTTTATTTAAATCCATACAAAATCTTCCGGGTCAGTATCAAATTCACAAACAATCAAATCTCCGCGTGTAATTAACAAACATACAAAGTATGCGCAGTTGGTAAACATAAGCCATTACGATGCGTTTTACTCTCGAATTGTCCAACCTGGCGACTTTCATATCAGTTTCATTAATCAATTATTAATCACGTAGGTACACCAAATAAAAAAAAACGTCTATGGTAGGTATCATGCGATGAAATTCCCGCTGGATGTAATGAATCAGCAAAGAAAGCTTGATTAGTAACTTGATTAGTCTAGGCGTTGCTGAATAAGTTACTCATAAAAATTTCGATCGTCGATCAAATGCAGAGGTTAGACTTCCAATGAAAATTTTTTCTATTAATTACAATGTACAATTCTTTAGATTTCGTAAAAAAATAGAATGTGCATATGAATAATATAATAAGTAAAATAAACATAATGTATACGTCACTAGAAAAAGCACTAAAAAAAACAATTGTTCATGTCTCGTAATTTTTATAGTTAGGTATCATAATTTTTGTTTCATATTTACACGGAAGTAAAATTACATAATCTGGTAATCTTTTCTATCTCCACTTCCGGACGTCAGACAATAAATTACAACAATAACACTGAATCAAAGTAAAAGAAAAGTTTTCGATTTCAACTCTTAATGCAATCGTTCTTTATTCCAACCTATGATTAGTAAATACGTAATTTTAATTAATGTATTAATTGTAATAATTACTCACCGACTATAGCCAAGAAAGCGGCTAGCCAGGCTTGGAGCAGGCGGGCGTACGTCGCCATATCGCTCCGAGCCAAAACACGCGTCACATACTCACAGCGGCGGCCCGCAGACTGCCCCCGCACCCCCGAATGCGGCACTGCGCACTCTACCAGGGTATTCCGTTTACCTCGACATAGGAAATATCCACCCCTAAGCGTCTAGAGAAACGTCTATGGCTTTGGAATAAGAATAATATTGTGAAGCGTAGAGCTACTTCGATCAAATATCCATGTACTCTTTGAAACGTTGTTACGAGTACACGCAAGAGAGTACTAAGAAAGATGGTGCTGCTCCATCTCCACCATGGAGCTCTGTTTACTTTAACATGAGAAATGTCCAACCCTAACCCTCTAGAGAAATGCCTAAAGGATTTAAGGTGAGGATGTTAGTGTGAAATGTACAGTTAAATATATGCAGACTGTATGAAAAGTTGTCATACTCATACCCCGCTAAGGTGAATTCTCCTTCGCCCTTAAACTTCTAGAAGAACATGCGTACAACGTACAACTGGAACGACACCCGGGACCGACGGCTTAACGTGCTTTCCACTTCCACGCAAGCGCAACCACTTCAATGTAAATATTTTAAAAATATACACTGGGCAATATACAAAGTTATCATACGCGAGAGAGTGGTTTCTACCAAGAAGCTCTATTTTCCCGGCACTAATTTTATGCTAGAACATCAAGTAAAAAACAAATGACTTACATACAACTGCCGTGTGTACCTTCAACCTATCTAGCTTTGATCTAATAGCCACCAAGGGGTACGGGGTACCATACAACAAAGTACTCTGTGAGAGTACCTACACCCGGGAAAGTAAAAGAGGGGCCTTATATGTATTCATACCAATTTTTATCTCTACCCATTCTTATCTTCGAACTAATCCGATCTTAGAACCGATTTGAAATTAAGGTGACCGGGTTAATCCCTATTTTTGGGGTTTTGTAGTCCGACGAGTAACTCTTAAAGTTTCTTTATGACCATAGAGTCGTCTGTATTTTATCAGCATTTTATTTAGATAATGCTATGGGGTTGAAATTTACCAAATTATCAGATAGTGTCGTTTACGAAATATTCAGCTACAAACTAGGCTTTTTGTTGCTTCTACAATACTTTTAACTCTACCTACCCGCGTGACATGTCGGGCTCAGTGGATCAACCCCAACATTATCAGGACAATATTCAACGGACAGGTGTCCAATTCTTGCGAATTCGATATTATTTTTACCTCAAAGAAAACAACGGTTAGGTCTAATTTAACTTGAAACTATTTACGGATGTATTCGGTAATATGACATTTTATCATAGCCGAGGTCCAGTTTTCGAATTAACGTCCCTATATTAGAACTTTTCAACTTTTTTACCAAGTTATTTTGAGCATCATGTGTTAAAAAAACTGGTCAAGTGCGAGTCGTAGTTGCACACGAAGGGTTCCATACTTTTGCACGGAACCCTAATTTTTATCTTTAATTTATTTTTATTATTTGTTGTTATAGCGGTCATAGTAATACCCAATACACGAAAAAATTTTGTTTATCTCGGTTCTGACGATACAGTCCTGTGACAGACGGACGGACGGACAGCGGATCCTTAGTAATAGGGTTGCTGATGGTAATTTTTGGGTACAGAACCCTAAAAAGTTAGATGTGACATTTTCTTGTTAGCAACGAGAAAATGTCACTAAATACCCATATTAACATTTTAGTGTGTGGAATATAACCTGGGTTTGTTCATCACAAAACGTCATAAAACTAACCTTTTCGTTGAATAACGATTATAGGGCAAGGTACTCAGAGATTGCCTATATTTTACTAAGCAATGGAGGGGAGAATTATGAGTTTAATCATTGAGTTTATGGTTATACCTGGGCCTTTCATTAAAAATAATGAATTCGTAAACGACTGTTTTCGTCCTAGATAATTTAAATTTGTTCCAATAATAATACAACAAAATATTCTCTCTACATTGAAATTCAACGTGTTTTTGTCTGTAAGTTTTTTGTTTCATCTTCATTCAGAAGGTTCTATAAAGAAGTTTATTCTGCATCGCTAGTTGATGCTATCTCGTTAGAGTGCAGAGCAGAAACAAAAAAACAGGAGAAGTGCAAGGTGCATGTTGGACCCCACACCGATGGTTCCATACCTACCACCACACAACATATTTGTATTGTGTATTTACTAAAAATATCTTTTCCCCGAGCCAGGTATCGCATCAACCCGTGAAAGAAAACTGTTTGTTTAGGTTAGGTCACTGCTTTTTTTATTTTTTATTTTATCTGGGGGCACGGCCGTGCCCCCACCAAGTCGAGCAAAAAAGCGTCACGGCCGTACCATCCTTTTCTCGAAGCAATTCAGACCATTTTCGACCCCCTGTAACTTCGTTGTGGATAAAACTAGAAGACTGAAATTTTCAGTAACCATGCAGGCATATTATATAAGCATATTTTCAAATTTCATTCAATTTGAACCAGTATTTTTAAGAAATTATAACGGGTCAAATTTCTTAATTTTGTCACTCACTCACTCACCGATCATCAAAATTCTAAGGCACTTCTAGCAGACCTAGAAGCTTCAAATTTGGAATATAAGTAGTGTTTGGTGTATGAATCAAGGAAAAACTAAAAAATCTAGAAAAGACCGCAAAGAAAATTAAGCCCATACAGCCAAGTCTTCAGTTAAATTTTTCAATATTGCCTTTATACAATAAGTAGAAGGTACCGAAAAGGAAAAAAGTAGAACTGTCTACAAAATACAAAAAGAAATGAGATCCCATCAAAAACAATACTTGTCAAAAAAACCAAGTCTCGCAACTCAGTTGTTCTGCGGTAAAAAGTTGTGAGATCCATGTAATACCAAGTCGGTTAATGTTTTATATAAATATATTGAGACTTGGCCATCGCCTGAAAACACGTGTAAATTCAATCGCCTGAAAACACATGTAAATTCAATTATTTAGTGCGATGGCCAAGTCTCAATATATTTATATAAAACATTAACCGACTTGGTATTACATGGATCTCACAACTTTTTACCGCAGAACAACTGAGTTGCGAGACTTGGTTTTTTTGACAAGTATTGTTTTTGATGGGATTTACTTCTACTCAATGAGTTCTACACAAAACCACATGCTAGGGTAAGAAAAAAATAATTGATTGTTTCGACTACTTTTTCATATGTGGATAAGGCACCTGAAAAAATAATTAATTAAATTTATGATTCAATATTCGGTTCCTTGTAAAGATTTTGCATAGAATATCCAAATTTCATGGCTATAATTCATTCCGTTTGCAAGCTAGAGACCCATGATATACCTACGGACAGAAGGACGAACAGACATACAGCAGAGTGACAACAATAGGGTTTTATGTACGAAACCCTAAAGAAAAATGAATAGCAACGAAAAGATAGTGAATTACGAGTGCCTTGTTTTGATAAGCTCAAACACCTTCATGTAACAGGTGGGCCAAAAGAAGTCATCCGATGTTGTTTGGCTCTCATTTTTTTTCTAAATGAAAAACTTCGATTCCGTTTTTTGATTATGTTTATTTGAACCTTTAGAATTTTATTTGTCAAGTCGAGAAGATGATATCGGCCAAATGGGCGCCGCCACAATTGATTGCTATACGGGCTCGTTTTATGGCATTTTTCATCACTTCGGCGAGAACTTTGGGCGACAGATTCTCGCACTCGTGTCGAATGTTGTCCTTGAGGGCTTCCAGGGTCTCAGGCTTGTTCACGTAAACACGGGATTCCAAAAAACCCCACAAAAAAAAGTCTAGAACGGTTAAATCGGATCTTGCGGGCCAGTGCAAATCGCCAAAACGAGAGATGAGGCGACCCGGGAACGCTGTAACGTGTATAAAATCGAAAGTTAGGTATCGGTTTAGGTAAATGATGTGTACGACACGAAGCTACTTACGTTACAAAAATATCGATGGATGGAGGTCGCTGCCGCTGGTCCTGGATCGAGCCTAGTCGGCGAGCAACGGACTTTTGTATCAAGGACCGTCCGTATCGAATGGAATGGAATAGAATGGAATGGAGGTTATGCGATGCTGTGCGCTCGACCAAAAGGAATGAAACACGTTTTGATCAATTTAAATTTATAACAAGATATATTTAACATTCGAGACATTTAACATGAAAGATAGCGAGATATTTAAAGTCTATAAAAGTTGGACGGATGGAATTGGACCGCTTATTCGTTTCACTCGCACTTTAAACTTAGGCCAAGCCCCATAGAACTGAATCGTACCGTTTTCCTCGCGACGTGACGGAGCGTGCCAATGGGCAGCTGAGATTCTGCTACGGTTCGGCGAGCGCGCAGTGATGATCGTGGCCTTCCTCGGTCTCAGGCCGGCGACCAGCGATCGCGGCCGCTGCTGGCTCGTGGTTAGCCCACGGGCGTGGCTAGGGCAGACGGGGATCCGATCTTGCCTGTTCGCCTCTTCTGCGGTATCTCGCGACTTTCGTGTACGAATACAAAAATATCCCTATGCGGGAATACGTGCCAACGAATGATTTTTATAGCTATTTATTCTATGGCCATCTGCCTTAAGATTGCGTCGACTTTTCTCGATTAAATATCGAGCCAAGAGGTTTGCCACTGAGTTCTGTTTTTGCTCTCGGTATTGTCACCGCCGTTGCTCGTCTCTGAATGAATCTACCCCCCTGTTCTCTACGTTAAATCTACGTCCGCCGCCATCGTGAAGCGGTGGCGGGGACGTGACCGATTCTTGTGCTCTCGGCGGAGTGAATGCCTGGCACGTAGCCGACGGGCGTTAGTTTCACCCGGCGGTCTATCTGCAGGTGGGGCGCTGCTAACCTACTGAATGTGTTTGCGCGCCATCTACTCGTGGCGTTGACGCTCATGTCAACGCGCGATGTCATTGATCGCTGTTACGCGCCCCGGCACGATGACGTGCCTATAGGTGGCGCTGTTCGGGTTGATAATAATAGATTATAAATGAATGATATTTTATTCCTCAGGTATTTATTTATAGGCGCTACAACGCCGCCTTCAGAATATCAGTTGTGGCTCGCGCAGTGTGTGCCGTTGCTCCGTCCTGTTGGAACCACATGTCCTCTAGTCCTAATTCGTTCAATTGCGGCAGAAAAAACTCGGTTAACATAGCCCTATAGCGCGCACCGTCCACTGTTGTCGTTTGACCAGCGGCGTCCTCGAAAAAAAATGGCCCGATGACTCCTCCAGCGTATGAACAGCGCACCATGCAGTCACTTTGAGCGGGTGTAATGGCTCCTCGTGCATCACTCGTGGATTTTCGGTGCTCCAGAAGCGATAGGTTTGCTTGTTCACGTACCCGCTGAGGTGGAAATGAGCCTTATCGCTTATTACAATTTTGGTCGAAAAATCGTCCACTTCGTCCTCGAGATTGAGAATGGCTTGGGCGTAGGTTACACGCGTTTGGCGGTCGACAGGCAGCAGCTGATGCATGGACTGAACTTTGTACGGGAACATGCGCAGGTCTTTGACCAAAATTCGCCTTAAGGACGACCGGCTAATGGCTAATTGCGAGGCACGGCGTCTGGTCGATGTTTCTGGCGACAGCTCGACATCCTCGGCAACAGCAGCGATATTCTCGGCAGAACGGGCGCTCCGGGGCCGGCCACTCTTGGCAGCGTCTTGTGTGGTCCCATACTCTTCAAGGTTGGTGGCCAAACGGCGCAGTGTTTGCGCAGTCGGTGCCGGACGACCGGGAAATCGGCGACAGAATTCGCGCTGCGCCAATACCACAGATGAATTGTTACGCAAAAAAATAGATACGATTATTCCGCGTTCTTGGGGAGTGTATCGCTCCATGGCTTGTTCACTTGTATTCTACATCTGTCTAGTTCACAAATGTCAAAACAGATTTGACATTGGCCGCCATTTGTGAAAATGAGAGCATCTTCCAATAGGGTGATTTCTTTTGGCCCACCTGTTATAACCATGAACCTAGTAATACTCGGACGTAGCATCGAGAACTAACTAGCGACGTACCCCTAGTAAGTCAGCTGACTATGTAAGTCTACCGACCGCCGTATGCTACGAAGTTCCATTCACATATTTACAAGGCCGCCATTGCAGTGCTTCATTGGTTGTTCATAGTGACAGGGAGTCTAGAGTTTTTATTACGTCGGTGTGTATAACATAGAAATATAATCACGCCATGGCGTCGACAAATACGCTTCCTTAATGATACGAACACACATTAAAAATTGAAATATGTCATAGACATTAGCGTTAGTCGCAATTTTACACGATTTATTAATAATAAATCCGTGATAATAATAATAATAACACCTAGGACATCCCACACAGCACTATCTAGTCTCAAACTAAAAATAGCTTGTATTATGGGTACAAAACAGCTGATTTATATACTTAAATATTTTCTTTATATCAGTACATATTTTATACAGATATTTCACACCCAGACACGGAACATATAGACATGTTCATGCACACCAATATTTGTCCCGGGCGGGAATCGAACCCACGACTCTTGGCTCCGTAATTAGGGTCTCTAACCACTCGGCCAAACGGTCAGTCATGTGCATGACCTCTCTTAATACTTATTTATGACCTAGAAGGTTTGGCTTTTCCTGTGCCTCTATTCTAGAGGCTTTAAATAGGTACGAGTACAAATCGAGAATGCTTTCGAACGAAGCGAAGTGATGTATGAGAGTTTTACATGCATATTTATTTTATGTCTTGGTCATTTGTCAACGCTGTAGGTACTTTTTTGGTGAAACATTGACGAAGTAAATGATAAATGAATTAAAATTACTGATTTTAAAAATAATGCACACCATTTCTTTTTCGAAATAATGACTCTTTATAGGTAATGGTTTCTGTACGACGAGTGGGCGGTATGGCGTTAACTGGCACGATAATTTAGGGCAAAACTAAGCTGACGATCACATTTTTATAGTCCCTTAATTTTACATTTAACAGCATTCACATAGATCAAATCAGTCATTCATGTCGATCAAAACAGTTATACAGTAGAGTTCCTTACCGAGTTAATAATGATACGATACCTATGTTAATAATGGGCAAAACGACGAATAAACGATCAATGAATGTACATTAAGCGAAAGCGATATGTAAGGAGCGTACTAAGTAGACATTTATTCCTTTGAGGGATTTGACCTTATATACATACATATAATTATGTAGAATATAAAATGAGAAGACTTCTGGTCAAGAGGAGAGTGTACTGGTAAACCATACAAATGGCGTTAACGGTCGCACCCCATTAAACCTCAATCTTATATATAAAATTCTCGTGTCACAATGTTAGTTACCATACTCCTCCGAAACAGCTTGACCGATTTTTATCAAATTTTATATGCATATTCAGTTGGTCTGAGAATTAGCTACTATGTATTTTTATACCCCTAAGTGATAAGGGTTGTCCACCCCTAACATTTTATTTTTATTTTTTGGACAAAATTTTAATTTTTTTATAATGTGCCATTAAAAAATATATACAACCCTAAATTTTCACCCTTCTATCACCAACCCCTATTTTTTTAACTATTATATAATAATCTAGCGTCACAGTTTTAGTGTTTATATTCCTCCGAAACAGCTTGACCCATTAGGTTGAAATTTTATATGTGCAATGTGCATTTGGTAGGTCTGTGAATAAGCTTTTATCTATTTTTTATACCCCTAAGTGATAAGGGTGGTCCTACCCTAAAAAATTTTTTTGGCAAAATTTTTATGTCCTATTTTTTTATAATGTGGCATTAAAAATAAATACACTCTGAATTTTTACTTTTCCACCACCAACCCCTATTTTTTTAATAGCAATATTAGTAATTTAATAATTTCTTATATAAATATTTACTTCGCGAAAGTGTAATTTATTTAATTAACACTGACAGAAATTGAAACGATAAAATATTTGTGTCGCGAGAACGAAAACAAGAAAGGAAACGGGAATGAGTTAAGACTGAGATAAAAAACTTATTCTTGATGAGAATGAAAACGAAAAGAGAGAACAGGGCCAGGAACGGAAACGATAAAATATTTATGCGACGGGAACGAAGACGGAAAAGGAAGAACGGGAATGAGATAAGACTGAGATAAAAACGTAATTCTTATGGGAAATTAATACCACCCGTGCAAAGCCGGGACGGGCCGCTAGTAATCTATAATAATAATACCTGGCTCATCCCATACAGCGGCATCTAGTCCCAAACTAAGCAAAGCTTGTATTATGGGTACGTGAATTGAACCCACGACCCTGGTATTCAGACCAGCAATAACTAGGTTTATACGGTTTTATTTTTTTTTAAATATTTTGATAAATAGGTATCATAAGAAAGAAAAAAACTTAAATGCGCGGTGTTATTTTTGCAGGGGCTTAGGCCTTCCCTCAAGATGAGGGTGTTTGGAGCTTAAAATAAAATAAAGTTAAAAGGGGGCTAAAGGGGGCACCATACAAGAAACGTGTTTTTCATAGTTTAGGGTGGTACGGTGGTACCCTCCTTGTGCAAGTCCGACGCGCACTTGGCCATGTTTTATTTCGGTCTTTAGAAATTCATCAATTTATTAGACATTAAGAAGTACGGTTAACCCATTGCCTTCGATGTTCCGGACGTTCCCTATTTTTTCTCTATGATCTAGTCCGTGGTCGTTTAGCAACCGATAACAACCCCTAACGACGCAATCAATGTGGAACAACAAATCCATAGTAATATTTACTAATATTAACCATAAATTACCCTTCTTCCACTGCCGATGGCTGGAGCTAATAGACCGATGAGTCGGATGCGGAAATTAGAATCGGTGAGCCTATCATTATATTTATTTTGTAAACATACGAATCTCAAGTTCATATGGATATGGATTAGACAGGATTAGAGATGCAATATTTTTTCCTGTTTATTTATCATTTGAATCTGCGTTAAAGATTTAAAGGAGCGATATCACTCTACAATGTTGCCTGACGAAAAGTTCAAAAATATTTAAACGCGCTTTTATGGGAGAGGGGTAGGAACCTCACACAGTAAATATCTTTTGACTGAAATGCAAGCAAAAACTATACAGGGCTTCTTGGTTGTTCATCGCTCGCTGCATTCCGCATCACTCCTTTTTTTGAAATGACTAACCATCAATCTATCTTGGCCGAATTTCAAATTGGTCATTGTTATGAAAACGATTTTCGTGAGGCGGCATTGGAATGCCAACGCAAAGAAGGAAGTATGAGTCTTATCATCAGGCTAAAGAATAATCAGCCATCGTCATCATTAAGTTTTCAAGCCTCCACTACTGGATTACAGCCCTTCTTCAACATTGAATTGAGGGGTTACGACAACTTGAATCGATGTTTTCGTGCATCCATAGATTTTATATCTGGACATTTCCATTCGATCAGCCCTTTTTATACCCATTGCACGGGTTAATGCCTCCCCTCAAAATGAGGGGGCTTGGACCTCAAATCCATCACGCTGCTCCAATGCGGGTTGGTGGATTGTAACGACCGCCATCTGTAGACAGCAACCGGGACCGACTGCTTAACGCGCTCTTCGAGGAACGGAGTCAGTATAATAGTTAATGTACTTAAGTCAGAAATAACTCATTGACACACGCTCGGATTCGAACCACGGCCATATGGCCTTATAGATTTGAAACAGGTTCGCTGCGCTCGGGCTGTCACGACACTAGCATCTGGACATCTAGCCCGTAACATATTCTAGTGAGTTGTAATATTTCGTAAACAAAGTTATAGAAACAATCACGTATAGGTTACCCATATAAATTTGTTGTCAATGGTAGGCAAGTTTAGATTCCTTCTAATAGAATTTAAAAAAAAAAAATTTTCAGAAAGAAGCCCTGTTCCGTGCGAGGAAGCGGATTGTAAAGTATTTGGTACTAGCCTTTCTAAAGCAAGAAGGCTACCTTTGTACTGCTGAAAGTTTCGTGAGTGAAGCCGCCCTCACCGAAGATTATGAAGTCTGCGATAATATTGACTTAGATATCATTCTACAGGTATTCAAGTAATCATAAAAAATCATATCTGCGTCAATGAACATAAATTAGGTGTCATATGAACATAAACTTGGATGTCTATTATCGACACTTCCCTATCACTGGTTTCGTTCCAGAAAGTACAGCGAAAACAGGCGACAAACGTTATAGAATGTGATGGGTAATTTGTGAATGGCGCTAGAATGTTTGAACCTTAGAACATATATGCCGAAATTGAGTGCTACTTGTCAGTGTCAGAGTCGCGTATCTGTGTCGAAGTCAATAAAAATAAACGCTTCGATAGAGTTGTCAGTGTTAAACATTTTATAAAGAGTGGGTTGTGCACCCACTCTTTATAAAATGTTAATCAAATAGTAAATCAGTAGATTATTTTGGAAAATGCTTTATGTTTATTTCGTTACTTGACACTTTACAGACTTTATTGTTGGGGAGCGAAAGAAACATGGAATGAAATCACTATGTAGAATACGGTATGTAGGCACTGATAGGCGTTTTACTGGGCGTCCACACAGAACAATTCATACTGTTATAATTAAAGCATGAGATAGATTCTGATGTGAATATTTTAAAAAAAAATGGCAGGTTTCCAAAAAAGATTTTCAAATAAAATTTCCAGTTGAAAAATTAGCGAACTAGACACAGCGCCTCCGTGTCACGTAAATGAATGTTTCAACAGTTTCAAATTCTTTCCTTAAAATACCTATACGATTTCTCACTTAAGATTTTTATTACAGAGCATAATTATTTAAATTTATAATTCGCAAATAATGTTGTTCCGATTCTTAGCTTTATGTACCTATATATAATTTGCCTTACAACGACGCAATAATTCACTAATCTCAACATAAAAACCACATGTCAAAGATGGCGCTGCCATCCTCTGACGACTTATTTATTCTTTCTCTACGCTTTACCTTTGCTGTTGACGGTCGACATCTTTAAGTCTAATTAACATAAGGATTTGAATCAAACCAACTTATGTAGACGTTTGTTGAACGGGCTTACTGATGGTGAAATCTCACACAGCGCCATATAGCCCCGAAGTCAGCAAGTACCTATTATGCTTGTATTAAGGGGTACTGGACAACTGATATACATACTTAAATATTTTTTATAATATATATACTTTTACACCCAGAGACAGACAGACAGACGTGTTCATGCACACAAATATTTGTACCGGACGGAAATCGTACCCGCTACCCTTGGCTCCGCACTGTTACTCGGCATTACCGACAAAATACAAAACCATCGCAAACCGGAATATTTTCATGCGTGTAATACTAAAAAAATAATATTGTAACCTTTCCAAAAACGAATTGTTCAACAGGCCGGCCATTTGTTTCAATTATTTACGTATATCCAGTGATCCGCGTTTTAAATCGCATTCACAGCGCGAGGGCGTAGTCAATGGGCCGTGATCGCCGCAGCGAGGGCTTTCGGATTCGGAGCCAGGCGCGGCGCGTTTGTATTGCATCGATATAACAGAACACAGACAGATATCAGAAGGATAATGTACTTTCAGAAATCTAGTCTGCTGTTTTAGCGATTGTTTTTCATCGACATTTCTCCATCAATAGTTTTGTTCCAGGAAATATACCTACAGTCAAATTCAAATAAAATCTACGATCAATATTTTTGGAAAGCGTTTGTAGTAACCGTATTTAGGTAATTCATGTAGGGAACTGTCAATAAAATTTTCTGTATACTGAGTGTCATGGTCTGGTGCGCGGTGCGGTGCAGAGCACTTGAGGGGGGATCGGACACGTGACTTGATGAAAAGATTTGAAGGTTTGAACATGTTCGAATAAACTAAGTCGCCCTTTCCAGCCTGTAAATCAGTCGAGTGTTGATAGCGATTTTTTGAATTGAGACGCTGCGTTGACATACTGAGAAAAGTACTATAGTGAATTCTGATTTTACTATGATAGTTTCACTAACAGTAGAATAATTGATGATAGAGATCATCATAAATACGAGGAAACCGACGTAAAAAAAAAACTATACGTCGTCATTATTACGTTACAGGAACCGTAATTTCCGCTGACGCATATTTTTCTCCTCTTCATATTCCTCGTTTTTTTACTATAGGGGCTATCCATTGCTCGACTAATGATAAATACATTTCTTATGGCCAATTGCCGACGTCCTTCAGTAATTGACTAGCAGCGCGCTTCACTTACCACTGTTAATTTGGTGTGAGTGGAAAAGATGCCAATATTCACCCTAGGCCATGAATCAACTTCGAAAAAAAAAAATACTAAGGCAAAATTAAATGCCTAGTTAAAAACATGAATAGCCATAGTTTTTTACCATGTATAAACACGTACTTAAATAATTTTAATTCCAAGAAGTCATTTTAAATTTAGTAAAAATGTAATTGTTGAAAGTGTTTTAAGGGATGGTTTTATTGATTTCATTTTATTCAAAAAATCTTGATGATATGCGTATGTCTTAAAAAAATACGATACATAATAGTAATTTTTTTGCGTCAGTAAGTTATACGGATATTGTAGTTTTTAGGGTTCCATAGCCAAATGGCAAAAAAGGAAACCTTATAGTTTCGCCATGTCCGTCCGTACGTCAGTCTGTCTGTCTATCTGTGGTTTTCCTCGGAAACTATTGGCAATATATAGATGAAATTTGTTAGGTAGGTGTAATCTATGAACCGCTATACACAACGACGTTGTGAAATTAAGAATTTTTTTTTGGGATACGTTGCCATACATGTAACTGAAGTACAAATAAAATCATTGTATATTAACGCGAGAGGTACCAAACGATAGGTTTTAAAAAATGATGTAAAGGTTTTAAACCATTTTTTTATTTTGTTAGAGTCATGTGTCCCCCCCCCCTCTCTACCATCTAAACCGTCGTTTTTAGATATGTGGAAAAAATTAATGACAGGAGTATATATACCGTAGTTGAAAGGAAAACTATCACAGCTAACTAGACTGTATTATTTAACGAGTAATAGATTAACATATAATATGTACTTTTATAAGTATAAATTTCGTAAAAATTCCGTAGAAAATGACACCTTTTAGTCAATAAGCGAAAGCTAGTTGTATTTTATCTTTGTGATGTTATTGTAAAAGATGATTTAAAAAAAATATGATGAAAACTACACTGTATTACAAGGTTCTATAAATTTACGCTTTCCTTTGCAGAGCTTATTCTTTTCACAATCGATACTAAAAGTAAAAGGTTCACTGTAATAAAATAAGTAATAAAAAATGTCTCTAGCTATCAGTGCACTCATGTCATTACTTTTCGGATTAGCCAGAGAGGAACGAGCGCCTTCTAAATAAATAACAAAATAAAATTGAATTATATTTATACAATAATTTACGTACGGTACGGAACCCTTCGTGTGCGAGTCCGATTCGCACTTGGCCGGTTTTTAGTATTAAAAATAGCATTTACAGTTATCAGGTCTTAAGTTCAGGTCCATGAGCCGATTTGCGCTCGTTAATCTATCTAGAAAAATATTTTGCATTACAAAATTATTATGGATTCTACCATGACGGGTTTTTATACAACTGATTTTAAATCCTCATCCAGACGTGTCTAAAAAATAATTCGATGTAATAAAGTTACTTAAACCATGTTTTGCAACGACAGAAAAATTGTGTTAAATGACTGAATAATAATATATATTTTTTCAGAATTTTGGTACGAATTCGATTGCTGAAAAACTAAGAAACGTATATTATGGAGAGACTTAGCTTTAAAAACAGGTCCTTTGTTATGAAATTTGCATGTCACCTAATCACCTTGCAACTTGCAATAATTATTTCCTTTTGCGACTCGTTTGTACAAAAAACATGTACAATGTCGGAGAATAAAATATGTTTCACTAAATAAGCGTTCAAGCAGAAGCCGATATTACATCCTCCAAATAAAGATCTAAGATTTCGTGCTTTTCGCATCTGTCGGACGATATTGAAAATGAATATCAAAAATAAAAACCTATAACACTTTTTTGTCAAATACTTTTATTAAACTTTTCGAAAAAAGTTATGGATCAATTATCAAAAATTTGGTATCGTACGATGCCCCGCTTTTCGTCTATCTTTAAATTATAACTTTTTGCAATAGCCGAATCTTAGTCTCCAGGGTAACTGATCTGATAATCATTCAAAGAAAAGGGTATCTGCCCAGCCCAGTTTTCGACCGATTCCAAACAGTCAACAATCTTTCTACCTCGGGAGCTTTTTATTATTTTTTCGATATTGGCTTTAGATTCCCAAATAATCAACATTTGGCCTAAAAATCGAATAATTTTGTCTTTTTTTTTACCATTTTCGATTTTCCGAAAAAAGTGACGGACAGATTTAGAAAATTTGGATCATACGATGCCTCATAAGTCCCTGCATCTTTTAAACTCACCGATTTCCGTCTATCATCATAAATTTTGGAAATATAGCCGAATTATACTCCCTCAGGAAAAGGATCGCGCCCGTAAGTTCGTGGCGGTTTCAGATATCTAATTTCCGCTGCGGTCAAATGATAACATTTCTTACAGGAAACGGACATCCGAAAGCTTTTTGTGAAACTCTGAATTAAGTTAGTGTAAGGTCATAACCGAAACTTCCCTTTGATTTTAATCGATCGTTTGATATATTTTTATAACATTCTTTTAACAATATTATATAAGGGTAACAATAATTTTAAACTGGGACATCCCACATAACGCCATCTAGTCCCAAAGTAAGCAAGTATTATACTTGTAGTATAGGTTACTAGATAACTGATATAAATAATTAAACATTCTTTTTTTTTTATAATACATACATATATAGATATTTTTACACCCAGACACGGAACAAATAAACATGTTCATGCACACAAATATTTGTCCTGGGCGGGAATCGAACTCGCGACCTTTGGCTCCGCAGTTAGGGGTCTAACCACTCGACATATCTCGGACATCCCACACAGCGCCATCTAATTCCAAATTAAGCAAACCTTGTACTATGGATACCAGACAACTGATATAAATACTTAGATAATCGTTATTATATTTACAGATATAGATGTATTTTTTTATAAATAAAATAAATGAAATTTATCAATAAATAAAATTAATTGAAGCTACTGAAACGAAACAGCAACCATCAAACATGAATGATAGAAAGTAAAAGTAATATTATCGATAGAAACAATAAAAAACTAGCCAAGTGCGAGTCAGACAGACACTAAGAGTTCCGTACTATCCTACAAAATAAAAAACTACGTTTCTTGTATGGGGACTCCTTTTAATTTTTAACTATATTTTATTTTTATTATTTGTAGTTACAGTGGCTACACACTGTAAAAATTTTAATTGTCTGCCTATTACCGTTCAGATGATACAGCCTTGTGACAGACGGACGGACGGACACAGGAACCTTAAGTAATAGGATTCTCGATGATACCCTTTGGGTACAGAATCATAATAAATAATTGGTTAAAACCAAAATATGGGTTTCAAATTTTTTTTACATAAATTATCCTATTTTTTGTTTGGCTTTCACTATCTAAAGTATAAAAAATGCCAACAAAAACACTCATTAGCAGTTCAGATGCTCGTAGACCATTACAATTACATACAAAAACTAAAACTATAACTAGATGAAAATTTTGATAAAAATTTCAGGTTCGAATAAATTATATCGAGATTCAAAATATAGGATGTCATCACGCTGCTGTTTTTAGGAGCAGAGCCGTACGAAAAAAATACCAAAAGACAAATAAGGACCAAGTCGTGGGCAGCGGCTAGTTGTAAAGTATGTGAAACTAATACTCATATGTGATTCCAGGATTACTGCAGTTATTACCTCATGCGTTTCAACAAACAGCCCCAATTCTGCAGACGCGTCGAGGTTCCACTTCCTATTCCTTTGCGCCGCTCTCCACCGAAGCCAAAAAAGCCTGAGACGCCGCCTCAAGTCATAGCAGAGGCGGACTTACCTGGAGCTTGTACTGTTACGAAAATAATGCCGGTATTATTAATAATAATAATATTTAGGACAATCCAAAACAGCGCCATCTAGTCCCGAAGTAAGCAAGTATTATGCTTGTATTATGGCGTATAAGACAACTGATATACATACTTAAATATTCTTTTTTTATAATATTGTACATACATAATATAGACACTTTTACATCCAGAGACGAAACAAATAGACATGTTCATGCACACAAATATTTGTCCCGGGCGGGAATCGAACCCGCTACCCTTGGCTCCGCAATTAGGGTCTCTATAAACTACTCGGCCAACTGCTCAGTCAATACTGTACTTTTGTGGTAGCGATAAATCACTAGAGGACGTCTCTATTTTACAAGTTTTAATACGGTTATTATCGTCTAGTCGTTTTACGGTGTTACTCCTATCTAATTTTTTTTTTGTTTCAAACGTTTCAAGGTTTTCAACCGATTTCAAAAAGAAGGAGGTTCTCAATTGGACTGTATGTTTTTAGGGTTCCGTACCCAAAGGGTACCAACAAAAACCCTATTACTAAGACTCCGCCGTCCGCCCGTCTATCACAGGCTGTATCGTCTTAACCGTAATAGGTACACACTTGAAATTTTCAGCGAGTGTGTGTTACTATGGTTGTTATAACATAAAATAATAAACAAAAAATAAAAATTAAAATTAAAAGGGGTCCTCATAAACGAAACGTCTTTTTTAACTCCCCGCTATCCAAGGGAAGTTATTGGTTTGTCAACCGATTTTTTTTAAATATTGTACCATGGCACGGAACCCTTCGTTTTACAAGTCCGACTTGCACTTGGCCGGTTTTTTCTATACTACATTAATATTGATGCACTTTTTAAAGACCTCTGCGGTCTTTAAAAATCCACCTTAAGCGTACTGCCTTTACTTGATATTATACCAGATTTTACAATTTTCTTACATAAAACGCATATTATGTCTATGCATATCTTTTTTTTTTAGATTATCACTACATATTATAAAATTAAGTGCCCCTCCGCGTCTGTGTGTCTGTCTGAACGCGATAAACTCAAAAACTATCGAACGGATTCACATATGGTTGACATAAATGGACGGAGTGATTCAAGAGGAAGGTTTACGTGTATAATTTATTAATATTTTGTGGAAATTTGTTGAAATATGACGATTGTTGTCGAAGAAGTCGGAAAAAAATCAAGCCTTCATCAAAAAAATCAAGCTTTCATCAAAAGCGCTGCCTAATCCTTTTGAGATGTAACAAAATAATGTATGGAGGAATTGTTCCTTTTGTATAGGATTACAAAAAAGTCTGCAAAGGCATATATCTATCTTTTATGGATAGCTTACTATGTCTATTTTTATGTTTGAAAAAATAGTGTCATATGATGAGATGATTGGAAAGCAATTTATTCGGATACAGTATTAATCCCTATCAAATTAAATACGTTATTTACCTTCACCATTTCATGCAGTTTATCATTGCCCTTTACACCATACAATTTAAATTAATATCTTAGCAATTATCACGAAATAAAATATATCGCGCGAAAGCGGTCGGGCGCGGCGCATAGAAACATAGAATTACTAATGGAACACACAACAGGGCGCCAACAGTGCATACGTGTGCAGCAATGAGCAGTCATAGATATACGATGTCATTGTCACAGAGGCGATATGTAAAACTTTGTTTATATTCTGCCTAATATTGAATTGAGTAATGTAAGGGAACTTAGTAAAATAAATTGAAAGAGGCAAAACTGATGGTTTTAATTACAATGTCTATTTTAAGTAATACTGTGTATACATATTTCCCCATATAAGTAAAACAATTATACATTAAACTGTAATTGGTACTGAATATGAGTACTAGAATATGCGCTTGCACTCACTACACCCGACACTTTATCTCACTTTGCTTTATCGGTAGAGAAATGAACGAAGTGCAATGAAAATCATCGTTGCAATATGATATAAATTTTACTTGCCCTCAAACAAAATTAGCTTAGTTAGTTTCTGACTGAAAAATACGCTGTGGCAGACAGACTGACAGATGGCATAGGTTAAGTAATAAAGAAACTAAAAAATAATCAGTTACACCTAAGTCACATAGTTCCCCAACATTTTATTCCTACGTATCCAAACTGTACGGTTCACTCTTCATAATCTATTATTTTTATATAGAAATGGCGGCAAATTTGTTTTGATTGATTTTAGTTGATGGTTTGCATACCAATGTTGTACACAAAGAAATATTTTAGTTTGTTTTTATGTATATATTCTTTACTTTTTCAAATATTTACAGAATTGGAAATAAAATACATTAAAAATACTCCAAGTAGGATCAATTTACTATATAATCCAATCCACACGTTCGACGCAATAAGCTGATAGGACACTACGACAAAAAAAAAAACACTACGGCTTATATGCTTTGCTACCGGTACGAAGCCGGAGCGGGTCACTAGTTTAATATGAAAGAAATATGTGCATAGTGTTCAGCACTTAAGCGAACAAAAACCCTACTATAATTCTATATTATAAAAATCTATACATTCTTAATTTGCACACTTGAGACGGGATTAATGTAGTCTTTTGTATTTAAGAAAGAGGAGACGTATCACCAAGAAGAAGACGATAAATTAATGCCATCGATAGAGGTGAAACCATTATCGGGTTTATTAATCGGTGCTTCCAATGAAAGGAAACAATTCGTCGAAATGTTGTACCAAGACATAATTAGAGAAACAAACGTGAAATGGAGTGATATAAAAGGTTTGGACGAAGCGAAGAATCTGTTGATGGAGTCAGTAGTTTATCCTGTGAAATATCCACACCTGTTTACTGATCTTTTGGAACCTTGGCGCGGGGTGCTACTTCATGGACCCCCTGGTACTGGTAAAACTATGTTGGCTAAAGCAGTTGCAGGAGAGAGCAGTTGCACTTTTTTTAACGTGTCATGTGGCACCATCGTGACAAAATGGCGTGGAGACTCTGAGAAAATCGTTAAGGTGATTTTATTGTGATTAATGCCAAACTTAATTACTGACGCTTTATTGTACATTTCACTAGAATAAACTTTACTTGGTGCACTCTTTACAAAAGTCTCTCTTTTTTGCTGCATTGCTATTCACCTATGCAAGCTGCGCTCCTTACCGACCCTTCTATCCTACACATCCGATTTATAGTAGGTGATTTTTTTCATCACTATCCAAATTTTAATAATAAGATTTTTGGTGAAAATAATACGCTTTTATTTTAATTTTACTCGGTACTAAAATATTGAGATATGGCGCCGCAAAATTATCGTATTACCGTGGGTATACGCGGGCGACTGACTACGGCGTCAGTTGATGGCCGCCTGCTGGATGCCCCTGCTCACTACACCATTGGTTGACCCTTTGTTGTGCATAGTATTCATGTTCGACTAAATAACTACGCTGCGCGCCATTATCCTTTTGGGAAAAATAGTGTTTTACCGTGGAAATTACCTATTTTTATTTTTTCAATGGAGTCTTTAGATAATACCAGATTCCTAGAAACAATTTGGAAAGTGATGAAAACATCCACCTGTAGATTTCTTTCGCCACTGTATATCATTCACCCTCTGCATATGGCACAGCAACTCAAACTTTTTTCCACTCTCACGTACTAACACACATCTACTAATTATTCCTACAATTATATGCAGATATTATTTGAAATGGCATCATATTACGCGCCAAGTATTATCTTCATGGATGAAGTGGATAGCGTGGCAGGAGAGCGGGCCGCGGGGGGAGAACACGAGGCTTCAAGAAGACTGAAGGCGCAATTGCTGGCAGAGTTGGACGGCATAACGGGTCGAAGTGGCACCGTGTTTTTGCTAGCCAACTCTAATATGCCCTGGTGAGTGGAATGATCTGAATGATTCAGTAGCGATTGATGGGAGTAACGAGAAGTGATCAAAAAGTATCTAGAATAGACTATAAAAAAAATTAAATTTGATTATTACCTATCTTAAAAAATGGAGGGGATTGAGATTTCGGTCGTAATTAAACATTTTATACTAAAAAATCTTTCTTTGATTTTGTCTTTTAATTTTGTTTAATTTAAAATTTAGATAAGAACATAACATAAATAAGTAAACAATAAATTCAAACATAAATTTTTGACTAAGCACGAAACAACAGATTTCTCAGGGGTTTTTTTTAACGCACTGATAGCGAAACCAATCACAGAAAAATCATACCTTCGAGGCCTAAAGTATGTTTGTAAGTATACAAAAAATTTTCTTAAAATTTATTTGATTAGTACTGTAAAAAAAATAATTGTTCCATGTTTAATAAACGCAAAAAATTCGTACGCAAAATCGTCGTCTACGCGTTACAATTTAATAAAAATAACATGAAAAACTATAAAAATTAAAATTTGAGGTGTCTTCTAAATACAATTTTTATATTTTATTTTTGTTTGCAAATTTCATTATAGTATAGTATAGGTTAATAAACCTATACATGCTCGCAGTGTCCAATCGGGCTCGAAAGCCTTGTCGACGAAGTCAACTTCTTGCTGTTTACTTTAGGTTAGGGGAGAATTTTGCCCTTTATTCTACAGTGGCTGTTTGATGAAAAGTATAGGTAATATGTTTTATAGGTGAGATGTAAACATTTATTTTGGTAGTGTTCCATCAATTTTAACGGACGAGTTAAACTTCAAAAAGGTTTCTGCAAGATGGGTAGGTACCTATAGAATGTTAACAGACAATTACAAGAAGTTACGAGTTCATAATTCCGAAAACAATTTAGCTATAACAAAAATCGATGGAAATCTCTTTGTACGACGATACGATGGCTACGGATGAAACTTGGGTCCATCACAGGGCCCGATTTATACGGGAGGGGCAACCGGGCAAATGCATAGATCGGCAAAATTGAGGGCGGTTGCAAGGAGAGAAAAATCTTAGAAAAATTATAGTGCTCAGCACTGTAAGTAAACGAAGTGCAAAAGCCGAATATAGGGAGTGAATTTTATACTTCAAAAATAGAAAGTGTTACGTTTTTTTGTTAAGTACAGGTGGCATATTGTTACAAAATCATACAAGGAAAGTAGGTAGCATGCAGGGCGTGCACTTTTGCCTTTATCGACGATTTTACCATCGATATCAGCCCATAATGCCCTACTGCAGGGGCTTAGGCCTCCCCTCGGTATTAGGGTGCTTGAAACTTAGTCCACTACTCTGCTCCATTGCGGGTTGGTGGATTTGAATGATTGCAATTTGGTGACGGCAAACGGGACCGACGGCTGAACGTGCTCTCCGAGGCACGGACTCAGTGATAAATCATGTAATTGAGCCAGAAAAAAAAATCATGGTACATGTACCGTGCTGTCTTATAATTCTCAATGCTGATAAAATTTTGACACTCGTAAATAAATCAAAACCTGATACTTCCCTTACAGAATATATACCTACTCCTATTACAAAAATACAGCCCTTTGATCTAGAATCATATTTGGCAAAGAGAAAGGTCTCGTAGCATAAGTTTTTAAATTTACATGCGTTTTCTTCGCATATGGCGATGAAATGTAATGCTTTAATACAGTAATATATCATAGCAAATGCTAATAGATGAAAAGATTTATAGAATAAATTTAAAAGCTTATAAAGCTGAAGAGTTTTGTTTTTTAGTTTGAACGCTCTAATCTCTGGAACTAACAGTCGAATATCCTTGGTAATACTGTACAGTCCCAAAGCGGATGTTCGCATGCTTGAAGAAACCTATTTCTTCAGCTTAACCTTCTGCTGGTAAAATTATTGGGTCTGTATTCTGGGACGGTGACGGAATTATCATGATTAATTACTTGCTGAAAGGGAAGATAATTACAAGTTCATATTATGCCGTATTGATTAAAAAACTCCGACAAGAAATTAAAATAAAGCGTCGTGGAAAATTAAGAGCCGGCATCGTTTTCCATCATTACAACGCATCCCCCATACCTCAAGTTAAGCTCGTGATGCAATAAAGAAAGCAGGGTTGAAAATGATGAAGCATCCATCATATTCACCAGATCTTGCTCCAAGTGATTTTCATGTATTCGTCATGTTGAAAGAACATATCCTTGGCACATGTGACAATTACGAGGTGGGGAGTGCTGTAGAAGTATGTTTCGAGGGTCAAGAACATGATTTTTTTGAAGGGGTTGATGAAACGTTACACGTATATTCATAGGCAAGATTATATTGAAAAATGAAATAGGTATAGGTAGGTAGGTATAAATTGTGAAATATTACTTTCTCCATATTAATTTTGGATACTTTTTGATAACCCTTCGTAATTTAATGGCTATCTTAGGCTATTTTCAGGGTTTAGCAATAAATATTTCAACCGTGGCTCCCTCTGCTTACCTAACAATGAACAGCATCGCCTTATATATTCGAAAGTAGGATCATTCTAGTAACGGTTTTCCAGAAAACTACGATTGAACTACTTGTTTGTTTTTCACTGAACTATCTCACATAAAGTTATATGATAGTATCGATAATCGATGTCAAGGACGTGCACGTAATATAATTTTCAATAGGTACATTAATCAACGGTACAATTTTGACATCAAAATTTGTCCCGTAATATTGTATCTTACAGTACTAGGCCTTTTTACTTTATACCAATCACAAACTAGCATTCTCTTTGTGACGCATGCGTAAATGCAACCCGCTCGAGCTATTAGCTCCCGCGATTATTACATTTGAAGTATCTACTTAATGTCAATCGCAAATGTATTTAAAAACGTCGTATGATACTCGTACGCAGTAAGCTAGCGATTATAGTCATCGGTCTATTATAAGTACCTACTCGGCTTCGCCTCGTGCCTATAAACAATTCGACTATAATATGCAACATACCGTGCTTGCATCATGATGTACTATTACGAGGTGTCTGTTTAAACATGTTTAATGTAAAATCTTTCCATAACAGGGAAATAGATACAGCAATGATAAGGCGGCTTGAAAAACGCATACATATACCATTACCTGATTTCAAGGCCAGGGTACAGCTATTCGAATCATATTTGAATTCCAAAAACTTTGAAATATACCCGAAAGTGAATTACGAAGAACTGGCTGCGAGGACCGATGGTTACTCGGGGAGTGATATTAAATTGGTCTGCAAAGAAGCTTTCATGACTACGGTTAGGAAAATGTTGCCTCACCTAGGAACGAAAGGTAAGCTTACAATTATAATAAATGAATCATAATTTTGAGAAAGCATATGAGACATGGCTATGGCAATATGAGACGCCGCATCCCTGATTCTTGTTTCCGCACTACCCGCTTTTTCCTTTACATTCAGTCCGCTGTTGTCTTTCCTATGTGACGCACTGAAAATATAAAACGCTAAACGCATAATCGCTTATCGCCTAAAACTCATATAAAAACCTAATAATATTGTGTAACAAACGCTATAATATATAAACTGTGGAGTGTGCCCGATTACGTGTTGGTGCCGCGCCGCCGCCTGACTGGAGGAGCTCCTGGCTGACAGCGAAGACTTATATGTGTGTTGCTGCGTCAAGGTCAGTCCCTTTAGTCTTTCCTCTCCTTTCGCTATCGCCCCTCGCTATACCTATAAATACAGTCCACTAAAACGCTCACGCTTCAGGAGTGAGCCCAGACGAAGTTCAAAGAAGAACTCGTGGGCGCCTTCATAATAAAATGGTCCTTCGATCCGAAGGTTTAAAAAATAATATGTTCCTTCGAACCGAAGGTTTAAAAAATAATTTGTTCTTCTGAACACGCTCGCTTCATAAAATTCTGGTCTTTACCAAAAGTTTTAAAATAACTCGCTGCACGCTTCCCTTCATACAATTCTTTTAAACTACGCAATTCTTACTCTGTCAGTCTTTACTGAACAAGGTAGATTCCATTTCTCGCACGAAACGCTTTATATAAATATAAAATTATTTTATATCAAAATTTTATCTAAGAATTTATAATTATTTCGCTTTGTAGGTAGGTAAACATCGCGTCGCATCTACGCGCGTACCTTATGTGTGCGTGCCGCGTGTGCATGTTACAGGCAGTAATTGCGACATTTATTGAATCGTCTAGTTTCTTACGTTTTCAGTTTTAATTCTATTGATTCTATAAATATATTTAACTTCAAATATGCCTACAAAAGGTAAAGTAAAACTGCAAGAGGCAGATATTAAAATACAAATAACTATGTTAACTGCGCAACGTGAATCAATGTTTGGTCGGTTGCAATACATCTATAATTACGCAAAAAACGCCTTTGAAGATACAGTAGCAGAAGAATTATTTTTGTCCAGTATTATTACATTGGAATCGATTCGCGATGAATTTTCTGATTTAGTAAAACAAATCAATTTGCTTGAGCTGACTGTGAATCCTGACGCGGTACCTAATTTTCAATCTTGGAATGCGTTTGATGATTTATATTGCCGTATTAAGCGGGTCGAAAGCAAAATTAACGCTCTTAAAGTTCTTAAGTCTACATGCAACGATACTGGTAACAATTCTGAAAGCAAGAAGAGTACTATAAAATTACCTAAGTTGGAGTTATTGTCGTTTTCTGGTGATCCTATTGAGTGGCCAATGTTTTATGAAAATTTCAAAAATACTATTCATGTAAACGAAAACTTAACAGATCACGAAAGGGTGCAATACTTAATAGGAAAACTTTCTGGTCGTGCTTTATCAGTGTGCTGCGGAATCACTCCCATCGGGGAAAATTACGAAACGATTTGGTCAACTTTGGTTAAAAAATATGAGGATAAACGTTGTCTCGCTTCCGCTTATTTGGATCAATTATTTAATTTTAAAGCTGCTAGTTACGCTTCTTCAAAAAATATAGAATTATTTTTAGATAAATTCGCCGCCGCGGTCGCTAGTTTGAAATCTTTGAAATTGTCTGATTTGACGGATTTCATATTACTCCACGTAGCACTTAAGAAACTGGATTCGGAAACATCGCGCGCCTTTGAAATGTTAAAACGTGACGAATCCATACCTACGTACAATAGTTTAATCGGTTTTCTTCATGAACAATCCAAAATATTGGATCGTACGCCTTCTTCTATATCTACTACTTCTACCCCGCCAAAGAAGTATGGTAAAAATAACGCAGAACAAAATTACTCGAAGCCTACGCATTCATTTGTCGTAGTGGATAATGCTTGTGTATGCTGTAAACAAACCACACATGCACAATTATATAAATGTGATTTTTTTAAACGCCTTTCAATTAATGATCGTATTAATTTTATTAAAAAACGAAATGGATGTTCTAATTGTTTGAGTTTATATCATGTAAGTTTCGCTTGTAAATCTACGGTTTTATGTCGCTACTGTGGATGCAAACATCATTCACTTTTATGTAGAAAAATGAGGTCGCATACGGAACCGCAAACCGTAAACGTTCGTGCGGAGTCCTCTGAAACGCTGAAGCACTCGGCTGCCGCCGGCGGCCCCGCTAACCGGTTTCAGACGCCTGCGCCCACAGTGGATGCGTCACACGATAATAAAATATCTCTTTGTAATATTAAATCTAGTTCTGAACGCTTGAACACTTGTTTATTAGGAACTGTTCAATTAAACACTGAAGATAACTTGGGTAACTTACATACTATTAGAGGTCTAGTGGACACAGCTTCACAAAATAATTTCATAACCGCAGATTGCTGCAAATTATTAAATTTACGCTATAATAAAATTACTAGATCTGTCGTTAAGGGCATAGGTGGCTCCGCTAGTTCAATTAAGGGCATGTTAACACTTAAAGTGTCATCATTAATAAATAAAAATATTAAATATTCTATTAACGCTTTTGTAATCGATCGAATTACGGATAAAATACCTACCGCTCATATAAATACTACTTCATTTACCTATTTAAATAATGTTACGCTCGCTGATAAATATTACTCGGTTCCGGGTGATATCGATCTTTTGTTGGGGGGTTCGATGTTTTCACAAATTTTACTGTCGGGCCGTGTAACGGGGCCTCCGGGTATGCCGACAGCTTTCGAGACTGTCTTCGGTTATATGATTATAGGCAATGTAGATATTGAAAATAATCCCAGTAACATATCTCTTGCTTGTTGCGCTGTTACTCAACCCTGTATAAATACGATTTTACAAAAATTTTGGCAACTTGAAGAAGTTCATACCGCGCCTGTCCTTAATGCTGAGGATCGTGAATGCGAAATTATATTTAAAGATAATTTGTCGCGAGACAAGTCTGGACGCTACAGCGTCGCGCTTCCCTTTTCGCGCGACTCTGCTTCTTTGGGTGACTCGTATACAATCGCTAAAAATAGATATTTTTCTTTGGAACGAAAACTTAATGCTTCGCCTACTTTGCGCTTAGAATACAACGCGGTTATCAAAGAATATTTAGATAAAAATTATATCTCTCCAGTTTATGATGATAATATTGAAAGTGGTTATTACATCCCTCACCACGCCATCGTGCGTCAAGACAAAACCACGACGAAGTTGCGTATAGTGTTAGACGCGAGTGCCAAAACCACTTCTGGCCTATCACTCAACGACATATTATATACAGGGCAAAATCTACAAAATGACTTATTTTTAATATTACTCATGTTTCGCTTTTATAGTATAGCTTTCGCAGCAGACATCAAGCAGATGTATTTGCAAATTTTGGTTCAGGAAGAACATCGCAAATTTCAAAAAATACTTTATAGTTACAACTCTACGGAACCTCTCGTCAGGTATGAGTTCAATCGCGTCTGTTTTGGATTACGTAGCAGTCCCTATCTCGCTATGCGTGTCGTACGCGAATTGGCCGCCGAAGAACACGACACATACCCGCTCGCCGCGGATCTCGTACCGCGCGCGCGCCGCCTATATGGACGACGTGTGTTATTCTGTTCCCGCGCTACCTGACGCACTCAAACTTAAGAATGAGTTGCTGGGTCTCTTCAAGGCCGGGGGCTTTGATTTGGTAAAATGGTCTAGTAATTCTGCTGAATTGTTAGATTCGTTGTCCGAGTCTTATCGCTACCGTTCGGCTGTTCAGTTTGAACAGGATCAACATTTAAAGATTTTGGGACTTCAGTGGTCTCCGTCTACTGATGAATTTAGTTTTGTCGTGTCCATAGAGGAGCGACTATGCACGAAACGAAATATTTTGTCCGTCATCGCTCGTCAATATGACATAATTGGGTTTATCGCACCGGTCATATTATTTGCTAAGGTTCTCATCCAGCAGCTTTGGCTTTTGAAATTGGACTGGGACGAACCAACGCCGCCGCACATTGCTGAAATTTGGCATAAATATATTTCCGAACTTCCTGAATTAGCTAAATTAAAATTCCCGCGTCATTTAGGTGTAACTGAAAATTCAAATATTTCTATAATCGCTTTTGCAGACGCTAGTGAAAAAGCTTATGGCGCAGTTATTTATTTACGCGTATCTAACGCTAACAACCCGCCTATTATACGTTTGGTTTGCGCGAAATCTAAAGTAGCGCCTCTTAAAGTTGTTTCTATCGCTCGCTTGGAGTTGTGCGCTGCGCTACTTATGGCTAAATTAACGCGTCTAGTCATCGACACATACGCTCCTCGTCATAATATTGACGATATTTATTGTTTCACCGATTCTATGGTGACTCTATGCTGGATCCACTCGTCTCCGCATAAATTTAAAACATTTGTTGCTACGCGAATTACAAAAATTATTGATACGCTTCCTCCGCGACATTTTTATCACGTAAATGGAGTCGATAATCCGAGTGATTGTTTGTCTTGTGGTATCACACCTTTACGCTTAATTGACCATCCATTATGGTTTAATGGTCCCTCATGGCTACAGCAAGAACCTGAAAGTTGGCCTATTAAAAGGTTCAAACCTTCTGATAATATAGAAGTACCCGAATCAAAGGTAATCGCTTTGGCTACGTCGGCCGAAGAAGAACCTCATGCTTTGTATACGCTATCACAACGCTTTTCTTCTTGGAACGCTCTACTTCGCTCTATTATTTACATTTATCGCTTTTTAAAGAAACTACCTCGCGCTGAAGTAATTACCAGTTCACAATTTGATTTCGCTGAAACTCAAATAATTAAGGTTATGCAATCTAAATATTTCGCTGACGATATAAAATGTTTAATTTCAAATAAAAACTGTTCGCCTCAAATCAGAAAATTAAACCCATTTCTAGATAAATACGGATTGTTGCGCGTTGGTGGACGCCTGCGTAATGCAAACTTATCCTATGATCAGCAACATCCTATTTTATTACCTCGAAAGGACTATATTGTCAATCTCATAATAAAATATTATCACGAGAAACATTGTCATACTGGGCCGCAACTACTTATGTCTATACTTAGACAACGCTATTGGATTTTATCTTGTCGAAACACCGTTCGCAAAATTGTTCATCAATGTTACTTTTGTTTTAAGGTTAATCCAAAAAATACATTTCCTATGATGTCTGATTTACCAGCTTGTCGTGTACAGCAAACTAAAGCTTTCACGCATACAGCTGTAGATTATGCAGGTCCAATCAGCATTACGCCTTATAGAAAACGCGGTGTTCGTCCTATAAAATGCTATTTGTGCATATTTGTGTGCCTCGTAACGCGCGCTGTACATATAGAGATAGCCTCAGATCTGACAACGCACGTATTCATTTCAGCTTTTAAACGTTTTCTTGCCAGACGGGGTGCGGTTTCGTGTATGTACTCTGATAACGGTACGACGTTTATAGGAGCAAAAAATACGCTTAATGAACTCTATAAATTTTTATGTTCTGAAAATTACAATTTTTCATTTGCAAAGGAGTTATCAGAAAACAGAATCACCTGGAAACTCATACCTCCACGCAGTCCTCATTTTAATGGACATGTCGAGACTTACGTCAAAGCGTTTAAAACTCATTTGTTTCGCGTAATAGGTTCACAGATTTTAACATATGAAGAATTGTTGACAGTATTGGTGCAAATAGAGTGCGTACTGAATTCGCGTCCGCTTACGCTATTGAGTTCTGATCCATCGGAGCCTTCTGCTCTAACGCCCGCGCATTTTTTAATGTCAAGTCCAGTAAAACATTTACCTTTTGTAGATGAGACAGAGTTCTCTAGTAATTTAGTAAAACGATATAAGCTTTTGGATAATATGGTACAATCTTTTTCAAAAAGATGGAAGTTAGAGTACTTACATCTTTTACAAACGCGTGAGAAATGGAATACACCTTCTAAACCAATCGAAAAGGGTACGATTGTAATAGTAATGACTGATGATACCCCTATCCTTCATTGGCCGTTGGGCGTAGTAGTTTCTACATTCCCAGGAGTCGACGGAGTAGTCCGTGTTGCGTCAGTTAAGACTGCAACTGGAATTTACAAGAGACCAGTCGTGCGTCTCTGTCCTCTACCCACGCAATAGCAATAATTTAATTTATTCTCCGCTTTCTTTGTTAAATTCTAAGTTTATTTTAATATTTTTCTTTTATTTTTCCTTGTGCAATTGAAAGCGAGTCTTTCAATGGCCGGGGGCAATGGCTACGCCGCATCCCTGATTCTTGTTTCCGCACTACCCGCTTTTTCCTTTACATTCAGTCCGCTGTTGTCTTTCCTATGTGACGCACTGAAAATATAAAACGCTAAACGCATAATCGCTTATCGCCTAAAACTCATATAAAAACCTAATAATATTGTGTAACAAACGCTATAATATATAAACTGTGGAGTGTGCCCGATTACGTGTTGGTGCCGCGCCGCCGCCTGACTGGAGGAGCTCCTGGCTGACAGCGAAGACTTATATGTGTGTTGCTGCGTCAAGGTCAGTCCCTTTAGTCTTTCCTCTCCTTTCGCTATCGCCCCTCGCTATACCTATAAATACAGTCCACTAAAACGCTCACGCTTCAGGAGTAAGCCCAGACGAAGTTCAAAGAAGAACTCGTGGGCGCCTTCAAGACAATAGAAGTCATTTTTACAGGAGACACAAAAAATTGTCCACTGACTAATTTTGAATAACTTTTTTCTCTTTTGATTACAATTTGATGATATTATATTAGTAAGTATTATGATTTTTTGTAACAAGTTTTTAGATAGCTGAGGATATTGTATATTTAAATGTGCATTATCAAAGTCACTTCACTTGGTGTTTCTCAAAACGACAAGAATAATAAAAAATTTGATGCATTTAAAAAATTGTATTTACTTCAAATACCTAATTATAGACAAAATATTAGTAACTGTTCAATGCTTAAATATTAATCAATTAATATAATACAGATAATCTTTACTAAAATCTAGTTCACACACTTTGAGGAACCCCACAAGTCACTGACTTAGGATTTCTCCAAATTCTGCTATATGTGAATTATGCTTTCATATTGATTTAGTTGACTTGTGGAATTTACGCAGAAGCGTACACATAGACAATGTAACTAATACTGAAGACACGGAATTTCACCTATTAAAATGGAAGCGTTTTACGTTCAAACCTGGCCATTTCGATATTGCGACGTATCATTGCTTGTTTATTACGTGTACCCTTATAAATAAAAGCGAACTAAACGAAATCATTGTAACGAAATTTTTTACGCTGTCGTCACTTCAGTTTTTACGGCGATTTTGTAGCTGTTTTGTCCAGTGATGGCCATTTAAGTGTTCACATCTAGGTCCAACTGTAACTAGGTTTTCATTGTACCTACTTATTTTAGGTACCTATGCATTTCAAAACGAGGGATTTCGATATTAATAATGTTTATTCAGATAGAAATACCATGAGAATATAATGCACAGTACCTTACACGATTTATAGCTTACGATTATATTTTTTTCTACCAGTTCGTTTTTTAGGGTTTCGTATACAAAAGGTCCCTACGGGAACCCTATTACTGAGGTTCCGCTGTCCGTTCGTCCGTCTATCGCAGAGCTGTATCGTCCGAACCGTTGTAAGGTACCTACACACTTGAAATTTTCATAGCGTTTATTACTATAGCCGCTATAACAGTAAATAATAAAGAAATTAAAAATTAAAGGGGTACCCATACAAGAACCGTGTTTATTTCGACGTTTTTGGTGAAGTAAAATCATTGCTTACACATGAAATTTTCATGAAGTATGTATTACTATGGCCGCTACATACAGCAAGTAATAATAAAAAAATGTGTCGGTGTCTCCACACATGAAAGATGTTTTTAAGCTATTGTATAGCTTCTATCGCGGGCCTTTGAGCGTGGGGAGCGAATCGAAAAATTCCGTAACGAAAAAAACCTCACGCTCATAATCAGTGCAAGAAAATAGGAGTGCATAAATCTTTAAGAGTGATTACGTCACTTCGTGCTCGGTGCGTGTGCATACGCCTATCGCCGCCTCGTCGTCGTGTTCGTCTCCTACTTCCGTGAGTGTGCTTCGACCGAACTACCTCTAATTTATGGGATCCTGGTACTGCCTTTATAATACCACTACGCACGGAATCGCGCCATCGTCGCGCTGGACGACAGACAAAATTGTCTGTGACTGGGACCCACATAATTTATTAATATAATCTCCACGTGCTTGTTGTTCTCCTAGTACAAGGTGGCAATATGAATAAGTCTTTGTCCGAATCAAACTTGAACGACTCGATTATGCTTGAACCAACTATTACCCCACCAAACTCTGTCTTCGTTCGTGCGAAAAAGAGAAAAGAACACGACAGTCCCTCTGATTTATCGCAGCCTAGCACTAGTACTGGTAACAATGAGTTGTCCGCATTTAAGGAAGAAATGCGTGGGATGTTTGCATCGTTACTTGCTGCCCAACGACAAGAATTTAATAAAAAAAGACATGTGGCACTCGAGGACTGCCGCGGTAAAGCTATTGCATACATTTTGTATCAACTTATGCAATTATAATTATTTATTTATTTTATTTATGCAGTATTAAATCTGAGTTACTCCTAGTCGCGCCTAAAGAAGTTTTACTTCAAAAGCAAAGAAAAAGAAATACTGCATAAATAAAATAAATAAATAATTATAATTGCATAAGTTGATACAAAATGTATGCAATAGCTTTACCGCGGCAGTCCTCGAGTGCCACATGTCTTTTTTTTTAAATTATATTGTACGGTGATACGGAACCCTTGGTATGCGAGTCCGACTCGCAGTAGGCCGGATTTTTTACAATATTTTATTTTAGAAAGATTACAGGGGGCTGATTCTCGTACCACTTGACTTTTTGTCTCCTGAGACATTGTCGACGAAACTCAATATTTTCTCGCGAAAACGGAATTCTGTAGGTATTCTCAAAAGCCATATAAAACATTACAATTTTCGAGAAATCATATGAAACATACCAACTTTCATGATACAAAATTTCGTTTTGACTAGAAGCAAAATATGTTTCATTGTAATTGTCTCATGAGACAAGAAGTCAAGCGATACGAGAATCAACCTCCAGGTGTGAATTATTGACATAAGTTAACCTTTGCAAATAAGACGTACCTACATCAGTATTCGACGATCCCCTAAAGTCCCTAAACAGTTGTTATTAATCAAATTCAAAAGTTTTATTTAATTTTAGGAGGCCAAACGAAAACCAAAGACCGTCTAGATGTGTCGGATGTCCTAACGGCTATATCGAAAACCAAACCAGTTTCCAAAAACTTGGCAGAACGACACGTAAAGTGGCAGAACCAAATGGGATGCTGTTGAAATCGAAAAGACGAGAAAACATTCTTCTGTGTGATTACAATATACGACTGATTTAAAATTGTTCTTCTGTTTTGATTGGTACACAAATATCTATTGTTACGTACAATGTTATCAATACATATGTACCCACATAATACTTCAAAAAATAATAAAAACACTCGCACCCAGGGCAATTTCTTAATTTTACGGACTCCATGATATTTTAACGCCCTTGGTAAACTAGATTTTGCATGGCATACCTAGAATCTGGCCAATTAATTGTGACCTTGATTGACTGGGTTTTTTACCTTTTCCATACTGTGTACTATTACATAAAAAAAGACAAAACACAATCAGGGTCAAGATTCATTGACCAAACTCTGCCATAATTTTTACTAGTGGAGGCAACGGGTGGCGGCCTATGTCCTGTCCAGCAATGGACGTCTGGCGGCTGAGACGACGACGAGACAAAGGCCTTATAATATTGTAATATAGGTAGTCCAAGAAAAGCTGGCACATGTGCGTTAAAAGAAACCAACGATATCTTTTGTTTTCCTTGCAAGCATGTAAATGCACTCGGGTTAGTAAATCGTTTGTGTCGGCCTTCCTTGGGCTTTTGTAAATTATTAGTTGGCATCTGTCCTTCATTCAGTAGTACCTAACTAGTTGTGACGGTAAGACACAATATCTAGGTAACCAGTCACGTGCGTGGGCCATACGTGCATGCCGGGGCGGCGCGGCGCCCGTCTCCCTATATACCCTACTTCATCATATGGCTCAAATGTGATAACTTAGGTTCTCGAACTAAACGTGCACACAATTTTTACGATATCTTTCAATTTCCCACTTTACTACGTATTGCGCAGTTGCGTAAAACATTATTATATATGCGGATAACAAGTCCATGAAGTGTAGTAAAAATTAGAAATAAAACATCCATATTTATTATTTATTTATTGACCACATCTAATAACATTGTTTCCGCTATATAAAATATTTTTTTTAATACCTCTTAATCATAACTTATATCCGGTCAATAGTGATACTTCAATTCCGTCACTTGCCCTAGTGCATTGTTTTATTACAATAATTAGGCATATAATACCGTACTTTTGAATGGTAAAATATAAAGTGACCGGTTTCTTCCGTACAGTATAGTATAAATTGTAAATTAAATCCATGCCAATACATACACATGGCGGCCCAATATTCAAAGACATGCTTGTCGTGCTCAAACTGAACAACTTTAGTTCTGTGAGTTTTGACAACAGCATATGGAAAATAAATACGTAAATAATGTCTACTGTACTTTTCCATAGAACATACTTTTTATTATATTTTTTTAGATAGTTTTTAAATAGTATGTTTTAATTCGTCTCCGCGAAAATTCACAGCTTAGAAGTCATTCAGTTTGAGTAGGGGCTGTGTCCATCAAATACTTCAAAAATATAGAGACACACCTTTGACATTTACATTTTAGAGACTGGACGGGTTTGGTTCGAATTCTTCAGGATTTTTATTGACACCTAAGTTATCGAGCTTCCCGAGGGAAATGGCAACTGCCAGCTTGTTTTCATATCCAAAAAATACTGATTCTGTCCAAATTTTATATTCAACATATTATGGCACCGGTTCTGTGTGACGCCCAGGGCAATTTTCATATTTATTTTTATTTATTCTGGCACAAACAGTCATTTACAATTATAATACATAACATAAAAGTTCCTTAAATACAGACCTATAGTGCCGAAAACAATTTATTTATTTAATTTATTTCCTTAAATTTTACCGCTAAATGAATCTCTAATTACTCGACGTTAACACTTATAAAATTCTTGCATCACCTGACACTGTTAACTCGTTTATTTTTATCTCTAACAGATCGTCGTCGACTCGTCTCGAATATGAAACTATGTCGAGTGCAATTTTAAATTAAAAAAAAACGGCGGCGGGAAGATGTAGAACTTGATAGAGATGAGGAGTAGAGAACCAAGGTCAAGGGGAATATGGTGGGAGACAAGGTACAATAGAAGTTATAAAGAATTAAGTGTTAACAAGAGGCCAAAGTACCTGAAAAAAAGAGAGAACGGACTCTCATCTGGAGATCTGGAAGCCACCGTCTTCCAGATTCCCACATCTTGATCTTGAATAAGATGTGGGAATCTGGGAGAGAAAGAACGAATATTGGATGACAGATGAAGACAGCTAAAATGGAAAACATGCTAGGAAGATTTAGAGCACTTGATGGAGCATGTGGGATGGGAGAGAGAAAGGGTAACAGGGAAACTACTGGGGGAAAGGAAGAAAGAGGAAAAAGGTGGCAAGGGATAGATGTCAATAGGAAATGAGTAAAGAGGGACAGAGGTGTAGGGAAAATTGAATGTAGCGAAAATGTATGAAGACACCGAGAACTTGACCAATAGGAAGTTTTCAAAAAAAAGGTATAAATAGTGGCCGTGATATTCCGAACAGGCCAAAGTACACATTGTCGTGTAAATGCATGGTAAGGCTATTTGCAAGCTTTTCTGCGAGTAGGTATAGGTACGCAAAGCTCGAGAAAAACATGTTTTCATTACTTTTTACTATAAAGAAAATAATACTTCCAAACATGCTAATAGCTTTATTTTATCAAACATATGGTACTAAGTTACTCAGCAATAGATCAATCGCTATAAGAACAAATTAACACGTCCTATAGTCGAAGGTTCAAACGTTCAAAAAACTATTTGCACCGTAGCTTCTAAAACAAAACTAGTGACGGGAAAATGTCGATTATTGAAATCGATGACGTGTACAGATCACCTCAAACCTTATAGCGGATCTGAATACAACGCTAAATGCGGGCTTGCAATGTAGGTATCGGTGGGATAGGCTGCCGTGGGGTTAGCGGGAAGTACGTATCGTCCCGCTGACACCTAGAACTGGTTATTGCGACTTGTGTTTACTTTCGGATCCACCATAAAGTTTGAAGCGTTCTGGATCTACGTAACAATGTGGACATGGTAACACAAACACGAAAACTGGAAAGGGAAAGGGCCAAGACGAGCCGAAACTGGATTGTAAGAAAATATTAACGCCAGGTCCCTCGGCTCTATTCGTGCTCGCTCACACCCGGAACAACCGAGATAAGGATGGATGAGATGTCAAATGTCGCCTAAACGCGCAATATGAAACAGTCGTAGTTTTTATTTTCTTACAAAATATCTATTAAGTATTGGTTCTATATAACTACTGTATGATTTGACTTATTCAATGATGACTTATAAAAAATATGTCCTGGATACCTATCCAGGGACATATTTTTCATAATTACAGTTGGTAAATAACTTATTTTATCACCTATGTGTTAAAATTATTTAAGTCAAATTAAATTAAAAACGTGCACTTTGAAGGGACCTGCTCTTAAAGCGATGCCTTGTTATACTTATAGCGAGTGTTTGATATAATTGTTTCAATGAATGTGGACAAGATTACTTTTTACGAGTATTTCGACAGTTCGAATAATCCCTGTGAGTGTACTTTGCCATCCGAGAGAATTTTGAAATATTAATGTTTAAAACCGATAAGATTTTTTTTTTGACTAGAACTAATAAACCGAGATTATCCGTATAAACGCGTTTCTTCGATTTTATCATTCCTTTTTATTTGGCACTATTTGAACATGTAAAACGAAACATCTATAACACTTTCATAATAAAAACACAGAATAATGTGATGTAGTACAAAAATAATTGTGCGACTATTTAGGCAGTTTTAATCAATGACATTACATACAGTTTGAGATAGACTGGTTCCTTAATACATACGAAATCTAGAACATGGCTCTGGCGAAATTTCGTATGATTGCTCTTTAAAAACATGTTTAAAACAATATATTACCTTAATAAAAATTTGTTAAAAAAAAATTATTTTCTTAATGAAAAATCTATATATTTATTAGATACTTACGAATGAAGCGTAATCTTTTGGTTTTTTTTCAGTAGTAGTATTATTTCCATACTTACGTATTACATTAAAAAGCATTTTAAAAACTGATACAGGAAAAACGAAAAAGCTACGTGACAGATCGACTGTGTGTATAACATGTCTACCTAAAAACTATATGTACTATCATTGGTTTCAATAATAATTTATGACACAGACAAAGTGTATCAAAAGTGATATTGACTTTCATAAAAAAAAACCATTCATATTTTGACCATTCATTTATCTTATTATAATATTTAGGGCCATGCTCATAAGTGTTCGTTAGCCGCTATCCATAGGTAAAAACATTAAAATTGTGTGACTTTTTGTTATTTTATTTTGCGGTCAACAGATAATGGGGACTTGTGAACACGGCCCTTAATCAGCCTTTTCATTTGACTCATAAATAATGACCTCTATGTGCCTCTATCTATCTAAAAATAAAAAATTAAAAACTTTTAAATCTATTTAAATGACGACGAGGACAGCGACCCTGCCTGCGAAGCTGGAGGTCCCGGGTTCGAATCCCAGGTCGGGTCAGGTATTTATATGATGAATATTAATACTGGTATCGGGTCTTGGTTGTTATATGTATGTGGTGTCTTCGCTTGGTACCCAAAATACAAGCAAATGCTTAGTTTGGGACCTAGACGTTGTTGTGATTGTATGTGTTATTATTATTATTATTATATTGAATTGATTCCTGATTTCGCATTCGTTTTAAATACTGGTAAAATACATGCGTCCGGTCTTTGCCTCTATGTCATACATAGGTCGCTATATATAAGTTTTGAGATGCTCAAAATTTAAAAATAGAACGCATCTATATCCCATGTTTTGCCCGTGGTACACGGCCACATGGCCGTGTACCACGGCCTGTGTGCACGGCCTTATAGATTTGAAACAGGTTTGCTGCGGGCGGGCTATCACAACACTTCGTATAATAGTAATAATTCAATTAGCTCTACTCTATAAGTTTGGACTACGTTAAGCCGAACACGCCGTATACGTGGTTAGGATAATCCATCCAATATAATAATCCAGCTTATAGAAACTGGTACTACCTATAAGGAAATGTTTCAACAAAATAGCAATATGTGATATACATTTACTGATGGACCACATTGATTAGGTTGACAGAATAGGTATTGAATAAAAAGTAAAAAAAAAATCGGGCATGTGTGTATCAGGCAATACATTAGGTTGGGTTTCGTAGCAAATATAAATATATATCAAGCCATTTACTTGATCGATTATAACTCGTGAACCAGTTGACCCTAGATAATCATGTTGATTTCTATGAAGTTCTTAATATGTGCACAGATTTTAGATTTTTCAAAACAGAGCCTCATGAAAAAGAAAATGGGGGGACATGTAACTCATGTAAAAAAGCCATTTTATTTCATTAAAAATTACATCGAAAATGATACCCCACTCAACTTGGCAAAACAACTTTTATATTTAGCAACTTATGGGAACTTTATTTGTAGGTAAAATGATATACTTAAAATTTTATGAATGTACAACAGTTATATTTTAAAATACTAATTTTAACTTGTATTAAAAAAATGTTGCGAATGAGATATGTTGAATAGTTTTAAGATACTTTACTTAGAGATTTGTTTTTAAACTTATTTGAATTTTAACTATGGCAACCCCGACTACAGAACCTTTTACTGTGCGTGGCCCAATTCGCACTTGGCCGGTTTTAGATTTTTCATATTATTCGTTCAAACACTTGCTACGCCATCTTGTGCAACTATTTAGCTGTAGACTACAGACAATAATTTAATTTAAGCCAATGCAAAATAAATTGTTTTCAATGGTCAGGAGAGAAATGAAACATTGTTTTTATATGTGTATCACAGACTATAAATACAATCACATGCATAAAATATCTATCTGCATAACAGGCACATTTATCATTACATATATGAATTGATTTTATTAAAAATAATGCATGTAGTTATTGTAAATATTGATACAATATGAGCCAGATATTTTTGGAAAGAAAAACCTAATCAAGGTTATTCTAGTAATAACTTTCAGTAACCGGTGAATCACAGCCACAGCCCATAAAGAAATTATTAATTAAAATTAAATTAAAAATGTTTTCTTTTTTATTGTACTATCTAGTTACGTTGCTATTACAGTTGGACGTTTATTAGTTAAACTGCATCGTACGCCACAGTGTGACCATTTTTAGTAGTATTTTACTAATCAGTAGTTCTAAGTATTCAAATAAAAGTTATAGATAGCATAATAGTTTTCAAAAATCAAATAGTAATTTCATATCTTAATTAATATAATTATGTAAAATTACGCAGCGCGCGTAACGAAAGCTCTCAAAAGGAATAATTTTTCCCGTTTTTGCAACATTTTTCATTGATGCTCCGCTCTTATTGGTCGTAGCGTAATGTATAATAGTCTATAGCCTTCCTCGATAAATTGACTATCCAACGCAAAAAGAATTTCTCAATTCGAACCAGTAGTTTCTGAGATTTGCGCGTTTAAACAAACAAACTCTTCAGCTTTATAATATTATTAAGTATAGATCTATCCTAACTTATTTTTAATATAATTTATCTTAGTTATTACTATCTTTGTCTTTTCTGATTTTTAACAACAATGTGTATTCATATTTTTCTGCGATTACACAATGCAACTGTCTATTCGCTCTATCGTCATTATCTACAAAATAATAAATAGAAATACGCAATTCTAATTTTTTCACACACATTTCAATGTCAATCTAATTGTTTAATTCTACAAAGGCAACACTGCCAGCGCAGTAATTAGTGCTCAGACCAAAAACTCCCATGTTAATAGCGACGTAACTAGGTAATATACAAATTTTCAGGTCATTGAAATTTTAGTATGTTTTATAAAATAACAAAACAATAGAGTATGATTCAACAAATTCATCCTTTCCATGCCACTTGAAAATTATGTTTCGAAGTAATTATTATATTAATATGAAATTAATAAACTAATAAATAAATAGTTTATTTTTAATATGTATAAAGCTTTCATACATAGGATCAGCTTTATGAATTTGAGTAGAACACCAACAGGATTTTAAAGTCGTATCTCAATTTTTTTAGCACTTAGCATAATGTAATATATATATTCTTATAAATAATATTCACATATAAATATATTCATATTTGGCTAGGAAAGGGTTAAAACAGAATAATAATTTAATACGAAAATCAAAACAGTTGGGTGCCTTTAAATAACGTTTAATATATATTATATTAAAAAAAAAAACAATATAATACTGATATTTTCATTTGTAAAAAGGTTTTGACGCTTATATTCCTTTATTTCAAACTTTAATTCTTTTAAGTTTCAATAATTAAAGTAATATTAAATAAAATGAAATGCAAATTATTTATGTATAAAAAAGACATACCTGTAATGAAATGAAAAAATATATGTGCGTTAACTTCTCATTGCTGAAATGAATCAATGTCCATTTTGGATTTTCATAATTTATTTCTAACAGATATGACTTATCATCTTTTTAAATAATTTATACAGTTGCCTATGTGTAGAATATTATGGCTGGTATTTGCCCGTCTTCAACAGAGGTGCCATTATTGTTGCCAGCTGCATAAGAAAATTGAAATACCACTTTCTCACCATTGTTGCAATCGACAGTCACACATCGTAGACCTTTCGTGCCATAATATGAGTCAGTGCCCTGAAATTAGAAAAAAAAAGAATAAAATATAACTTTGTTGAATAAAAAAAATACACCAATAAGACACTTTTTATTGTTGGCCCATGTGGGTAGATGATAAAGTATGAAATAGCATGTAAAGAAAAAAAAATGGGGGCCTGCGTGGATTGCGATCCAGCTTTACTGAGTTACGGTAGTCACGCGGGGCGCGGTGGTAACGACCGTGCCACTGACCAATAAGACGCGTGTTGTGTGTCCGTAAAATAAACATTTAAAACAGAGATTAGTAGCGGATGGCCACCGGAACTGGAACGGAATGTATGTGCTCGATAACCAGAGTTACGTGGTGACAATCTATACTAATATTATAAAGCTGAAGAGTTTGTTTGTTTGTTTGTTTGAACGCGCAAATCTCAGGAACTACTGGTTCGAATTGAAAAATTCTTTTTGTGTTGTATAGTTTATTTATTGAGGAAGGCTATAGGCTATATGTATAAAATAATACTATCTGTCTGTCTGTCTATTCGAGCAAATTTCCAAAACGGCTAAACCGATTTTAAGGAAACTTCACAGATGTGGAAAGGAAGTGGTTAAAAATGACATACACTACTTTTTGTATGTCTGTATGTACGTCCATCTGTCTATTCGAGCTAATCTCCTAAACGGCCAAACCGATTTTAATGAAATTTCACGGGTATGAAAAGGAGGTGGTCAAAAGTGACATACACTACTTTTTGTCCGTCTGTCTGTCTGTACGTCTATGTGTCTATTCGAGCTAATCTCCAAAACGGCTGAACAGATTTTAATGAAACTTTGCAGACGTGAAGGAAGGTTGTCAAGAGTGACATCAGTTACTTTTTGTGGCTGTCTGTCGTTTGTCCTCACTGATCTATCAGCGTAGATAAAGCCGAAACTACTAAGTCTAGCAAGCTGAAATTTGGAACAGTGGTTTATTTTATAGTGTGAGTATTAATTTTTTAAGAAAGGAATATTTGGAAATTTCAAATTTAAGGAGGGAGGGATGGAGAGGCTTTGTATGAGAATATTTGTTCTTTAAAGTTAGAAACATAAACATTTTAAAATGAATAAATAATGACGTGTTTCAGGGTTTTTGGATTTCCACATTTTAAAGGTTGGGAAATGGGAGGTGAAAAGTATGGGAATATTGGTTTTCTTAAAGGAGTGGGGAGAATGAAGATTGAAAGTTTGAATGGGTGTACTCAATATTAGTTTCAGCAAAAAGTACCTACGTATAAACCATTTCGAATGTTAATACTACCTAAAACAGGAATGTGTAGTCTACGCAAGCGACGCTGCGGGCGGTCGCTAGTATTTTAAGAAAGAAATCAAAGTCATGAAAAATCTGTACAGAAATGGAATTTATAGCCCGGGAATTCATGACCAAAAATGGTTATGTGTCTAAGATCTGTAATTTTGACAGTGGTAGTACTTACAGAGCTCATACACATACTTGCGGTCAGTCACCTGGGTATTAGTGCATCAGGGTACGGCGCCCTTACTAATGAAAAAGTAAAGATAAATAGGGAAACAATATAATATTGGTACCAGTCAGCCAACCTTTGGCATTAAACGATGTCCTAAAATCTGGTACAATTTTTCATTGTGTAGGTAACTAGCAGTATGCAAAAAAACTAGGTTTAAGAAAACAGCAACATTTAATCAATTTTTAGATATTAAAAAGTACACTGCACTTTATCGCACCTTTATTTATCTGATTGACCAAAATACGTGAATGAGCTTTGTAGGTACCATCTACCAAAAATTCAGATTTTAGAAACTCGCGATCATTTTTGGTCATGGCCACCATATATCTATGGTCACAACTGGTTATCGGACTCCCCAACTATTAGTACTATGCGCCAAATAATGAAGCGAAATATTAATTCAACCATGATCATTCAGTTTATTTAAATGGTTCTACTTTATTTTTAAGTATGTATTAAAATCAGTCAAGCACAAGCCGAACTTGCACAGAGAGGATTTAATACCATGCATTTACATTTCATGCTTTGACATGTTTGTAGTAAATGAAGTAATACAACAGCAGACCAAACTAGAAACATAGAAAAAAATGTTTCTTGTAGAAGATCCCCTTTAATTTTTAACTTTTTTTTATTATTCGTTTTTATAGCGGCCACAGTAGCATATACCATGAAAATTTCACATGTCTATGTACTACAGTTCAGATGATACAGCCCTGTGATAGACGGATGGACGGACAGTGCAGCCTTAGTATTAGGGTTCTAGTTGGTACCCTTTGGGTACAAATAACCATTTCCCACGCAATAATATTCCAACAAATGCAGAAAATGATACCTTTAGTTTGGCACTTGCTATATATGATGTGTTAGGCAAGATTTCAACTGGCTCTTTGAACATGGCGCGGAAGGTGTCGTCTGTGCCATCACAACAGAATGTGGTTGTATTCGAACCACATACTTTCTTCGTTGCCAGATGTATAATCTGGAATGATTAAGGACACAATTAAAATCAATCATACATACATGCTTAATGTAATGTATTGATGTGATTGACAGTTGAAAGGTTGTCAAAATTAAAAAGTTATGTTACGATATCTGATTGTCAATTAATAAACATGTGCTTCAGTGTGTTGGTTTATATTATAATGTTTGACACATAAAATATACCATTCATAAGCTCAGGCATCTCCACATAGTAGGGTTCATACATTCGTCTTTCACTTCACCAACATTCATCCATTGCTCCATACACACACACGTCGGTTTCAGATGTCAGAAATTAGACGGACCATATGGCACTATCAAGGTTTGTTTTAAACATTTTGTAAAATTACACATAAAATGTAAGTTTGGAATTTTTGTTTTTCCAGTAAGATTTTTACACGTTCAATTCTACTCACACACTTGCACAGTGTTATATCATATTCGGTTTGTGGGGTTTATTTTTTTGCTCACATTTTTTGTAGTGATAAAGCTACATTACACAAGATCCACATTATTCCATTGCTCATTGGCGACGAAGTTCTAATTAAGAATAACAGATGGCGGCAGCGATCTAAGTCCACCGCTCGTATTAGTTAAATGTCCTATATGCTATATTTTTAGGTATATAAATCAATTATTGTTAACTTTTTTTTAAACAATAACTGCATTCAATTGAGTTTTAAGTGGGACATCTCAGTTGTTGAAACTCATGTTGAAACTGACAGATGTCAATTGTGGCCTGTTGAAATGGTCCTTTAGCTATATACCTTTATGATTATAAACTTTTGGTTATAATTTTGTCTTCAGATAACCGCTCAAATTCATTCCAAAAAAGTGACCAGAAGTAGGGGTGTAAAAAGTTACCTAACAACTTCTGTCATGCAGAAAATGTTTTTTTGTACTTATTGTATTAGTGTATATTAATGTTTTGAATACATTTTGCCTAGTTACCTAATCAGTTTAACTTTTTGTCATCCGCTTTTGGACCATCACAATGTTTTTTTTTTAAATGGATGTTCAAGCAGTGAAAAATTGAAGACATAATGTCCTTATTTTCAAAGATAACTATAGAAGTCTTATACTATTCGATAGAGCTCAAAAAACTGAATACGGTCCCCTACGCTAAATGAAATTTCTGGTATTTATATTTACAACATAGTTCTAATTGTATTTCTTTTTCAGTAACTCAAGTAAAAATTCACTCTCAGCAGCAAATGTGTGAGGTAAATGCAAGCAAGTACAGAGTAAGTGTGACTGTCTACAAAAATGATAGAAAAACTTTTAAAATCATGTAATTAATATAGGAACAATAGACTTAACACATTGGGACCTGCAAATTAAAGTTATTGAGCATAGGTTATCATTTTTCAATATGCAACCCATGGTTATTAAAAGTCCAATATCCATTCATTAATGATTTTGATATAGCTGTTTATTTGCTATATTGCTAGTTTTTTAAAGACTAATTAATTTTCTACATTAGTGCTAAATATTAAAGGAATTTTATGTCTACTATTTGCTTAAATGAGTGGAGATATATTTACCTGTAAATGAACTTCATACTCTGTTGGGCCAAAATAAGAACCGTACAATCCAAATCCAACAACAAAAATCCTTTGGTCAACTGCAAATCTTATTCTATCAGTGGTACCACTGTAACCCCATCGAGACTCTGTCTGTGCAAATCTATTCACTGTTAGTTCTTTCCCTGTCATGCAGCACCGAGGGGTATCCAAAAAAAAAACATTAGGTTTAGGATTTACTGTAAAATATAGGAACAATTGGACAATTTCACGATCATCTAACAAGCCACTTTGAGCTGGCCCCATCGCAAACTCTTCAACCGACATCAATGGGAATCTTATAGCGTTGAAAGCTCGCCCTAAAACCATTCTTTGGTCTCTAGGCGTAACAGGCAGCTGTCTTCGAATACACTCTGCTTCAGACCATCTAAGGATAGCAGAAAAAATTTTTGCTTCTCTAATTCTTAGTGTGTCTCTGTAATAAATTATTTGTATTTGTGAGGAACTGAATATGTAACTAATACAGATATAGTATTTTGCTAACGATTTAATAAATTAATTTACCTTTCAAGTACTGCATTTAATGTATCCTGGTCAATGTCAGTGAAACCTTCAGCATTAAGGGCATCTGCAGTGTTCTTATCAATCATTTCTAAACACAGAGCAGCTAGTTGTGGTTCATCAAATAATCGAGCTTGTGTTAACAATAAAAAAGCATTATCAGTCCCTAAGTTGCTCTTTAAAAATTCTACACAGTGTTCTTCTAAAGCAGCGACAGCATATTTTTTGGCTGTATACAATGTTGTCATCACAGATTCTGGTCCGATTCTGACTTCGTCTGAATAGAGGAACTTGAGGAGATGTAGGAATGCCGCCGGTTCGACATCAGGCAATTCAACTTCATCAGATTTTGTGGCTAGTACGCCATTGAACATGGCATCGAAGACTGCGCTGCCCACGGACAGAACAAACTTATGGGCCGGTATCACTTGCTGGTTCGCGTCCCTTCCTACGATAAAATGGACATCGCACAGGATTTCGTTGTTGAATAGGAACGAAAGGCGTTCTTTGACGGTGGTTTTGGTAGCTTGCCAGTTGTGGAGGCGGCCGGTGTTGTTTGTTGGTTGCATATTTTCTATGGCTAAAGAAGAGGGTCCAGGTTCAGAACCATGTGCGCTATCATCATCTGCGGTGGAAACTGAACGGCCGTGTTGGTTCGAAGGTAACATGTTCTGAGGGGGAACCTCTTCGCCTCCTCCATTCTCGTCCAATCTCATATTCAAAATTCTATTAACTAATTCATTCTTTGAGCCCGATGCCATAACTTGTCACGCACAATACTTTAAATCATTTAATACACAATAATAATAATTAAATTTATTGATGAAAATCAACAATAATAATTGAATTATTTATTTACAACAAATAAGGTTTAGAATACAAATAATAAAAATAAAGTTTAGTTGAACATTATCAATTTTTTTTTGTTTCAGTGTTTCCAATCCCTAAAATTGTTTTACCTTATTGATCATTTTTTACCCGATTCAGTAAATTCGTACTGGCCCAGAAGGTTTGTGGTTTGGGTTTTGTCCAGTTTATACATGTTCATTTATTTGGCATGCTCTGCAACTTTGGTTAATTTTAACAAATGAGGTGTTAGGTTCGTCGTATTGAAAGGATTTCCGTGGTTACTTATTAATGCGAAAGGTAAATGGAGTTGCAAGTCAATTGACCAATGGTTGACAGTGACAGCGTCAGGTTCAGGACTGTGCACTACCCAAATAGTACAATACGAAAATGAAACCTTCACGTTATGCATAAGGTTTACTTTAGATTCTTTAACGTAAAGAGGCAAAATGAGCTTGAGGGAAACAGCTACTGGGGAGTATCTTTGCCCCTTTCTTATACTTGCCATTAGAAAAAAAAAAACATTTCATCTAGTAGGTTTATTATCGATTTTTATAAATACGAATACTTGTCTAATATTTATTTTCTGTGGTTTCTGGTTTTTGGTATGTCTTAGTATTTGGTTGATAATAGTATTTTTGAAACTTATTACGTTACATTTTATAAAATTACAATTTTCAGTATTATTAAAAAAGGATGTCTTAATTTATGGTTTTATACCGGCAGCTAAAACGAGAATTTGGGTGATTTTGACGTGTGAATTGTCAAAGTTGAAATTTTTGTTGTCACGAAGGCGTCCATAATATTCCAATATGTTGATATTAATTTGATATGAATTCTTTGCTAGTTGCTAATGATATTTTGACCATTTTCGGTTTCTTCGGACGTAATTTCAGTGTGCTCACTCTCTTGTAAACTATTTGTTTTGTCGGGTCTATCTTCTATTATTGCCTTTAAAAAGATGTGACCGCAAGAATAAATTGCCAAATACTTCAATGGATATGAAATATGGAAACTTAGGTATTTCTGTAGAGAAAAACTTTTTTGCTTAAGTAGAAAAATAATTTAGTTACAGATCTGACATCATTTGAGTTACAGATCTGACATTATTTGAGTTACAGATCTGACATTATTTGAGTTATAGATCCGACATCATACGAGTTACGAATTTGACGTCATACAAGAATTTGAAAGTATTAATAAGGGATAATACCAGACAATATAATTATTTATTTTATAAGATATACACTAAACGAGAAATTCATTTCTTAATATTAGGTTGCTAAGTAACACCAGAATATATTTTTCTTTTATTGCCTATATATATGGTAGGTTGTATATACTACAAGTTACTACTTAGACGTGCATTTTCAACACTCCCCCTCACGGCTGATTCTCTACTAATCCCAAATTTGGGATTATACCGTCAATCTTTACTTTTGGCAACGCCTTTGTTAATATATCAGCCTCCAGGTCTTCACTTTTTTTGTATCTTACTTCTATTTTTCCTTGTTGAATAACATCTCTTATAAAGTGTTCTTTTATATTTATATGTTTCGATTTTCTAGTTATTACTGGGTTTTTCGCTAAAGCCTGGGCAGCTTGATTGTCATTCCATAGTACAATTTTCTTTTGTTCAATACCCATGTCTTCGCAAAGTTGCAACAAGTGAAGGCCTTCTTTTGCTGATTCCGTTAGTGACATATATTCGGCTTCAGCCGTAGATAAAGCAATAGTTCTTTGCTTTCTCGATTCCCAACTTACTGTTCCGCCAGCATATTTAAAACAGTACCCTGTAAATGAGCGTCTGTCGAATTCGCATGCAGCCCAGTCAGCATCTGCAAAACCTTCTACAGGTAAGTTGGACTTTTTAAATGTTAGGCCAAGATTTCTTGTTCCTTTGAGATAGCGTAATATTCTTTTTGCGGCCTTCCAATGTTCTTCACTATAATTGTTGTTAAATTGACTCATGTAACATACCGCGTACATTATATCCGGACGTGTGGCTACTGCGACGTACATTAATGATCCAATTAAACTTTGGTAAGGTAAATTCTTACTTTCTTTTGTCATTTCTACCTTTTCTAGTTTCTGCCCCACAATCATTGGAGTATCTGCTGTCTTACAGTTTTCCATATTAAATTTTCTTAATATGGTATTTACGTATTCCGTTTGAGAAGCTATAATGGTATTTCTTTTTCTCTCAAATTTTATTCCAAGACAGTAGTTTAAATCGTTGAGATCTCGCATTTCAAATTTTTTTGTTAGCATTTTCTTTACTTTGTTTGATTCTGCCTCATTCGAATAGGCAATGATTAAATCATCAACGTATATAGCAATTATCATTTTGTCTCCCCCTTTTATCTGCACGTATACGCATGGATCGGCTTCAGATTGCTTAAAATTTATTTCTTTTAACACACTATCTAGTTTAATAAACCATTCTCGACCAGCTTGCTTTAGACCATATAATGCTTTTACCAATTTACATACTTTTTGTTTTCCAGGTCTACGCAACTTTTCTAGCATGTCTCGTGCCTTCATATACATTGTTGGGTCTTCATTTATGCTTTCTTCAACCATTATGTCGCAAAGATATTTTTCTAACATATTGGGTTTTTCCATTTGTATTTTTTCTTTCAATTCTCCATTCAAATAAGCTGTCACTACATCCAACTGATTTATTTTTAAATTTTCTTGAGCTGCCGTTGCTAGCAAAAGTCTTATAGACTTTAATTTTGTGACAGGTGCGTAAGTCTCGTTGTAGTCGACTCCATATACTTGAGAAAAACCTCGTGCTACTAACCTTGCTTTTTTTCGTTCCACCTTTCCGTCAGCTCCGATTTTTTCCTTTAAAACCATTTTACATGAGACAATATTATCTTTGTCATTTTTGTCAATAATTTCCCATGTATTGTTTTTTAAATGAGCTTTTATTTCCTCTTTTATAGCATTTTGCCATTCCTCACTTGATTCATCATATTCTTGTTCTTCACATAAATATGACATGTCGTAATCTTCAGCCCATATAGGGGGTTTCCTATTTCTGATAACTCTATCATTCTTTATTTCGCATTCTGACATGTATTCTGTATCTTTGGTTTCTGAATGAGTATCAGGTTGAAGTGTAACCTCTGTGTTTTCATTTTCATTTTTAGACACACTTTGGTCTATGCTGTCATTATTTTCATTGCTTTTCTGAAATAATTTTTTATTTGAATTTTCCATCTCTATAAGAATTTGTTTATTCGGTTCATTTGTATTAATATCTTTATGTTCCAAATTCAAATAGTCCTTTTTATTTAATTTTTCTATATACATTTTGTTCATTACCTTGACATCTCTTGTTATGCATAACGTATTTTGCTTTGGCATCCAAATACGATATGCTTTTACCGATTCAGAATATCCTAAGAAAATTCCTTCTTCGGCTTTTGGAGCGAATTTTCTTCTATAAGTTTTTTTAAGTACAAACGTTTTTGCTCCAAAAGGATGTAGATGTCTTATCGACGGTGTATAACCAACCCATTTTTCAAATGGTGTCTTATAATCAGTAGTTTCTGTTGGTGTTCTATTTGTTATATAGTTAGCATTAAGTACAGCTTCAGCCCAAAAACGTTCGGGCAAATTTGATTGTATTAATATACATCGCGCCTTATCCAACAGTGTTCTATTTTTTCTCTCTGCCGTTCCATTTTGCTGTGGAGTATACGGCGCGGATAATCGACGCAATATTCCATTTTTCTTTAGATAACTATCGAATTCTACGTTTCTGTATTCTGTCCCGTTATCAGATTGTAAATGTTTAATTTTTCTGCCAGTGAGGTTTTCTGCTTCATTTTTATATTCTATAAACTTTGTGAGAACTTCTGTTTTACTTTTCAGGAAATATACCCGGCAGTATCGACTAAATTCATCGATGAAGGTGACAAAGTATCTACTTCCTCCGAGGCTTTCTGTAGGCATAGGTCCACATACATCCGAATGAATTATTTCTAGTCTTTCTGTTGTTCTCATTTCTTCACGCTTAGGAAATGGGAGACGAGATAACTTCCCTTGTACGCAGATTTCGCATTCTGGGAGTTTCTCATTACTGCTAAAATTTAATCCTTTAACAGCTGCATTTTTTAAAGCTAATTTTAGGTCTGCTTCATTAATATGAGCTAATTTTATGTGCCATTCGTACATTTCGCTCGTTATAAGCGATTTTTCTTTAACTGTATTTCGGATTTCCATATCCACATTTATATAATAAAGATTATTTTCTTTTTTGGCATTCATTATTATACTTCCATTTTTATCTCGAATAATTGCATTTTTGTCATTAAATGAGACTTTGCATCCTTTTTCTGTTAGTTTAGCTACAGATATTAGATTCATGGCTAGATTTGGCACGTAAAGCGTATTCGAAAGATTTATTTTTATATTTTTTACTCTAAAAGATGCTTTACCTTTTCCAACAATCTTTTCGGTTTTGTTTTCTGATGCCAATCTCAATGTGTCTTGTACGTTGTTAATAGTTTCGAACATATTTTCGTCATAGCACATGTGAGATGTACAACCGCTATCCAAACACCATTTTGTATTGTTTTTTGGCATATCTGATGTTAGGCATTCCTCGGCGTTTAGATTTTGATGAGAGCTACTAGGCTTTTCATCCTCATTTCTGAAGTGGGGTTTTCTCTCATTTTTTCTTTTCGACCAACATTCTGTCGTACTATGACCGAATTTATGACATTTGTCACATTTTACTCTTGGTCTACTATTTTTATTTCTATTGTGATAGCTTTGGCTTTTTCTCGTGTACATTACTTCGTCTGTTTTAACGGCTCTGGTATTTTTTCTGGCTTCACTCTCTTCAATTATTTTCACTTTTAAATCTTCAGGTGAAGGTAGGCAATCCCTTGACTCTATGGCCACTCTAAAGTTGTCGAATGTTTGTGGAAGACTATATAACATTATGATGCTTAAGAGATCTTTGTTAATTTCTATCTCCATATCTTTTAGTTTATCGACCACGTCCAAAAATTCGTTAAGGTACTCACGTACGTCCGTGTTTGGAGACATCTTCTTTTGTATAAGTTGTTTTAGAAGTGTTGCTTTTCGAGCAGGTCCTTTACTGTGATACGTTGCTGCTAGAGTTTCCCAAACTTCTTTGAAAGTTTTGCAATTTTTGACTTGCTTCAACTCTGTTGGCGATATTATTAATAATAATTCTGACCTTGCAAGTAGATCACGCTGACCATCCTTAACAGTATCTTCTTCTTCTTTATTACCTTGAACGCAATCCCATAGTCCTGCCTTTATTAATACGGCTTGTGCCTGTACTTTCCAAGTGTCGTAATTTGTTTTAGACAATGGTTCTATATTATACATTTTCGACGACATTTTTGTCTATATAATTATTTATTTTATAAGATATACACTAAACGAGAAATTCATTTCTTAATATTAGGTTGCTAAGTAACACCAGAATATATTTTTCTTTTATTGCCTATATATATGGTAGGTTGTATATACTACAAGTTACTACTTAGACGTGCATTTTCAACAGAAAGACTTCGGTGTGTGATTTCCATGGGGAGGGGACTTAGGATTTCGAATCCATCTCATCTTCACCATCCTATCATATTTTTAAAATTTTCTGGTGCCAATCAAAATAAAAAAAGTTCATTGTTACCTAAACTTAACCTAACTAATATTTTTTATCTCTGGGTCCCGCACCAGCGCTCAAGCGTAAGATATTTTGGTCCTAGAAATAATAGAACTTAGTGTATTTTAAATCAGTTTTTATCCACCGGACCATTAGGGGTTTTTGGGATTGTTAGTTTTTTTTTTTTTGAAAGGAAAGGAGCTTGGTCACCTGTAGAAAGTTATATTTTTGCGTTCCCCCATTCGCATAAGGCGGTAAAGCGTGACAAAATTGATGAGAATTGTATTTCAAACATTTATATTTGGGAAATTCCTAATCTTTGTGCAGCGTGTTTAAGCTTATATTTCCTGAGCGATGGGTGCGGGCGTGCAAAAATACGTAACTTATCGTGCTTGGCTACTTACTTTTGTGCGACTTAGTTACTTTGTGAATAGAGGCGGTCAGCCATCTAATTATAAATCACACTCTAATTACCTTTATTTCTGTAATCGAAGTGGATATTTGTATTCAAAGCGGTATTGTATTTAAGAGGAGTCTGTCGCTAATTTATTAAGGAGATTAAGCTTTGATTTTTAAGAGTTCTAACTGCTTTGCAATTTATTTTGGAAGTGATAATCCTCCACCGACCGATCATATTTTAATACGGGTTGCCGCTTTTAGTGACTAGCCTTTTTGAACTTATCTTTTGAAAAATATAATAAAAGTATCCTAATAATAATAGAAGATAGCATATATACTATGTACAAAAACTTATGAAGAACAGAAATCATAAGTTTGAACATAGTTATTGATTTCTAATATTTTTTTGGATTACGCACTTGACTTGATGCATATTGTGATGACTTTTGTGATTAGTTTTTGTTCTTGATATGGTTAGGACACATCGTGACTCTACACGCAATTGTTGTTCTTTGGCTGTTTTTTAAGGTGTCGCCAATTCGATTTTAATTTATATTTTTCTTACCTGCCAACTTTTCCATCACACACACCCGCTATTTAGATTTTTGTCATTTTTTCTCGTTTATTCTTTCTTTCAGTAAGTAAACCTGTTATTATAGAGCACTCGCAACAAAAGTCAAGATGAGAGAAGAAAAATTGAAAATAAATTATTGTCACCCTAGAAGAAAAGAGACAAAGGGCCTTGGACCTCGCTATTTCATCTCCTCGTTTCGCATAGCCGAGTGCTCTATCCTGAACCTAATATTATTTCTACGGGAAGTATAATATTGTTCTGTGAAATACATGGCAAAATGATGGCAAAATTTTAATAGAGTTCGCGCCGCCCAAGAAGTCCCGCACCTAGGCGCGGGGCTGTCTGCGCATAGCATAAACTCTTTCACTTTGAGAATTATTACTCGGGTTGCACTTCGTAGGAATCGTAGGACTTTAGGCATCTTAAATTACTACTGTTTAAACATTTATAGACAATTCAATTCACATTTTTCATACGCTCAAATATAGGCAATCAATCACTTCAAAAGGGTTTGAGTAAAAATGTATGGAGAGTATAATGGAGAGGTGGATCTTTTTCTTCTTCATAGTTCATTGTTAATCTTTCGTACAGTGGAAGACCATTATAGAACTAAAAAAATATACACTACATGAAGTTTACAAGCTCGACTTTTTTTAAATATCATAATATTGAAGACTGAAAATTGCATTTTTAATGTAATATATGAAAAAAAAACGCTTAATATTCACCTCTGGTTTTTTGCTTAGTTAAAGACCAATAAAAATTGTAATACATCACTCCTCTAAACTGGGCAGTTTTTGAAATAAAAAATAAAATGTAACAGATTTCTGAAATTAAGAGGTGCATATTCCCTAGTACCTATTTAGGACTTACTGCTAAAATAATTCTTATTTTATAGTAGGTAGATACTGAAGATACGTCAGATTTTTCCTTTATTGTTTAATTAGTATGAAAGTATTTAGTTTATATTTAAATTGTAGACCACTAGATAACTATTGTTAATGTTTTGTGCAAATCACTTGGTTGAAATATGACGATCATTGTTGAAGATGTCGGAAAAAATCAAGCCGACTGGGCGCTTTCATCGAAAACTCTGTCTAATCTCTTTGAGATCACTTTAAAATATACCTACTACCTAGGTGATAGTAGGTATATTTTAAAGTGATCTAACCTAACATGTATGGAAGAATTTTTCCTCTTTTCTAAGTCCGCGATGGCATATTACGGCTATTTTTCAATGATAGCTTACTACACCTATTTTAATTTAATAAAAAAATGGTCACAGTTTGGATACTAACCGTCCAAAGTCCCGTTGTATTTAAAATCTGCTGGTATTCAATAACAATTTCGCCGAAGAAATTATGTTTTTATTTGTAGCCGTTTTCGAGAAAATCAATTTTTAATATTACTTGGTTTATAAGTAATAATTAGTCGCACAGTGACCGTGACCGTGAACACGTGAGCCATGACATTGCAAAGGTTTCATCAGCTGTTTGCAGTTCGTCGTATTCTTTCTCAATGTACTTTTAACCATTTCGTGAATAAAATAGTGAAGGTGAATTATTGAGAATAGTGCAGGAGGCTAATTAGGAAATGTCTAGGGCACTGTTTAAGTTTAAATTTGTAACTAGCATAATAACTCATTTTAAGTAAACATTGTTCTTCATGAGTATAATAAAGTTCTCAAACCTCACATCTGAGGCCAATTGCTTCTACAAAAAAAAAAAAAAAATGGATATCACGCAGAAAATTCAAGAGCCAGTAATTACCTAATTATCGTGTAATTAAAACTTAAACATTTATTCCATTAAATACTTTTTTAATTGGAAATGTTCATCATATCAAACAAATTAAAAATTAGTACCCGAAAAGTTAACGTGTTCTGTGGATCACTGTGACTTAGTGGTAATACCATTATGAATGAATCATCAATCGTTCCTAGTGTGATTTACAAAACCGAGGATTTTTGGTAAGTCTAATACTTGATAATCACCAATAAGCATGTGAGCAGTCGCTAGCTGGGCGCGCGCGCGCGGATGCGGCATACTTAGTAGGTATACCGTTTACGTTACATTACGCGTGCGCTGTGCAGGGTTGACGAGACTGGGAATTATTAACTTTTTTATGTTTTTCATGTATGACATTTTTTCTTGCACTTGTCTAAAAGTCAAGAAAACAATTAGTGCAACACGCTAAATTTGGGACAAACAAATGATGACATCCATACTGTACTATATAATGTGATGAATATATTTAAATTCATATCTTAGGAGTTATCGCAAAATTAAAATTATCCTCTATATATGTATAATAAATATATCTATATCTATATTCTATATATATTATAAAATAAAGTCCCCCGCCGCGTCTGTCTGTCTGTCGGTCTGTCTGTCTGTCTGTCTGAACGCGATAAACTCAAAAACTACCGAACGGATTGGCATATTATTGACACTAATCGACAGAGTGATTCAAGAGGAAGGTTTACATGTAGAATTTATTAATGTTTTGTGGAAATTTGTTGAAATATGACGGTTATTGTTGAAGAAGTCGGAAAAAATCAAGCCAGTTAGGACCTTTCATCGAACACGCTGCCTAATCCTTTTGAGATATAATAAAATTATATATGGAGGAATTGTGTCTCTTTTATAGGACTAAGAAAAGTCTGCGATGGCATATGTCTATCTTTTATGGATATCTCACTATACCTACTTTTATGTTTAAAAAAATCGTGTCATATGATGAGGTAATTGGAAAGCAATTTATACGGATACAGTATTAATCCTTATCAAATCAAATACGTTATTTACCTTCAGCATTTCATTCAGATTATGATTGCTCTTTACACTATACAATTTAAATCAATATCTTAGGAGCTATCGCGAAATATAAATATCGCGCGACAAGAATCTGGGCGCCGCGGCCGCCGCGCGCCGGCCGGCGTGGTTAGGCTGAAGTTATCAATGTTGTATACAGAGAATTATTGTAGTTTGTTTTCATATATTTATTCTTTACTTCTTCAAATATTTATAGAATTAAAAATAAAATACATAAAAAATACTCAAAGTAGGATGAATGTACGTCAGGTTTGAATCTAATTAAGTCCAATCCACATGTTCAACGCAACAAACTCATAAGAAACTATATAGAAAAAACACTACGGGTTATATGCTCTGCTACCCGTGCGAAGTCGGCACGGGTTGCTAGTAGAGATGAACCGGATATCCGGTAACTATCCGGTATCCGGCCTATCCGGCCGCCATAATACTATCCGGCCTATCTGGCCGCCATAATACTATCCGGCCGAATACCGGATAGCTCTAAAATAATAATAAACTATATAAATAACTAATAAAAAAAACTGGATAAAAGAAACATATTTTTGAGTAATTATTTGCTTCATTTAGTTAGTCTTAATATCACTTAGCTTAAATAGAATTAGTTTTAGTTTTAAATTTTTAATCACACAATAGTAAATTAATACAAAGAAAATGAATGAATTAGTACTCATACTGCACTAAGGGCAAATTATGGTGAGTAAATACTAATTTCTCTACATTGAAAGGTAACAGGCGGTTGCGTTTCTCTTTATAAATAGGGCCAGCTTCAGAAAAAAGTCTCGCTATACACACTGCTGCAAGGTGCAGAAAGGTCGAACCAAGTCCACCCGAACGTTCGCGCGCTGCCTACGCAAACGGCTAAGTTTCGCCGGATATTCGGCGGCCGGATATCCGGCTATCCGGCCATATGGTTGGCCGAATATCCGGTATCCGGTATCCGGCCAAACAGCTATCCGTTTCATCTCTAGTTGCTAGTATATAATAAATTGGAACGACATTATATCCTGTGATTATATCGACGCGACACGCGTGATGTAGTCAATCGGATAGAATCATAGAGTTATCAGTGTTGTATTGTATTAGTGGTTGTATACAAAGAAATATTTTTGCTTGTTTATATATATATATATATATTGTTTACTTTTTTATATATTTGCAGAATTGAAATTAAAATACTTTAAAAATACTTCAAGTTGGATGAACATATGTTACATTTAAATGTAATTATCTGTCCAGTTGACGTCACAGGAATATTTACTTAACTTTTTTTATTTTAAAGGGTTGGTATGAATTGGTCTATATTTTCGGAAAAAAATATAAAAACTAGGTACTTATGTGTTAAAAAATTTAGTCTAAGCCCGTATTTTAGCGAAACTTTTAAGCAACATTTGTATTTTTCAGTAGTGAAGAATGAATAAAATTCAATAGGTTATATACGAGAGAGTGACAAGCACGAGATTATTTAGCAAGTGGTATGCTAAATAAGAGATATCACGGTCACGGCTTGCTTTGCGACGTGCCATAGAGTTTGTATACGCTTGAAGTAGTCACCTTTATGCGTAATTAAACAAGAGATTACCCACACCGACACCACCTTATATTTTATTGATATTCTTTTTTTAAATTGGTTGCATACGATATCAGAAAAAAAACCAAATATTTTTAATTATAAGTTTCCGTCACAGGATTCGTGTAAATTTATTAAATTTAAGTAATTGATTGTTTGATTGGTCGAGTTGTTAGAGACCCTAACTGGAGAACCAAAGAACGCAAGTTCTATAATAGAACATATCTATTTATTCCGTGCCTGGGTGTAAAATTTTTATAATAAATATCTAAGCATGTATATCAATCGTATAGTACCCATGATACACGCTCTGTCTAATTGGGTAAGTACTAGATGGCAGTGTGAAAGATGTGCCAGGTATAGGTAAAATTAAAAAAAGGCTAAGTAATATAAATTTTACTTCTATTAAAATCTATTGGTTAATGATTCGTTAATGTGGTTTTGATTAAGCTACCAATAACAATAAATACTGTTACGTGTTAAGGTTCGTCGAATCTGGAGAGAAAGTCCTGCTGACTCTTTTGAAGACTTTATTCACTAACACTAGGTCCAACACAAAGCACTAAGTCCAAACACTAAGCACTCACGATGTATTAGGTCACTCAATCAATTACAATCACTCTTGATCACTAGTTTTCACTTCGAAATCGCTTCGAAAGTAGCCCAAAAACTGAACTGGGCCGCTCGTCTTCCTGCGGCCACTTATATAGGTCGTAACTAGCCTTGAGAACATTCCAGAAATCACTCCACTCGCACGAACGTAATCAACTAGACTGGATAATTCTAGGACATTCTTTTTTTCGAACGCCATCTAGTATTGAGTAGGGGTTTCGTGTTGTCCTTATTGTAAACCCTTCTACAAAGTGGTTTTACTAGTTGACGCTAGATGGCGGTCATTACTCTGTCCGTTCGTAACAATACATTCGAAACCATTTTCATTTAGGTATCTTTACATGATTTGTAGATAATAAATAAAAACATTAATGATATGTGTACGAAAGCGAAACAGCGTGTTAAAGCCATATATCTTTGATTGTGTACCTACGTGTACCTACGTATAGATAGAAAAAAACGTTGATAAAATATCACCTAACAGTTCTGTTACAATTGATGCACACAGGGACGGTTAGTACGCGGCATACGCGGTTAGAATGGCGTAGCGGGAGTTGTTTATTTGGTTACAAACTAGCACATAAAAGATGGTTCAATTTTTTATTGGCATTGTATCGGTGGCTCTATCCAGATACATAAATGATAATAGCCATATGTACATTATTACGTATAGATCAGTTGTCACCATAGCACCGTGGAAAGGCCATAAAAATCTGTTAGGACAATATGCAGTTATATGGCGAATCGTCATAAAAATTAGCGGACCATGTGCAACTATGATTATGCCGCGTCCATTTATATTAATGTATGTTTATTGAAACATAAGACGGCTCCGTAAAATATAAGCTAGTCTGCTAGAGACTCTTGCAAACTCATCTTACACAACACCTCAGTTTGCTTTTAATTCATTGTATGGTGATAAGTTGACGAGTATTATTAGACATGAGAAACCAAAGGGAAACTGGGCGCTTCGGTCTGATGGCCCCACTGATCATCTCCACCAGTGGGGTCACGAGGACTTTCAAGTACTAATGTCTCCACTGTAGTAAGTCAGTGGAGCCATGAGGATTTGCTAATACTTATGACTCCACTCATATTGTATAAGCACTGATCGCTATTTAATATACCTACTATAAGTACAACGTCAATTTGCTGTCAATATTTGTTGTACCGAGCATAGCCCGTTCCATAGCGCGCTGAGCGACTTTAAATTTGTGGACCAGTCCTGTCGTGAGAGTCTATGTTTCGGCACCGTATGTCATTATAGGCAGGACGCATTGGTTGAAGACCTTGGTCTTCAGACATTTTGGTAGTGTGTTGAATATGTAAATAATCTGAAAATTTTATGAGAATGACAGGGAAAGAAAACCTAGTAGCTTACTGATCTAGCTTATCGGAAAGAACGACACTCATATAGAAAATAAGGAACAAAGACTTGCTATTTTTCTCCGATAATCGAGATGCTAGGCTCCATACAGGAGCCGCAACAATGCTTGTAATACAGGTAACTTTTGTAAAATAGTACCTCTCCACCTTTTCTATATACTAATTCTAATTGTTCTTCAGAAATTGGCTCCATTCCACACGATCCGAGCAAATGCAAATTGATTTTCTCATTGACAATTATTTTTACAACAAATATTGACAGCAAATTGACGTTGTTCTTATAGTATATTAAATAGCGATCAGTGCTTATACAATATGAGTGGAGTCATAAGTATTAGCAAATCCTCATGGCTCCACTGGCTTACTACAGTGGAGACATTAGTACTTGAAAGTCCTCGTGACCCCACTGGTGGAGATGATCAGTGGGGCCATCAGACCGAAGCGAAACTGGGCTGCAACGCCTACAACCAGAGTTTTTTTTGCACCACCACGCTACAGTCCCAGAACCGAATCAGGTTTGCGATCACATATCCGTGACAATAAATAGAAAAGAAAATAAAACTAAAGAAAAGAACGCCTTCTAAATCAGTAATGACAATTTCGCACAAAACATGTGAACCAAATCATAGTTCATTATTTGAGCGAAATTGCCGGCTCAAATTTAATAGGCGTTTAACCTTGAACGTAGAGTGGGCACCAGTTGTAGCAGGTTGGGAAGTCTGTGGTGCGTCTCGTACGTCATCAAAGACACGCCTGCGCGAGACGGTCGATCCAGCCACAGGTGCTTCAAGCCCGGCCGCCTCAGTGCGAACGTTAACTCTGACGTGTATGTTTCGTTTTTGGGCACAGATCACCGTGCCCGGTTACCGTGTACACAGCAAGCATCACTTAAAAATCGACACATTCTAAATTTATAATGCTATAACACAAAAAAAAACAATATAATTATATACCAAATACCTCAAAAATAGAACCAGTAAGTGAAATTCGCGCTCCACGCGGCGAAGCAACAGGCGCCGGCTCACAACAAACGCTTATGAAATTCGACTTTACTATAAATAAAAGTTTATTTTATAAAGTTATTCTTATAATAACGAATACTGGTTATAAAGTAAAAATAAAACGATTGCTATTTTAATAAATAATAATAATTAAAACTTTTTAACCTTTGAACGTTGTTGTTGATGAACCTTCATTGTTGATGTAAATAATGTTACACTTGAATTATAAACGGAATATATTTATGTACTATTTAGAATACTTTGCTCTTGAAAATATGTAAATAGAATATTTAATATATACTATATGTAAAAAAAAAACAGGGACTTTTGATTACTGTTTTAATCGACTGAACTGGAAGAATGTGATCAAAGACGAGCAAATTAAAAAAACAGTGAGTATAATTTTTGTTATAACTGTATTCCAGTTCAGAAACAAGAAACAACTATAATAATATTTAAGTATAAGTTTTTGGAATCATTTCATAAATCTTCTATTAAAGCAATGCAATGATAGTGAAAAAATAGTAAATAAATATTACAAGAAGTGTTCGAAACGGAGTTAACAAAATAATTCTCAAACTGAACTCAAAATGAACTGTCATTCTCATTGTATCTGTGGCACAGTAAGCTTCTATTAAAAGTTTTTTTTTTGGGCTAATATCCACAACGCACCAATCCAGTGCAGTACCTAGGCACTTTGTTTTATAGTTTGTGTCAGAATGATAACATAAAAGTGCAATAAATATACACGTATATGGAATGGGCTTACAATTAAAACAAGTCTATAACGACACCTCACATGTGGAAATCCCTCAAGCCGTTTAGGCAAAAGGGCGTACCTATGACATATAAAACATGATATAAACATAATAATATTACATACTCATACCATATATGCCATACCCGATAAGAACCAGACTTAAAGTGATAAGAAATAATTTTTACTATTCTGTCAAATACTGGTGTAGATTGTGCGCGTCTTACATTTGTAGGCAATCTATTCTACAGACGGATCGCTTGCACAGTGAAAGATTTATCAAAAAATCTGAAGGAGTGCCTATATAGGCATCTGAAGTCCCAAGTTCTCGAACGATCGCAGATGTCGTGCATTTTTTATACATACCCATTTGCAGCAAATTAAAAAAACGTGAAAAACGGGTGCTTCATGATTCGACTGATCTGCAGAGAGCAGTGCGCGTTAAAGCTTGCCTTTCCTTGTTAAACCGGTATAGAAACGAAGGGATTTTGGACTGAATTGTGACGCGTCACGAAAGTCGATTCTTTATAATAATCGTAAGCGAACAACGCAACGGCTGAGCCCAGGTCAAACATCACAACAATGTTCTAAAGCGAAGCTTATACCCATGTGTCGTGATAGCCCAAAGCGCAACGAACCTGTCTCAAATTTATAAGGCCATAGGGTCATGGTTCGAATCCGGGCGTGTACCAATGAGTTTTTCTGACTTAAGTACATTAACTATCACTGACTCCGTGCCTCGGAGAGCACGTTAAGCAGTCGGTCCCGGATGCTGTCAATAGATGGCGGTCGTTACAATCTCCAACCCGCAGTGGAGTAGCGTGGTGGATTTAAGCTCCAAACCCCCTCCTTACCCTGGGGGAGGCCTAAGCCCCTGCAGTGGGGTAACATGGGCTGATGATGAAGCTTACCCATAGAAAGGTGATGTAACTGTTTGGTGGTGTAATTCACTCACAATGGTGAACGAACTTAAGAATAGTTCTTTGATATAAAACGAAGTTGTTGGATTATGCAATATACAGTAGAGAAGTGAAATATGTGAGCATACCGGCGAAAGCGAATTGGTTAACTACTTAAGCTTATAGTGGAATTCAGAAACATGATGATATTTGCGTAATCCAAAAATGAATCTATTGCAGAAAGAAGAAGGTATTGCGCAAGCGCAGTTCTGGTGGCAGTTCAAAGAGAAAATCCCTACGAGTTATTTTGAAGGTGTCGATCGCTTTAGGATGTACTTACATCATCCAGCACAAGTGGAGAAATAGGGACCAGTCAAATCTTAAAGATAGCTTTTATTTATAAAAAAGAAATGCGTAGAAAATTTAGCATTAATGGAATTTTGAATAGCCACTTGCCTAAGCTGGGAATGGAAATGGCAATTTAAAAGAAAAATCATGTATTTTTAAGGCCTTAGTCTATGGAATTAATCATAGGGATTAAATCTCTTCAATACACGTTGTTCAGAAATCAAAGGAAGGCCATGAACTAACATTCTTTTTGCGAAATACCACACAAAATTAATAAATTTGCCTTAGTGTTGGATACGGCTAAGTTATTTAAACGTCAGACCGTCGTTCTGACGTTTTTTGAAGGCGCTCTACATTCCCGTGCGAATCGCGCGCGAAGCCGCGAACGCGACGAGAACAAAGAATATCATTGAAGGATATTTAGTAGGTATTTGTTTATTTTGTTACTCCACCTCCCTCCCCCAAATTAATTTAACTAACAACCAGGGAGCTTGCGCCAACGAAAACATTCACGAGTTTCAAAAATCTGAAGTTTTGGCAATTTTTGGTACTTACATTTATTAACTTAATGATAAAATTAATTATGCATTTACGGCCTTTTTTAATCAATAGAGTTAATTTTTATGTTTTCATATTCTTTTGTTAGGTAATATTGTAAATAATTATTCTATATCTTAGTGTCTACATATAAAGTGTAATTATTCTATTGTATAAATAAACATTATCTGCATTTATTATTTATTTACTTATTTATCTACATATTAGTTTACCAAAATTTTGGTCACTTAACGTAAATAAACAACGTGAAATATTACAGAATTATAGTTATACGGTGTTGCGTTTGCTGAATTTAAATAGGTACTAAGAGGTTCTGTATTAGTAAGACAGATATTTCGAACAATTTATTCTTCCATTCTTCTTTCATTTCTTCCATTGATTTTAGATACAATATTTGTATATTGAAGAGATTTGATCCTTATGATTAATTCTACCGATTGGTACCATAAAAACACAAGTCAATTTTAATTGGCATCGTCATGTCCCGGTCGGTTCGATTATCGTCTCAGATTTTTAAAATTCCGTGAATGCAGAGTTTCTTATCTTTATAAAAATGAAATAATGTTTCCTTTAAGTCAAAGTTATCTTTAATGTTTGCGGTAGGTACTTCTTTCCCATCGCACCCGTTCACTTGACGGACATCCAATATCACATGAACAGATTTAGTATGCCAAACCAAACAGTACAAACAAATGCCTTCTAAAAAAGAAACGAAACCAGTATTAATTTGTTTTGTTCCAAGGAATAAAATATCTCATTAATTTTACATTGCATACCCACGTTAGTATGTCTACATATATTAAAAAATAATTTATGATACAAATAACAAAAAGAAAGTTTTTATTTTCCGGTAGCCGACCGAGTGTGTAACTTGTGATAATAATAATAACCCCCGTTTGACGTCACGGGTCCGGGACCGTCCTTCGACGCCCACCGCTATCAAATATTCAGCTACGTTACACTGATTACACGATAGGTCTAGCAATATATTAAAGTAACTTACAATTTTAATATCGGATTATATGAAACAACTTTGCAAATTTTTTAATAAGTTCTTATTATCTTGAAGTGTAACTCCCTAAACTTCTGTGACCCGCTGCAGTGACTTTGGCAACAGGAAGGCCTCTCCATGCATTGTACCAACGCGATTCATCTCGTATGTTTCTGAAATACGTCTAGTTTGTTCGGTTCGATTATATTTTTTGTAACAATCAATTCTTTTGTCGATTTCATACCCACAGAATGTAAAAAGTTAATATTTATCTAGCATATTATTAGGTAATTTGTTATTTAGTCCACCGTAATTTAGCGAAAAAAAAAATTTACCACCATCGCTCAATGTTGCATTACTATGAAATATCTCCTAAAACCGACACTGCTCTATTGCCTTCGTATTCAAAAAGAGAGGTTTCTTTTTCAGTTCCTATGATATCAAATGAATTAACTCTGACGAGTACGGAGACAGATTAGACTCAAATTGACACAATCTATTACAACCACCCAGATGTGAGTTAGATTAACGCTGTATTTTATTTCTTTACTAGCTTTCTGTCCGCGACTCCGCCTGCGTGGACTACACAGTTGTATCGTCACCGCTAATGGGACGCAACAAAATATTGTGAGACTTTCTACAAAATTCTGAAACTTAATATTTTTTCGTCGTAGGTTTTTAAATTTTTTTACTTAACATGAAGAATAGCTATCCCACAGTGCAGGAAGCACGAATTTTATCGGTATGAAATTTTTTGTCCGTTTTCGTCGAATAAACGAAAACAGCCAATGTTGTTATTATTGATATTTCATTTGGCGGCTCACCCAATTTTAAATTAATGATTAATAAATTATCATTACTACAATTGTACGAAAATTTCGAACATCAACGACCAATCCTTTTTGTACGTTCATATTTCAATTTATCGTCGAATAGTCGTAATTTTCGATGAGTATTTTTGACTAGTTCTTCTGACTTTCGAAACTTGTACCGTAATGTTGTATTTTATAGTACTAGGCTTTTTTACTTTACACCAATCACAAACGAGCATTGTGTTTGTAACGCATGCGTAAACCGCGAAAAGCAATCCGCTCACGCCGTTAGCTTCCGCCATTATGCCATTTGAAGCTTTCATCTACCATTTTTAACAGGATGCGAAGTCGCCCGTGTAAAGGCGAAACAAAACCGTCCGTCCGCATTGTGCCGTTATGTAGCGTATTACAGTTTGTTACCTTATATATACCTTTTTTTACATGAATCAAGAAAATTGTGCTTTATTCGTAACAATAATGACATATAATCGCATTATGAAATTCTAATGCATGACCTTTTAGAATTCACTTCTTCGGGCGGAATCATTTTTCTTTCATGAAGCATGGAAATTGAGCTCTATTCATAACGTTTATGACATAATATATTCGTTGAAAATATAAGACGTTTAAGAATAGACTTCTTCGGATCAGCCGAGCTGCAGCCACCGCGCGTGGGTCGTATTGGATCGGGTCAGTCCGTGGTCAGTCCATGGTCAGTCCTTACGAATACTTATTACGGGTAGGACGTGTAACAAAGTTTACGAGAATGGGACGAAAATTAAATCGTGATAATGTTCACATTAAATTAAAAAACAATTGAATAACCGTCTGCAGGCATAAACCAATGTTAAATTTAAATGTTTACTTTTCGAAAATACGATATACAACTCTTTTTTGCGTCTTTGACGAGTAATTTTACAAATTTTCACGACACAAGTCGATATCGCGCACGTTTACTCGGCGCTAAGCCTTACATTGACTAAAAGCCGGTTGGAGGACTTATTGCGTTTTGGATGATTTTCTGCGCGGACACTTTAGAACGCGGACAGCCCATCTAGTTTATATTGGTACAGAACCCGCATATGCAAATTATATTATTATTATTAATGATATAAACGCAAACACGGGGTTTCATTCCCTAGTTCACTATCACCAACCTATACAATCTCAAAACTCTCTTTTACTCTTAAACAGCTACTGAACCCTATAATTAGGGAATTACTCAGGCGGTATAGGTAAAAGCGGTTTCGTTGTTGCTTGCACTTTTCATTTTTTTATACATGGGACATCCTACACTGCGCCATCTAGTCCCAAACTAAGTAAAGCTTGTATTATGGGTACTAAGACAACTGATATACATACATATTTTACACCCAGACTCGAAACAAATAAACATATTCACGTACACAAATATTTGTCCCCGACGGGAATCGAATCCGCGACCTTTGGTTCTGCAGTTAGAGTCCACTCGACCATTCGGTCAGTCGATTTGATTTATTTAACCGAATCTATAAAAAGAGTAAGTTGTACACGTCGTCTTTGTATTTAGACCCATACACATCTACACATGACACATCTGCAAGTTTTGGTATGAAATGGTGCTAACGTGGGAAAAACGACATTTCCAAGGAGCAACAAAATTGGTCGTATCAAGACGCCATGACTTTGTTAAAATTGAATATATTTTGCTTCGAACGTCTTAAGGAGAAACTCAATATGTTAGGATGATTCTATTTTGGAGGGCGCACTGCGTAGTCTAAACATGCCTTCAGTGAATTTTCTAAAGAAGTCCGAAAATATCTTTTTTATAAAGATTTTTGGAAACGTTGGAGCTCATATACACATAGTACTCGCTTGTTATTCAGGAAATGAATCAATTGTAATTCGACATTTACACATTACAGGTTACATTAAATATCTTAACAAGGTAACTTAGGTGACATTCGTTTTCATTATAACTGTCTAACCTATTAGCTCTTGTGGTCTCCTGGAAAGGATATCCTGGGAAATATTAGTATTGTAACGGGCTGCAAGTTCGTATTTTTGAGATGCACTAAAACAATAATTTATTTATCTTTATTTTTTTATAAAACGAAATCACAAATAAACTTAAGAACAATCAATATCGAACATAAATTATACCGATATATCTTATTCTCTCATAGACTTATTGTCAAAAACTGTCGCTTTCGACTACTGATCATCGCCTTATATACCCATCTCCCCTCCACGAGTCAGACGTCGCGAATATTCTAATTCTCAAACATTTAATTTAATAATTACATTTCTATTTTTTACTCGAGCGTGGGAAAAATCTCGCACGTGTGTGGCGCCAGACGGCGCCATGGCGTCTGTCTTTGTCTGTGCGATTCTTCTGTTTTAAAAATGGTTTTATTTTTCAATTCATGGAATTTATTTCCCTATCTGGATTTTTCTGTTTTATTGAATGGCCGTGGGAACTTTTCGAGTAAGTTCGATGACGTGTCGACGTGCTATTATAGATAGACGTCCCAGTATATTATAATAGGGAGTATTATCACCGTCATCACCATTTCAGCCACCGAACGTCCACTGCTGGACAGACCCTCCTCCCTTATATATCCACAAGACACAGTTCTTAGGCTACATGTTACCCGTCACTTTTACCAGGTCGTCAGTCTATCTAGTGGGAGGCATGTTCTACTTTACGATGCCCGCTTCATGGCCGCCACTTCTTCAGTAGTTATCGGTTATGCGAGCGATCAGCGGATTTTTTCGTTATGTATTCTATCCCGGAGACAAACTCCAACTCGTTGCTAATAAAATCATAACCCTTCTTGTGATTTTGCCTAGGATCAGAACCGTATATTACCTAGCAAGCGAAATCCAAGTTGTATAATTTTCTAGGCTGCGTGTTCAATGTTTACCTTAATTATAGGCAAAGACTTGCAAATTGGGAATAGCCGAATAACTAATTATCATAACTTGCCTTCTAAACGCTACCTGACCAATATTATGGTATTATTATTGTATAATTTGTAGACATATTCAAATTTCGTACATCCAAAATCAACAGTATTCGATAGATTGAACAAACCGCTTGAGGTTGGCTTTCAGTCGCAGCTTCTGTTGGGAACTTTCGATCAAGGAGGTTTTCGACTATCGCGGGAAAGGTCAACATGAGACGGTTTATCTTCATTGATAACCAAAGATAACTTTTTATTTAATTTACGAACGCTGTCCATTCCGATTCCGAGCATAACCTTCTCCATAGTTCGTTGAGTGACCTTGAGCTTACTTAATGAGGCGTATAGTAAGAGACCAGGTCTCAGTTCCAAATGTCATCATTGTCAACACCACAGAGGTAAAAGACACTGGTGGAAGACGTTTTTCTTGAGGCATTGAGGTATTTTGCACGTCAAGACGTTTCTGAGTTTTCCGAACGCTGCCTAGCCAAGTTGGATTCGACGATTGACCTGGTGGTAGTTTTGTGGAAAAAAATAGTTTGAAATAATTTGAAGTTTCTTTCATTTTTCGGAGCTGAAGGCGGATGCGCAGGGATCTTGCGTGCGCCCATAAAATTAAGCAAAGTTTCAGTGTAGTGCGATTGGTAGGCATGTAATATTAATCTAAGATCGCAACTTATTTTTCAATACATTTGCTTTTAAATACGGTTTTTATGACATTGAAACTTGAACCGTAATGTTGTATTTTACAGCCTTTTTACTTTACGCTAATCACAAACGAGCATTCTGTTTGTAACGAATGGGTAAACCGCGAAAAGCAGTCCGCTTCCGCCCTTATCTACCGCCATTATCACATTTGAAGAATTATTTTAATTATTTGAAAATGTGTTGAAAAACGTCGTATGATGCTCGTACTCAGTAAGCTGGCTATTATAGTCATCGGTTTATTATATTATAAGCACTCAGCTTCGCCTCGTGCTTATAAACACCTTGACTATAATATGCAGTTACCGTACTTGCATCACAATGCATTATTGTGAACGCCTCATTCTTTTCCCAGGTGAAACATGTTCATATACCATGAAATATTATATTACTATTTTTTAATTAAAACTGTTAAATTAATTTTACCGTATAAAAATAAAAGCATTTTCTTATATTAGAATAATAAAACGAACAATCTGATTAAAAAATTTGTAAAAAGAAATTCAAAAGTTCCGGTAAAAATCAAACTTTGTTTCCCATTAGAACATTATTAATAATAGTAATTAATTAATATTTGTTTTATTGTACTTTTCGTTGGTGTCGGAATATACTTTGGAATTTACATGTTTTGGAGTATACAATAACTTTTGTAAGTTCGAAAATGTATATTGTGAAAGAGTTGTTCTAATTATTTAAAAAAAAGTTTAACACTTTTAATCAAAAATAGCCTGGACTGAATTTAGGGTGCCAACCTCCCTTAGTAATGTTTATGAATATATTTTACAGTATATGAACAATATTTCGCCTAGGAAAAAATGAGGAGTTCACAAGATAGGGCGGGATCTTGTGTATTATTCAATTTTGAGTGATTTTGAGTGACTTGGCATCATGTGTTTAAAATTAGTTTTGCGAACAAACGGCCTAAGGTCTTGTTCTTCTTGGGCTTGAACCAAATTTTTAACACATAGTTTTTATATTTTTTTTTCCCGAAAATATCAACCGATTATACCTTCCTCTTTAAAAAAAGTATTCAATAATTTTTATTTAGTTTTAGCTTTGGTTTTTACTGTTAAAAGAAGCGCGATAAGCATCAAGCATCCAGATGACGTCTTAGGGAAATCAACGTCAGATGAATTTTCATAAATATCTGAGAAATTCGTAGATAGAAAAAAATATACATTAGGGTAATTTAAAACCTTGTTCCTTTTAATTTTAACGATCATCAACGTAATCAATCCCGCGACTCACACGCAAGCTCTAAGCCAAACAGGCTGCTTCGTGAATTGTCCTAGAGGATTCAGAAACACATAATTTGTTACGATGACCGTCACAAATAATTTTTAATGACTAAGTAAAACTTAGTAAACTCCGTTTTTGTTGATGAACACCGGTAGGTTTGGAATACGTGAGAATTTTTTTGTAACCATATTGTATTTTGAGGAACTTACAGTATAGTCTAAAACTGTACCATAAAGTTAATTCCTTGTTAACACCTATAAATACATTTCATAACTATTTTTTCGCCTCGAGCGCTAAAAAACCGGCCAAGGGCGAGCCGGATTCATACACGAAGGGTTCCGTACCACTGTACCTTATATAAATAACACTTATCTTGCATGGGAACTCCCTTCAATTTTACATTTTATTTTATTTTCATTATTTGTGGTTATAGCAGCTAATAGTATTGCATACTTTATGAAAATTTCAAATGTAAGCAATGATCTCACAACCACCAATTACCAGAACCTTCAAAAAGAAGTTTATTATTTATGTTGAATTTAAATTAATTTTTATTATTGTCTTAGCGGCTATAACACACTGTGAAAATTTCAAGTATCTACTTAGCATGGTTCAGACGATGCGGCTCTGAAACAGTCGGACTGACGGACGGACGGACAGACGGATAGCGGAGCGTTAGTAATTGGATTCCCGTTGGCACCCTTGGGTACGGAACCCACGGTCAACTTAAGCCAACTGAATGCAATTAGCTGAAATGTAGTATAGATTTTCATTGTGGTTCATCATCATCATCATCAGCCCATTTTACCCCACTGCAGGGGCTTAGGTCTCCTCCAGGGTGAGGAGGGGGTTTGGAGCTTAAATCCACCACGCTACTCCACTGCGTGTTGAGGATTGTAACAACCGCCATCTATTGACAGCGTCCGGGACCGACTGCTTAACGTGCTCTCCGAGGCACGGAGTCAGTGATAGTTAATGTACTTAAGTCAGAAAAACACATTGGTACACGCCCGGATTTGAACCATGGCCCTATGGCCTTACAAATTTGAGACAGGTTCGTTTGCGCTCTGGGCTATCACGACATCCATCATTGTGGTTATCGAGTGATATAATGTGTTATCAAGAGTTAATTAATAGATCAGTTGATGCCAATCAATAGATAACACAAGTTATATGAATTTCCAAAATCATGCTTTCCGAAGATATCTACCTAATCAATTCATTTTGACTTTCAATAAGTCTGTGTACCTTATATTGAATGAAAATTTTCTGATTTTGATAATCTAAGGGATTTGATCTGGTTTTGTGAAACTTCTGAGTATAAATCGACAATATTTGACATGTCAAGACTACTCCTTTTTTTGGTTCCGTAGCCGAAGTTTAAGAACGGAAACCCTATTACTAAGGCTCCGCTGTCTGTCCGTCCGTCCGTCTGTCACAGAGCTTTATCGTCTGTAGCGTAATAAGTAGACACTTGAAATTTTCACAGAGAGTTTATTCCTATGGCCTCTAAAAGAAAAAACAATAAAATAAACTTAAAAAGTTAAGGGTACAAGAAACGTTATTTTTTTTTTCGACATTTTTGATGATTGGTGATTGTGAGATGATTGTTTACACTTGAAACTTTCATAAACTGTATACTACTATATAATAACATTAAAATAAAGTGAAAAATTAAAGAGACCCTTTCAAAAAACATGTTTTTATAAAAAAATTATTATAAATGGTATGGATGAAAGCTATGAATTTCCAAAGTTTTCCTTCAAAAAGCAGTACCAAAGCGTACCTAATACTATGCGTATGTTTCTGTGTTATTAATGTTGTTCACTTGTGTATATCTGAAAGCTGTGCCTGCGGTTAGATCAAAGGCTGCTTTCCCTCTTGTATACAAACAAACTTCCCCTACTCACAGTTCCTCACGCGGAAAACCCCAATGAACCTTTCCTATAACGTTTCGATAGATTATAGGTAATAAATACAATTTGAATATTTATAGAAACTACATATTGGATGTGGCAGCCAATAACGTGATAATGATTGAACAAGATAATGATAATTAAAGATAATTAAAATATTAACCGAACATCGCACACAGCACCATCTAGTGCCAAAGTGAGCAAGTATTATGTTTGTGTTATGGGGTACTAGACAACTGATATATATACTTAAATATTCCTTATGATATATACATATATAGAAACTTTTACACCCAGACACGGAATAAAAAAACATGTTCATGCACACAAATATTTGTTGCGGGCGGGAATCGAACCCGCGACCCTTGGCTCCGCAGTTAGGGTCTCTAAACACTCGGCCCATCGGTCAGTCACATATATCACCCTTGAGAACCGCTCTTTGTGCTCTTTTCAGTTCCAGAAAGAGAGTTTTGAACGCATCGCCCCATAAGGTAATACCCGTACAATATGTAATAATATACTCCCATTAAGATAGTGCGCCATAGAAAGCGTTTATTTATTTAGGAATAAGCCAATGCATTTAACCTTTCCATCAAGTTTTCCATCGCATTCGTGAGCCTTTCAACAATTTCCTCCGTCGATATTCTCTTCCTGAAGCCAAATTGGTTACATGATAATACATTGTATTTGGTCATTAACCCATCAACTAATCGATTGTTAAGAATACGTTCAAGAATATTAGAGAAAGCTGAGAGAATATAAATGGGTCTATAATTCGTGAGCTCACTTCTGTCTCCGCCCTTATAAATTGAATGTACTACCGCTTACTTAAATGTCTTTGGAAATATGCCTAAGTTTTATGAAAATTACATATATGCGTAATAGAATATATTAAGACTTTCTCGGGCACTTTTAATAGTTTTAGCCGGAATGTCGTCCCATCAGTCACAGTCACTGTACAGTCACTTCGTAATCCGATGATGATTCTTTCTGTTACTGCTCGATTTCTTGGTAGTATGACCAATGAAATTCGAAAGGAAGGGGAGGCCTCACAATGTAAGTCGTTGGTCTCGTAATTTTGGAGGATAATTTTCCCAGCAAGTTTACCTCTCAATGTTGGCAAATATTGTATTTATTTTATTAACAAAGGATCTGGGACTATCAGGTACAGTTTCAGAAGCTCATTAGAAAGCTGCCATAGGCATTTTCTATTAGTGATTTTATTAATAACTTCCCAGCCTTATGATTTTCTTTGGCTTTGAGAAGTTCTTCTTTACTATATTCTAATTTTAGTTCTTTTATCACATTATTACAAAAATTATGGTATCGGGTATACGTAAGCTTTGTTATATACAGCGAAGCATTCCCAGTGTTATCCAAGGTTTTATAATTCTAAGATATCTTGGAACTTGAACGGCAAAGGAGAGCTTCTATATTATAGATTTAAGAAGTGCAATAAAAAAAACCTGCAGTCACGTTCGGGTGCGTAGTATTTATCACTGCTTCTAAATCTAGGCTTTCGATCTCTTTACTTATTAAAGTGTAGCTTAATTTACGAATAAAAGATTTACTAGGATTGACATTTGCACTTTTGTTAACTTAAGTGAGAGAACAATAGGTAAGTGCTCAGTTACTGCTGATTTTACTGCAAGGACAGAAGTAGGCTGTGTAGTGCTAATAAATAAATGATCAAGACAATTTTCCAGACGGATTGGATGCATAGGTTCAGGAATTAGTCCCATAGAGGCCCTGAAAGTAAGGAAATCATTGGGATGGGCATTTATGTTATTTACAGGTTTTATAATTAACATTTAGATCCCTTAATCTGACAAAATGCCAGTCTTTGTGCTAAGTATACAATTTTCTTATAAAAACGTTTAATACAAAATAGTCGTATCCTTCTGTACCAAAGCGAAAAATGGACATAGAGTTATGCCAGTATTTTAGATCGAAAGAGAAAAAAGCTTGATAAGCTGACAGTTATTTATTTATTTGAAACACCAACAATAAGCAGCTTTACCAAATTTTGATTTTTTTCTCACGTATGTAATATGTTTTATGTCTGATTAATAATAGGTATTCACACTCATACCTTTTTCGGTAAAAAAGTAGCATATGTTACTTTTCAGCTTATAAACTATATCTATATACGCAAAAAATTATAGCGGCCCCTCGGGCAGAAAGCTAATTTGAAAAAATATAGCGCATGTTATTCGCTGATAATGTAGCTTTTTATAGGTGACATTTTTCTAAAAATCAGTTAAGTAATTTTGAGTTTATCTGTAACAAATAAACATAAAGTCAGATTTTTTCTTTTTATTATAATATTAGTGTAGACAACAGAAACAGCGAACAACAAAAAATAGCAGACAAAGAAAAATATTTAATATAACAAAAAAAAAAATGTTTTGACTACATCTTAACAATAGAAACATTTATTATGGCAAAATACTCATACGAAATAAATCGTTCACTTTAGTTTGTAATATTAGTTTTGAATATTTGTCAGGTTTCTTAATTCAAATAATTATAACGACCGCTTAGCCTAGTGGGTAGTAACCCTGCCTACGAAGCTGGAGGTCCCGGGTTCGAATCCCAGGTCGGGTCAGTATTTATATGATTAATATTGATTCTGGTACAGGGTCTTCCTTGTTAATGTATGTGGTGTCTTCATTTGGTTCACAAAACACAAGCTAATGCTTAGTTTGGACTTAGACGTTGTTATGATGTATAGGTACATTAAAAAAAATAAAATATTATTTCAAATACCGTAACGTTTTAAATGAACCTTAAACGTTTTGGCCTACATTCTATGTTAAACCACAGGTTAAACTCGATAATGCCTTTTAATCAACGAAATTGCTCCGACCTATCGATTTTGTGTGAACTAATTTTTTTTCCAATAAATATGTACACACTGAATCGATATGTCATTGTCGTGTGTACGCGAACTTTCAAACTATAATTAATAACTTAATATTTAACGTTTTGTATCTAAATATAAAATAATGAAAGTACGATGATCAGATTCATCGATTTATAAATATTACAAAGACTTTTATTTCAGTCGTTGGGTATCTATATTGTATAACTATCAATGTATATAAGTATATATTTTTATATTCATACCGCATGTACGGCTGAACGTAGTCCAAATATAGAGCATGTAGAGCTTACCGAACTAAACAAAATGTTTCAAACGAGCAGATGATTTAAAGTCTATTTTTTTAATTCATCATCATCATCAGCCCGTGTCTCTCCACTACAGGATATAGGCCTCTCCCAAGGCTCGCCACCACACACGGTCCTCCGCCTTTCGCATTCAACATTTTTTAAATTGCTACGTGATAAAAGTCACAAAATTAAGCGCAATAGAAGCCATGTGAAATAATTTAGAAAAAAATACTTACAAAAGCTTTTTAAAAACAACCGTTTATTTAGACACCGGAAATCGTTTTCGTCTCAAAATTATATTTATTAAAATATTTAGGTATTTTAAAAGCTTGTGGCTTTACGAATATTTAAAATAGAAATTTTTAAGAAGTATTTATTATTTATCACGTTTGACACCTCAAGCTTTTAAAACAAATATTTTATATCTTAATTGCCTACATTTTCGTTTTAGGATTTGAATCCTATATTTTAGTATAGCGCAGGTTCTTAACAAATTAATTAATAAAAAAAAAACCATTCAACTCTTTTATTTCATTATATTATACTAGCGGCAGCCCGTGCTTCGCTCGCCGAAAAAAAATGTTTTCCCTTAGTAAAAGCTGACGATGTTCAGGTCCGTCTATCTTTTATGATGATTCTAACTGCGTCACCGCTCGGGTCCTATTCTATTATAACCTAAAAATGAGATGTTTTCCCGTTGAAAATTGTCAGCGATTTCTTTAATTTTTTCTATCCCACGTAAAATTATAAGCGATTCTTTTATAATATTGCGATGTTATTTATTATTTATGTCCGCAGTTTCAACCTTAGTTTTGTTGCTCCGTTAAGACAACGTAAACAAGAATAAACAAACCTACAAGCATATTTTAGCATTTACACCTTACTTCGAATTTGTGCAAGATATTAAATTGATGTTGGTATGTAAAATATTATACATTTTTTCGATACAAACTTTAAAACAGTCCTTAGGGGTTCAATTTAGAAAATCAATAAAATACGTGTTTTATTTATCGTTTCGTACTTTTTATATTTGCAAAATATCAAGTTAGTCGTAGGTCGTGCATTATTTATGAGTAGTTTTCCTACAAACATTTTAATACATTTTTTTCACTAAATATTTGAAATATTTGAAAATACCTGTTCTTAGTAAATATCTAATTTAAGTTAGATAAACAGATAGAAATGAAATTTACATTCAAGGAAAAAATAAGTCTCATAATAATAATAATAAGTGAAGTTCTTAAATTTAAAAATATGTGTAATGCAATGAAATCAAATCAAAAGTAGTTTTTTCACATAAATTACTCATTACTTAATTGACATAACGTTTTCTCTAGAGAAGAAATTTCGTTTTTCCTTATATAGGAAACAGAAATATCTTGAATGAAGTAAACTCATTTGGTTGAATAATTATTTTTATCTGTGTACCTTTATGCAAAATTTCAAGTTACTTGACTCAGCGGTTTGGGGCTGTGCATTGATATAATATCTGTCAGTCAGTTCGTCAGTTTATAATATATAATAATAATTATAATGTATAATAATAGTAATAATATCATCACACTACAGAAAACCGCCATCTTGGACACCTGTCGAACTGTGAGAAAGTTTTTTGCAAATTGACGACACTAATGACACACATCCTACCACCCTACTTAGCACAGAATTCCACACTTGGCTTGCGCCCGTAAATGTAGTTTTTGCCAGCTTTGTGCTGGAATAAGTTAATCTTCTTGGTGATAATAATATCTGGGACATCCCGCACATCGTCATCTAGTCCCAAAGTAAACAAGTATTATGGGGTACTAGACAACTGGTATAAATTTTTTTTATAATATATATGTTTTATAGATTTTTTATATATTATGTTATTATATATACACATATAAATACTTTTTACACCCAGATACGAAACAAATAGACACGTTGATGCACACAAATATTTGTCCCGAGCGGGAACCGAACCCGCGACCCTCAGCTTCGCAATTAGGGTCTCTAACAACTCGGCCAATCGGTCAGTCAAATTATATAAATACATATGTATAATATATATTTATGTTTAAATTATTTTGAATTTACTCGTATCTAAATAACGATCGATAATTTTAAGAACAAATAGTTACAACCTTTTTCGAATCAGATGTTCAAATATAGACATAATAATAGGGCGCAATAAGATAGTGACATTTTCTAGTCATATTTATAGCATAGGTCGTTATTTGATCGATTCGAGATGTCCTTAGGCATACCGTATCTTTTTAAAGGTTTCTTTGTACATAGTATAGGGTTTCAACTAAGTGTAATGTATAGTAAATTATAATAATAACTTAGAATCTCTGAACACATATCTACTTCAATTATTAAAAGTATCAACATAACGTTATTAATTGAATATATCCAATCCATATATTAAAATCATAGATTAGCATAGATTCGCCTTTTCAGTAACAAAATAGGTCGCATATTGTCGTACCATTGCTTTCTAAGCATAGGTATAAATATTGTCATCTTAGACGGCGTCTTTCGCTGAACGTACTCCACTCCAAGCTTACAGAGTGTGTAGAGCTTGTCGAACTAAACAAAAAGTTATAGGTGAACATATGGCGCAAACAAACGGTCACTGAGAAAAACTTGTTAAAATTCAAATTTTTTATCGCTTATGTTATTTCTTTAAAGCATTAAATAAAAACACCAACACAGAATTACAACATGAATGTAATACATTTTTGTTTTATCAGGTTTACTTGCAAACTTAATAAAACACCGTGAAACTGTCTCGCGAATCGCAAAATTAGAGAAACACTACTCGTGACACAGCTGATGAAGTCAATGACCGACTATTCTTTGAACTGAAATGTTAGTAGAATTTTTTGTTATGTAATAATCATTTTTAAATTAGTGGTTGTTGGTCACAGACCAGTCAACCTATAGACCACGCTTTAATAAACGTACGAAAACGAAATCGCCAAAAAGTGGCGGGGTGCGGGGAGAGGTCGGCTAGTTTTCATTGGCTCTTTTCAAATTGACAATTTAATGGCTTCCGACGTGCTTCCAACTGACCGCTCACAAGAGACGTACTTATGTAGTGTTACTACATAGCCTTGGCGAATGCTACTCCCTGTCAAAGCGTGGTCTATAAGGTTGACTTGTCTGTGTTGGTGGTAGACCAGATGTCTCGGAATAGTATTAGATATCTTAACAGTAGGGTGACCAAGCATTTTGTGATTTTTGTCGGTGACCGTTACTTTGCACAACCTGCTTACTTCAAACTTTGTGTTTAGTTCGTTAAGTTGTACGTCTTCTTTAAGTTTGGACTAAGTTCAGTCGAATACGGTATATATACTATAGAGTTAGTTTGAGAGGTTTTCTGTCTTTAATGAAATCTGGTCTTACCTAGCTATGGTGACAACCGATCTAACGTAATGTTGTAAATAACATTATTTAATAAAACAGTTGACGAGATTTGTTATCGAAATAATGATTATGGGTAGTACATATTGTCTTTGTACGGCGCGCTGCCGCGTGCTTGCCGAAGCGGCGGTAACTGCTACAATAATCTAGATCAATGTGGCCGATCAATTTAATTCAAGTTTAAATATGTTAGATGTCAAACCAAGTTCTAAGAACACCTACGACAACAGCGTCATTATTCCATATGTTTGCTATTAATTTGAAGCATAATTACATCTATTCTTGAGTTATATCAATAAAATAAAAATTTGAATTTTGGATTTACAATCAGTATATCAATAAATTGATAATTTTATTTGTATGTGATACAGGCCGCTCAACCATGATGCTCAGTCCGAAGATGCAGCGGGTCACCCGTGTCAACGACGGCCAGCTCCTCGCGCTGTCCGAACGCGCGCAATATGACCATTCGCAGGTAAAGTAATACAGATATAAAATTATGTGCACCCGCGATCTAATATTTTCTTGCATACACAAGTTCTAACTGACTCACATCCATAAAATATTACCAATTTAATATCTAGAATTTCGTAACTTTATCTCCATAGTTCAACAACTGTAATAATAATTGGGACATCCCACACAGCGACATCTATTCCCAAAGTAAGCTTGTTTTGTGGAGTATACTAGACAACTGGTATATATACTTATTCTTTTCATTACTCATACTCGGAAAGTACGCTTGAAGTTACCTGATCAGAGGGATGAAAGTAGTACTTTTCGTCGCTGGGAAACGATTTTCCCGCTGCCAAGAAATTAAAAAAAAACTAAGCAAAGCATGTCCCAACTTTTTATACAAGAACTCTGTGAAATTACGGCCTAAAATTGAAATAAAAAAATATTATCAACAATTTTATTGATAATATTTTAATATTTTTAATTAAGTATAAGTATTATAAAATATTGATAATATTTTATAATACTTATAATTAACTTTTAAAAAAATTAACATTTAATTTATATAAATTTGAGGTAATTATTAACAATTATCACTGATAAAAAATACTGGCTGGGTAGAATGCCACAAAAAAAACATAAAAAAGCGAGTAAGCGGCAATTCAAACTTCAGTTGTTTTGTCAAGTGCTGATTAGTTACGTATACAGATATTTCTTTAAAATGAGTTCATTACATTTAGATATAGATTTAACGCTTTTTTTACTTTCCTCATATTCGCAATGAAAAGCAGAGTGCTTACCTAGGGTGAAAGACCTATTTAGGCAGACGAACTATTAGCGCCCTTGCTACGCTCGTGCTCAAACTATTTCGTGCCTAAATAGGTCACTTTCACCCCTTGTGTAACAATCTACTGTTTTTTATAATAGGTATAGTAATATACTTAGATACTTTTTAAAAATAAAAAGAAGAAAGAAAGAAATACATTTAATCACGGCCACGGATACATAATACACAGCAGACAAATACCGTTTTACACCCAGACACAGAACAAATAGACATGTTTATACACACAAATATTTGTTCCAGATTGGAATCAAACCCGCGACCTTTGGCTATGGAGATATAATTCTAAAATTAAGTTTTAGCGCTACTGACACAAGTGCGGATGCAAAGTTTTATTTTGTCACGCACATCGCCATGTACTTACAGGCAAGTTTAAAGCAGCTAGCCAAACAATTATACCTATATCATTTTCATACTCACAGATTTTGCGAAAAAGGTACAGATAGGAAAAAAAAACGATTCTTCCGTCTTATTTTTATGACGTCATTTGATCCTGCTTCTATTAGAATCAAAAGACTCAAAGGGATCAGTTGATGTCAAGGCACTAGGTCTCTGACGTGGTCTGTGATTTGATGTCGAAGACTGCCTATGATAAATGATGTAAACCGTACCCTGGGAATGTCTCTTTACTAATGTGAAACGTCATTCTGATGGGCTCAACTCGGATTTTATTTATTTGCAATCATCGCCTATATTTTTGTACCCTTGTAATTTGGTTAAAGATGTATTTCAATTATGTGTTTTCTTATAAGCATTTGCTGCTATTTGGCCTAACAATAATAATAAATAGTATGGCTTAAAAACGGTCAAGTGCGAGCCGAGTCCGACTTACGTGGAGGAGGTTCCGTAGGAACTATAACTCATCGATTTTATCATATGTAGGTATTTAGATATAGAACTATACTTCCCAATAAAGTAGTATTATATATAAGTCCTTATTTATGGATTGTAGGAGATCTTCATATATTATTCAAAAATTTAAATGAACATCTTTATAGCATTTCATAAACGGGTAACAAAGCTACTTCCGGTTATTCAGTTATTCAATTTATGAGAGGTAATCCTAACAGACCTTTTTCAATCCAAGTTTTTCTTTCGCCTTCCCCGCAGGTCGTTTGAAAATTATACGGCCAGTCCCAAACTAACCCAACTTTATTGAGTTTTAGTTCGGTTATTCGGTTACGACCTACTAACTTACTACGAAAATTAAGATAGGTGTGCGTTATTCAATAAAAAAACTTCAGTATCCATTATACTCTACTGTCAATTCGATCAAGAAGTTACTATAATACATCTATAATATGTGACGATCATAGAGTAAATAAATTTGACAGCAGCGTTAAGACGATCTACGACTAGCCATCGGGAGTTTTTTGAAAACCATATTAACCGTACTACGTTGCCTGTTTTTATTATTTTTAATAAAAATAGTTTAACTCTCACTGGCCATTGGCAGAATTAACATATGTTAAAACGCCATTAACCAAAAGAAGAAGAAGAAGAGTAACCATCGACTAACGTAGGGCGTAGAGGTAGAGCTATGACCATGCTATACTTGTATTTACATATATTCAAACGCTTCAACCTGCTTGTACCCCTTTCTCAATGACATTAGTCTGACTAGTCAGACGGACGATTGCATCAAATTATTTGAATTTACCATAAAGGTATATATACTAGCGTAAGAGAGGAACACAGTGTGCGAATGACATCCAGCTCTTTGCGGAAATCCTACATGCGAGAAAGAAATGCAAGAAAATCTGACATAAAACCTCTTTGAACACATTTAGTCTTCTTTACTCACTTGTCAAAATAAGGTCCAGCTTTGTTTTCTATTTTGTGTTATAATCGTTTTGAATTCTACAAAAATTAATTCTTGTGATAAAAATGGTGTAGTGTTCAGTTTTAAATTGCACTGTAACATATGTTAATAATCCAAATAAAGAGACATTTCACCGGTAAGTACTGCCAATAACATACTGTTATCTTAATGCTTATTTTTATAAAAAGCAATCCTAAATTTACTTGGTTATACATCAGTAGTATACGGTAAATACTTTATTTTGTAAATAATTTGTTATTTTAAACAATTATGTGTACGATACAAAAATATTGTGTAAAATTACAATCAAACAATGAAGCATAGGGATTGCACAAAATGTATCGATATGTCGATATTTTCAAATATAAATATTTTGTAAATTTGATATTACCTAATTGCACCTGTTCCACTGGAATGATGTCGTTAACTGTTTTTAAACATATTGTGAGGTTTATTTAGCCTAGCAGCACATTGTAAGGGAAAGTATGACATCTATACATATATACTACACATAGGGTATATATGTAAATACAAGACTTTTTCAAATGAAAATATAAGATATATACACAATTAATTTTAATCGTTATTTATTTATGATTTAAAATCTGATGCTCTATTTAATTTTAATCGTTATTTATTTATGATTTAAAGTCTGACGTTCTATCTGTTCTCTGATTATGAACGTCGTAAATACTTAAACTTTGAATGACAAAACTACTGTATACAATAGTTTAACCTCATTTTCCTCCAAGAAACTGCGGTGTTAAAAAATGCTTCCTGATAATGATGACTATTTCATAATATCCAGGTTTCCTGTAAACACGGTTAGCATAGAACAATGGAAAAAAATGTTAAATAGAACAGGTGGGACTCCTCGAAAACATTCTTTGGTTTGCAGTAGACATTTTACGGATAACTGTTTTGTCTAACTAAATCACCGACGACTTTTGAAGAAAGGATCTATACCTACTGAATTTGTGCCGTTAGGGGTTTCTTTTTTTTTCATATGTGCTTACTAAGTATATTAAGTAATATACTAATAATACTTAATATCTAAAGTCAGAGCATTTATGCCAACTGTAATTTCTGTACAGGTCAATCTGAAGACCAAGCTATCGGTGTCAGCGTACGTTTACCGGGATATGTCACCAGGACCTTCAACTTTAGAGCCTAAACCTTTATTTCAGCACTAATATAAAATGGATTTGAAGAAAAGTCCATCACAGTGAAAATATCAATTTTAGGCAAATTATCACTATGTCTTTTACAAAAACTTGTTCCTTTATATTCAAATAAAACTTAATTACCTATTACACAAAGAAACAAAAGATATTATAGACTAGTCCAAGGCATCCAAGGCATAATTTGTGGTGTAGTGAGACGACGCGACACTCAATCGAGTAGACAATGTGACGTCATGGGCAGTAAGAATCCACCAGTCAAACCGCACGAAAATACATAATAATAATAATAATAACGTGCACATTACAACGTCGTGGCCCCAAACTAAGCATTAGCTTGTGTTTTGCGTACCAAGCGAAGACACTACATACATATAACAACCAAGACCCGGTACCAGTATCGATATTCATCATATAAATACTGACCCGACCTAGGATTCGAACCCGGGACCTCCAGCTTCGTAGGCAGGGTCGCTACCCACTAGGCTAAGCGGTCGTCAAATTAATAAATACCAATAATTTATTTCTCAGTCATTTATTGACGAATTTGAAAAAAACTTTCACTGTTTTATTAGTTTTGGTTTATCTTTCAATTCTATCGAGTTAAATTGTATATTTTGAACATCATGAACTTCTCTATTGTAAATGTTTTTGTTTTGTACATTCTCATTTTTTTGTTTACAAAGAGTTAAAATTTTGTTGTTATGCGTTGCAACGTGACGTATTGTAATTAAAAATAAAAATCGTTTATTTATATTGTTTTATTTATTACTTGGCTTGTATTCAACTAAATATTAACATTTCCATAATGATGTTAACGCTTTCTTTACTTCTGCAAATTTTTTATTATCAACTGTTAACAAAAAAAATATTTATTGTAGTAAAGGAAATGGCATTTGAATTGACTGATTGATGATTTGTCATTTTAAAAAACTAAAAGTTAGGAAAAGTAACTCAAAACAAAAATTATGTAGTATAGCAGATTCAAAATAATAAATAGGATTGCCGATTTCGACTTATGATATCGCGGTAATTTCAACGACACATTATCATGAAAGTACTACGTGCTATCGATAATATAAAAAACACCCATGTACATCACTAAAACTGGCTCAACCACATGTGAATTTTGCACACATACTCATTTCCGTTTCGGTCATGCGATGTTTAGATGTCAGTTGGTCTCCTACGCTAGTATATATATGTCTATGGAATTTACCTCCATCGTTTAAATAAGATGAAATGAATTTGGGGGCTACGTTCTGATCATAAGCAATAATGATTTTGATCAGCTATCTTTTTCTTTCTAAAGCTTTATTTTACATGTTAGAACAAGTTAAACATATGTAAAATTTAAATTTCTTTTATAAATTTAGATGATTGTTCTGAGACACAGACACAGATGCTATAGCACTGACACAAAATAGACACAGAATACCGCGGTTGTCAATTCGTTGGTTGTCGAAACAGTGTCTTGTCTTGGGTTATTTTAAATTGATTTCGTGTTGAAAATTACTCACAGCTTTAGGATTAGATAAAATTGTTGTGGAAGTAAAAGTATTATACGTACGCGAAAAGATGACACCCAGCTCGAAACTCGATCTTCCTCCCGCTTCCTCGTGCCGACCCCGCTGTCATCTTGCGAGTAGCGATAGCATAACAACTGTTTATTTATTTATTTTATTTATTAGAGACAGACAATCTTTTACTTAGCTTACACTAGCGATCTGCGTCGGCTTCGCACGGGTAGCAGAGCATATAAGCCGTAGTGTTTTTATGTCGTATAGACCTATCAGCTTGTTGCGTTAAACATGTGGATTAGATTTAATTATGTTTAAGTTCATCTTACTTGGAGTATTTTTATTGTATTTTATTTCCAATTCTATAAATATTTGATAAATTAAAGAATAAATAAATAAAAACAAACTACAATATTTCTTTGTTTACAACATTGATAATTTCGGCCAAATTTTACATCACGCGAATCACGTCGGGGCATAGGGCGCCCATCCCCCGGCCCGGCACATCCGACGCCCGGCCCGGCTCGGACGCTTGTCACTTGTGGCGCTATGGTTTTTATTTCGCGATATTTTCGAAGATATTAATTCAAATTGTATGGTGTAAAGGCATTTATAATGTACATGAAATGTTGAAGGTAAATAACGTATTTAATTTGATCAGGATTAATACTGTATCCGTATAAATTGCTTTCCAATCACCATTTTTTTAAACATAAAAATGTTTAAAAAAATTGTGTCGTATGACACGTTGAAGTATTAAAATATCCATAAAAATTAGAAATATGTCATCACAGACTTTTCTTTAGTCCTATAAAAAAAAATAATTCCCCCGTACATTATAATATATTATTATTGTTTCTATTATTATTGTTTCTATTATTATTGTATTGTGTTATTATTGTAAACGATTAATTTACTAACAAAGCTACTGACACATAAATTGCATCTGGAACCGTATTAAATATCAAATGTCAAAATACCGTGTGAAATGCAAAAATCTTAGCTGTTACAAACGCCATTAACGCCGAAAAAGAAGCATCTGAAACGCATGACACTGATAGTTAAATCGCCACACGTGAACGATTATAGCGATAAAACAGACAAAAGTGTTATTTGTGGCTGTTATTTGATGCAATTGAATGGTTGATGTATCTTGCTTAGACGGGTGTCAACTTTCATTAAAATATATACTTTTCATAAAAAAAATTTAACACATACTTTTAATATTTTTCCCGAAAATATGGCTCAATTTATACCTTCCCCTCAAAATTAAAAAAAAAGAAGTCTTATCCAAAAGAAAAAATATTAATAAAATGTCCTTGTGACGTCAACTGGACAGATGACTACTAATTTATTTATTTATTCAGGAATCAAATAGTGCTAAATAGAGCATGAAATAAAACATACATATAGAACACACAGAAAATAGTTTACACAATTAAATTATTTATAACTACAATAGCATTATTTTAGAGCAAATTCATAATATTTTCATTGGTTCGTGAGGATTTCACTTTACCTCCATACTTTTTGTTTAGTTGTAACTTCGATTTTTTACTGTGATAAGCAGCGCAATAAGATAAACCGCCTTCACAGGGACAATTTTATTGTCATATCAGATGTATTTTTAAAAACATCTGGGAAATTCATCAATTTTTTTTTTTTTTTAGAGGTTATTGTAGAACCTTGTGCCTTTTAATTTTAATAACCACGTTTGAACAATTTTGTTGAAACTGTTGAGTTTTTCTTAACAAATTATTTGTTTTTGTTTTATTTTCATCAGAAATTAATTGTTCAGTATTGTTCAATTTATTAAACATATGATATCATATGGACTTATTTAGGAACCAAAATTAAATCCATAAATTTCTAAAAAAATCTAATTTTTTTGCACACTATACATTACACTAACGTCAGCTAAGCTGGGTGTCATGTTAACTCGTACATATTATAGGTAATCTGTGATTGACCAAAGAAGTGCAGTTTATATGATTAAGTGTTAGTCACCGAACATATTATAAGTTATATTTTACGTCTTTAATATTTTTTATGCCCGTGAATCTGTGTGATCGCATTTGATATCTTATTTGATAATATTTACAATGTCGGATATTGAGCCTGTCCATCAACAAAACTTTGAAATACCAGTTATTGTTAATCAGGAAGAATTTACCATCGAGTTACAAAACTATTACAGTGGCATAATGGAAATAGTAAAAAAATATATTGGACAAATCAAAGAATACAAAGTGTAATTGTTAGACGAGAATTATACAATAAAACCTCAAGGTAGGCTACCAACAAAGAAGCATTACCATGGGTCGGCTTTCCATTGTAGCCTGGTTCATACCATCCATCTAGTGTAGTAATTGTATAGTTTAGGTAATTAGAAACATGCTGTAAAAACATGGATACACGGAAACGCATAATTAACATTATCCTAATAAAAAAAAGACATTTAATTACATTACGTACTTTTTAAGGTTACAGTTTTAAGCCATTTTGCATTCACATATTTCACACTGTTTCACACTCACAGTTCACACTTTAATATTGCTTGACAGTTGACTGATATTGAAGTGCATTGAAAAGTTTATCAATTTAAAAAAAAGTAATTTGAAATTAACACATCTAATAACATTGTTAACCTACTAAAACCCGAATAAAATAAAATAAAAAGTTCAATAAAAACCGAATATATGGGCAGTCTGACTACTGTTCCAACGCGGTAGCGGCCGCCGAGCGTCATGCAAATCGAATTTTTACCCGTGACTAAAGTTAAGGTTAGGTTAAAGTTAGGAAGTTCGTACTTTATTTTGAATTACGCATTATACAAACAAAGCGTCTTCAATGTATTTTTTGTGATAGTGGGTGGTATTTTGTTAAATATGTATTGTAGAATCAATTCAATCAGTGTCAATCAATCTTTGCTTAGGTGATTTGCAAATGTGATTTAATTTTAACGTGCGTGATGTGGTGATAAGACTATTAGGTACTGTTTAAAGATTATTGTTGAATAAACCCCATAATTTTTAATACACATACACAAAATTTATTTGCGAATTCAGTTTATTGTAATATTCATTTGGTTTTTAGCGATTTACTGTGTAATAAAAATGTTTTAAATTAAAGAATGGCGGAAATCCCTTTATTGTAAGTACGTATTTTAAAGTTTTTTTTTGTTTTTTTAGCATTTCCTGTAAAAAAAAATAATTATGATTGGTGTTTGTTTTTTTTCCGCCTTTCCTCTAAATACATATTTTCTAATTTTTCAACAGGCTATAATGGAAAGCGCTACCCATTTAACATTTAATACCTTTCCAGACACAATTTATGTGTTAGTGGTTACGTATTGTTAGTGAAGTACTTAATAGTTTATAATCAGATTAGAATGTAAGAAACAAACTTTTGTAGCGTTCGCGGCAGTGGCGTTCGTGGCTGTTATTTAATGCGTATGGAATATAATCATACATGCAACATTCCTGCGAAGTTTGTCTGCGGAAAAGCTTTGAAACTTCGCCATAACGTACGTCATAAAATTATAGTTTTAAAAATTCTATCTTTTATATTAAGTAATTGTGTAGACATAATAAAAAGGTGCCTACTTATCACAATATTATTATGTAGTACGAGTATATAAAGTTGATGAAGCTGAAGTAACATGTTGAATATCCTTTCGTTCTAAAGTAAAAAAAGAAAAATATCTACTGCGTAATTTAACAGGAATGAGTCGTATTTTCACATAGTAATATATTTTTTTAGTTTTGGTAAATAACGCCAACAAAAATAGCAACACTTTTAATATGTCTATAGTAACTCTAAAAGCGCATTCTAAGAATAAAATATACCTAAGTTGCTTTTAATAAAATAAGTGTACGCTGCATTTTTGACACAATTGTGGCCTTACGAGAAACAATTATGTGGAAAATAGCAGAGTCGTAAATTTGCAATAAAAGTAATGTAAAAATATAACAGAATAACCCTTGTCAACGTGAAGGGCTAATTGCTCCTCGAAGCGCACAGGAAGCGGTCGACGAAAAATAAATATTTTTTTTGTCACTCCGAAAGGAGAGCACTCGGAACCGTAATGCGAAAAAATTTTTAAAAATGCGTTTCGTTTACGTTTAAGTAATGAAACTCTCATTTTTCAAGGTTCCATAGAGTTACTATATAGACATTTAATATTTTTATCATCAGATTCCGCGATCTGGCACTCTATTTCACTTGTGCAGATCATGTTTTCACTTGTATTTGTCAATAAGTAAGTGTATCTGTAACAAATTAATTCATTTCAATTTAAAAATTATGGCATACGACTGTTTTTTTTTTAAAGAACACTTTGAAAGTTAAATGGTATACTGCGGCCCTTTTGATAATATTTGGTAAGTAATATTTTTTCCGGACAAGTAATCGCACATATGGCGCAGGAAACCATTATAACCAGCCATTAACCAGCACATTATCGGACAGCAGCGGTGCGGCGGCAGACTGTTCGTCACTGAATAAATCAGCGCGTGCTGATGTTTTTTTTTTTCAATCAATAGACCAGTTAAAACTTCTACGTTCTTTATTACGTGCGATTTGTCATTTATTACCAGTTAGTATTACCAAAGACATATGTTTGAGAAACTGCCATAAAAAATTTTAAAAACTCAGGACAAAAAAAAGCCTCAGGTAAAAAATATTTAAAAAGTTGTATTTTATTAATATATTAAAATAGAGTATAATAAATAAAATAGAAAATAAACAGGCCAAGGAAGCTGACAAGTCATAGCTTCCCTCAAAAATATTTTTTCAGAGCAATATTTGTAAACAAAAAGCATATTTTCAGGTAATAAAAGGGAGGTAGGTAATTAGAGTGGGGTTTTTATATGAATTTAAAAGATTTAAAAAAAATCAAGGATTGACGATGGGCCTTCATCCTTAAACCAGGTCCTTAATAGCCGCTCTTGGACCATGATTTTTTTATTTTATCTGGAATATTTACGTGACAAGCATAATGTTATTGGTTTTTTTTTTTAAATATAAACCACTACAACTTTACGAGAACAGGTTAAACAGTTTCCACTGAATGTCTACCATTATGCATGTTATTTGACTCATACGTATGTAAACCCTAGATTTCAATCAAATCACCCCTACTTCACAGTGGGAAACCATGGAATTAATTGGTAAACAGATAAGTGTGATGTGTGACTAGCAGATTATTCCGTAACTAATAAAGATATTTCAAAAAATAAAACTGATATTGCTACTAGATGAAGAAAGACGAAAATACTTATATAAAAAAAAACTTTGTAATTAAAATATTCACAATTCACTACACGTATGCAATGAAAAAATATACAAAAATTTTTGTGATATTATTTTAGATACACCCTTTTCATTAGGGTTCCGTAGCCAAATGGCAAAAAAAGATCCCTTATAGTTTCGCCATATCCGTCCGTCTGTCAGTCTGTGGTTTTCCTTGGAAATTATTGCCAATAGGTATCTAGATGAAATTTGGAAGGTAGGTGTAATCTATGAACCGATACAGAACGACGTTGTGAAATTAAGTAAATCATCGTATATTAACGCGAGAGGTACCAAACGATAGGTCTTAAAAAATGATGTCAAGGTTTTAAACATTTTTTTTATTTAAGTCGACAGTTGTTGAGATATGCACTCCTAAAGTCCTAATTTTTGTTAAAGCCAATAAGCGATAGCTAGATGCATTTAATCTTTGTGATGTTATTGTAAAAGATAATTTAAAAAAAATTATGATGAAAAATACATTGTATTACAATGTACTTTAAATTTACGCTTTCCTTTGCAGAGCTTATTCTCTTCACAATCGATATTAAAAGTCAAAGGTTCACTGTAATAAAATAAGTAATAAAAATTGTCTCTAGTTATCAGTGCACTAATGTTATTTAACTTTTCGGATTAGTCAGAAAGGATCAAACGCCTTATAAATAACTAAGGAAATAAAAATGAAATATATTTACGCAATTATTCTTAAATTACATAATAATAACGATTAATGTTTAAGTTCGATTAACGACGCGCTCGTTTTTATATTGTGTGCTGGTACGAAACCCTTCGTGTGCGAGTCCGGTTCGCACTTGGCCGGTTTTTAGTAAAGGGCCATCTTGTAGCAATATCAGTTTGATTTTTTAAATATCTTCATTAGTTACGGAATAACCAGCTGGTCACCCATTTCTGTTTCACATTGTAATAATAGTCTCTGAGAAAGCGTCGATCGAATTCAAGTGCGTGGACAAGGGGGATCACTAGCGTTCAAACCACCTCGAAACGGCGGCAGCGGTTAGATTATATGATAAAAGTAAAAATTTAACGAGTCGGCAATTTCGTAGCTATTACCCAAAATACGGCAATCAGACACTTAGAATACGGCAACTCGGCTCATAGCAACGATGTGGTCACAATATTTGACTACGCCAATATAGTGTGCCAATGCATGCCTCCCCTTATATTCCGTATTTTACCTACCCGTTGTTCTAACATATTTTTTTATTCCCCGCACTTCGGCGCTACGCTTGGCACGAAAATTGTGTGTCGTAAAATAATATTCGAATGTAGGTGTCAATATTGAGCCATCGCCTAAACAAGTGTTGAGGTCGCGGCGTCACACGTACACGTGCTGTAGACGCTGATCAGGAGTCGAGGAGCTGCAGGAGAAGCGCGGTCATCGAAGGCTAGTTTTCCTTACTTTATTTCATGGTGCGACCCGTCACATCACTTCAAACCTACACAGTTCATTAAAATCAAACGCCTTTGTCGGTCGTCTCCATCTACTTCAGTAAAGTTCATAACCGCCAACAACACTTAACGGTATTATCCCCTTAACAGTGGGTATCTTTGGTCAGATCAAAGTGAGCATTCGCCGTAACACCCAGTGAGTGCTAGAACCGAATCAGTTTGACCAAGAACACTTAATAGTGATAATTAGTGATAACTTCGTGATTCATCTTTGGACTCAACATCGATTAGAAATTTAGACTTAAGGTTGTCTTAATGAAACTTATAAGGTAAATAGCCAATGAAATGAGAAAGTTATTAAAATAGGTTTGGGCACGTGAAAAGTCATGCTTTTTATTTTTAAATCGCCCTCAAAATTTTCAGTGTCTTTTGTTTTATGAAACTTCTTTTGTTTTAGTAAACTTTATCGAACTTTTTATTTTAAAAATTTGTTTTAGTGCCTAAGGAAATAAAATGATATTGTACTCCACAATAACTTAAAAAACATGTTTTCTTGGTAACCGTTAGTTTGCGCCAACTGCTCACTTGAAACTTTTTGTTTGGTTCGGTAAGTTCTCTATGCTCTATAAGTTGTAACCCTGAAAGAACCTGAACACTTAAGCGTCTCAACCCTTGTCTAAAGAATTCTATGAGACAGAAAACTGACTGGGTTGGCGTTGATGTCGATTCACCACAAAATAATATTTAAATTGTACCCATAGATTCATTCGGCAAAAAGAAGTCTTGACCATTGTATTAAATATTTACCTTTGTATTAAATATTTTTCAAATCCCTCCAAAGTTTTTTCCTGGCTACTACGGCTTTGATCAAATTTGTTGTACCGAAAGGAAAATATCGAGAATGAACAAAATCGAATGGGCATTGTTCAAAATTTGGCAACATGGTCCAAAGATTTTTGCATTTATAGAAATAGGTGTCCTTATGAAACAAAAAAATATATAATTTTTTGGGGGCGTACAGGTACACAGAAAAAAAAAGAATTCTTCAATCAATACAAGTTGCATTGGTCCAAAAATACGCGGTAGGTATATATACATATATTGAAAACAATATTTTCTTGATAACAGAATTCTTTTTTTTCTGTGTAATAAGAGAGATATAAACAGAAAACGTTAAACGTTAATGCGTGTGTAAAAATCACAAAATGAAAATCTTTTATATTGATTTTCTTAAGGGGCTATCTTTATTTTTTAAAACAAATAATAGCGTGTGTGAATACTGAACTTTGTTCCTTCAGCATATTTTACGGTACCTATAGCAAAATTGAAAAGGAAAAATAAAATTTGATATTATTTATTTAACAACCTTTTCCCTACATTTCGCGAACACTTTGCATTCTCTTGAAATGCATAATCGAATGGCTACTTACTGAACCCTTTACATTACTAGTCGTATTCGCACTTGACCAGGTTTGTTTTGTCTTGTTTTAGGCTGGATACCTACACAAACGGAGTTCGGATAGTGCGAAGTGGCAACTGCGATGGTTCATTTTGTATCAGGTTTGTATCGTTACTCAATATCATTATGTTAACTGCCGTTTAAATATAACAATACTTGGGACATCCCACACAGCGCCATACAGTTCCAAAATAAGCAAGTATAATATGTTTGTATTGTGGGTACTAGACACTAGACACCTGATACACACACTTAAATATTCTTTATAATATATAGATATTATTATGTTCATATACAAAAATATTTGTCTCGAGCAGAAATCAAATCCGCGACCTTGGTGCCGCAGTTACAGTTTCTACCCACTCGGCCAATCGGTCAGTTGAATATTTTATTCAATTCAATAATTTGCAAGGCTAAGTATTACAAAAGTAACTGGAATTGGAACCAAACCAATAAACAAAATATTAAATATAATGTGGTGGATTGTATGTGAAAATAAAGATTTATAATTTTTGTTTTGCCCCACCTGTATTACCTTAACCATATGTCATATTTATACACAGTTTTTTGTTACATTATGTCCGACCCGAAAGGGGTGGGCAGGAAGTGGTTGGCGGATGCCCATAAGCATAATAAAATAATTAAAAAAAAATGAAATCATTATCATTAAAAAACAATTATCGGTCATGAGATTAAAACGATTGTAGCGCAAACAGCGGATTGTAAATTGTACTGAGAAATGGATACCCGGTTGCGTAATAAGACGCGCTCATGTACTCGTGCTTAATAAATATGCGGTCTTCCGGCTTGGCTGTTGGGAGTCAAACGCCAGGTTGACGTATGTGAGCTTCTAATAGTCTGAACGTCATAGCACCGGGTCCTCGCCGTAGAGTTCTGTGTACCTACGCATAGCAACGGCGATGTTCCCGTCACATTTAGCGTAACACATGAACATGTCGCAATATTCATTGTCATTAAAATCATCCATTTTTACAAGACGCGATAACCACTAATAGCCATGCAGATTGCAGGTGCGATCTGCATGGCTGCATGGCGAGTAACTACCTAGCTGACCGGCTAAGCGGCGCAAGCGCGGTGGTGGTGGGACTGGTGGGGCGCGCGGCGGTGAAGTCCCGGCGCGGAACACTGCGCTCGAGTAGTAAACTACGATTGAATAGTTTTAATCTCTCACGAATGATAATTATATTAGTTGTATACTATATAAATTATAATTATATAGTACATATATCTACAAAAGTTTTGCGTCACACAGCCCATTGCTTGACTCCTTACAAGTTTTAACTTCATGTTTTACATCTGTTCCCTTTTTCCATTCTCCCTTATTAGAGCTGAACACTACACTAACGTACTCCGATATTCGGCAGTCCAATTTACTCTTCTTTCTTCTCAGTCCAACCTACTACGTCTCCGATGCCACGCATGCGCGAATTCTACAAGCTTGCCAAAGTTCGCCCTAGAGAATACAAAATCGCATTAATATATCGGACCTACCCAAATGCAGTCCATGTCGTGCACTCTACAAGTGCGCTCAAGTTCACTCCATAGAGGACAAGACCACAAAATGTGGTGCAGGCGCAGGTCCTCATCAGACATTCCACATTCACACGCGCTTAATTCACTCAGCTTCATGTCGTGAAGCTTCTTAGGAAAACAATTAGGAGACACGACGAAGATAATATACTATTACAAAACACAAACTAATTATTAGAATTAAAAAGGAAAAGCAAACTCTATATTAATAGTTTAATTGGAAATTGGAATCTATGAACTGATCGTATTTTCGCGACACTAAATGCAACCCAACGGAAGCAGAGCGGGTTTAATTAATCGTGTTGGCTCGGAAGCGTTCGTGAATACTCGGCTTCCAATTCGTGTGGCGTCGTCTCACTCAATAACATCACCTCGGGACTTTCTTTAGCAATACTGTAAAATTAATCTCTAATAAAACTAGTTTAATAAGGTAGACCGTCCAGGCAACGCAGGTCTACTATGTTTACTAAATTTTTATAGTAATAACGTTTCCATAGTTCCGTGTTTTAATTTCTAGAACCTATTATTCTACTACGAGTCGGAGAACAACGCTCGGCCAACAGGAGTACTGCTGCTAGAAGGGTCTTACTGCGAGAGAGTCAGCAAGTCACCACTCGACAGAAATGCCTCGGTAATTATGGAACCTTATTTATGTAGTTAGAACTATCATAAGTGTAGTTGTTTTCAACCAGTGTAGACCTGACTGCCAACTCTAACACACGGAGCCAAAACGTGTTCTCTCGTGGAATGTGGGTTCGGTTCGAAAGCTGAAGGTTACTCAGCGAGCCAAGGAGAGGGCTAGGTTTGGTCGTTTCGTGACAGGATCACCAATGAAGGAATTCACAGAAAAGCCACCGATTGAGCCATAGGAACAATAAGCTGAACTGTTGGTAGATTGGGAATATATTGCACAGAACTAGGGTTGCCAACTTTTTTTGAAGTAAATGTAGTATAATTATTAATTATGCTATATTTTCAATAGCCAGTTTTTTAAATGAATAACTGTTTAAATAATCAAAAAGAAAACAATGATCCAAAATAAGGATATTTATAAGAGTAAACACTCCACAAGTCACAGAACAACAAGTTCACGACATTTAGTATAGTTCTCAGTCAATTTTGACAATGTTAAACTGGCTGAAAGATTTGATCTGCTGTCCGGGCAGAAATCGTTGATCGGTAGATCAGGCGCCACGAGTCAGGAACGGTCATTTTTACTCATACACGCCGCCACTCGCCATAGATTACTGATCGGATAAGACAAAGTTCTGTTCTTAAAACATTCAAACTAAATAAAATATAGGTACATACCTATGTAATGTTTTATTTCAACATTTTAACGTGTTTATTATATCATAAAAAATGTGATATCTGAAGCTTTTAATAAGAAGAAGTACCTATAGTATAAAATTCTATAAAGAAATAAATACACGTAAAAGTCATAATTTATTTACTTTTAATTTAAAACAAAATGTATACATAAACTGCCGTTTTGTAATTTGTGTACTTATTACACACAAAATATTGTGTAATTGCTTTTTTAGTTTGGTTTATAAATCCATGTCCATGCAATTTCGTCATAAATAGCAATAGCTGTTGAGTTAGGAACCTAAACGGTAAACAAATGCGTATCGTACCATGATCGTACCATATTTACATAATCTTTGGCAGCCGGCCGTTGATGCCCCCCACGCTTCCTTGCGCACCCCGCCGTGGCCACGTCAAGCGGTTCGAGATGTATGATCGAAATAAATTGTAAATAATTTGTAAATAGCTACTTATGTATGAAAAGTAACACATTTATCTAAATTTGAGTTTCAACTCGTATTTCTACACTTCCGAAATAAACACAACGGCATAATTCAGTAAGTAGGTACATAACTACGAATCAAACGAAAAAAACTTATCGCTGCATTGTACCGCTCAAGGCGAGCGCTCGTTAGGAATTAAGACAAGACTTGCGCATGCACCTCTTTGAGTGATGACATGATTTCGTGCGCTCTTTGTACTGAAGCTGCTCATTTACGGTTTAAATCTGTGTCCGGGCACGTTCAGGAATCCAACAATTGCGTTAAGTTGTAACTTACTCTGTGGTTTGGATGATTTTTCAATTTTTGTTAAAAACAATATTTGGGATACTTTATTTTTAGTGAATAGTAGTAAAAGTAAAAAACAAGTATTATTCTGGTTTTAACAGTATAGTTGGCAACCCTACATAGAACCGACAACTGTTCTGCTGAAACAATTTACGACCCGGGACTTTGCAGCACAAAAAACGCTTCTTTATTTATATTTCTTTCTGGTTTGAGTACTACTACTAAACTAAACGAGTATTTAGTATACGAGTATACTAAAGGAATCCAAATATAACCCAAAGTCGATAACCATAGTAAAATTTTAATAAAATACTTTCAGATAAGATTCAAAAACTGGCTCCGGTGGTAGCCTCGGACGCACTCAAAATGAGACCAAATCAGATTTGTAAATAATTTCAATAGTTTATAACGTATTTGAATATTTTCAAGTTTTCACATAAAAATTACGGTAAAATATATTGTTGTTTACCAGTGAATTAATTGAGCACACATAAATTATTTAGCATTAAATTAAATTACAGGATTTTTAATAAGCTCTAGCAAGGCTGATGTTATATTCCCTTGTTTTTCTCCACGCTCATTACCCTGTAGGTGATTGCCATAAATATTTTTTTTACACTGGAGGATAGGTATAAAATTTTGTTACGAGTCTTACACGACTAAGTTAATGTATTAATGCCAAGTGTATGCAACGGTAAAGTTGTAAATAATGAAGGTAAAATTTAAGAAAAAAAATTACGAAAATAAAAGGTAATCGCGACCATCTGTGTTTTGTGATCTAATTAGCCAACGCCATTTATTTTGTAATATACTAAAGTAAAGAATACTTAAAATGTTTGGTACATACTATTTTTATTTGCATTAAGTTCTTTAATGCCCCACTGCAGGGACTTAGGCCTCTTCCCGGGATGAGGAGGCGTAGAGCTTAATCAACTATGATGCTCCAATGCGGATTGGTGGATGTTGGTGGATAACGACTGTCATCTATTGACGGCAACCGGGTCCGACGACTTAACGTGCTCTCCGAGGCACAGAGTCAGTGATAGTTATGTACATAAGTAAAAACAAAGTCATTGGCACATTGCCTGGGATTCGAACCAAGGCCTTCTAAACAAGAAGCAGGCTTGCTACAGTCGCTACCACTCGGCTATCACGACATAATATCAGCTATCATGTATAAATACCTACTTCAACATAAATATAATGCTTTTTTACTTTGTGTTGTCTCCAGTTTTGCTTCACGATCTCGTATAGGCGCGACACGCAGCGGCAGTACGAACTGCGCGCCGCATCAGAGGTGGACTGCGTGCACTGGGTCGATGCCATACGGGAGGCCAGGTGAGGGTTATTGCTAAGTACATTTGATCATACCGCCTGTTGGAATGCACCACAAATCCTTGAAATACTGCAGAGGCACTTCATAAATCTTGGGTCGCCGCAAGTGAGGCATGAATTATGAGGCCAGTCGTCGCTGGTTTGAGACCGGCAGCGTTATCTTTTCCGTAAGAGTTTCCGCAACACAATACACTGCAGTGACTAAATACCTACCAATCTACTATGTTTGTTGGACCCTCGCAATAGGTCAACAAAAATGGCAGTCAACTTTTATATACTTGTGTGTGACTCAACGGACCATTATAGGTACTCTCGCTACGCTATAATAACCATGTGCAAACAGTCTCTGTGTGAGCGAATTATAACCGAACAGTTAGGTGATATTTTTATTTACGGTTTTCGATGCCGACTCTCTTATTCAGACATAACACAATCAAAGCGAATACTTTAACAGAAGCAGCATAAAATGAGTCGGCATAGTCATGATCGTTTTTGACATGAAAATGTTTATTCGCTCAATACATAGTAGGTACCTACATATCCAGTTGAAATTTCCTGTGTTAGCATGTACCGTTAGACTTGAATCACTAATAACTACTATGTCTGTACTTGTTTGTCGCTCATTATTATTTTGCCTGTGACGTCAATACAACAATGTAGGTGCATGCCACTGATGTATAATGTTCTACTAGAGAAGATATCGTAAGCAAAAGTCTCGCTTTATTTTAGAAAGAGTTAGAACTAAATTTCGCTGTAGCGCTAAACCATTAGTTACACCAAAACGTTGTTGGCGCCATGAATTACTTGACGTTACACAAACTGATAAAACACATCTTTGTTAAACTGGATTTTAATAAAATGAAATGAAATTTATTTACCATAAAAAAGAGAAAGCATTGCAAGCAACACTAACGATAAATTATTATTAAATGCCGTATCTCTCACACTAGGGTTCCCTGTGTTGTGGGAGATGGTCACTTCTAGTGGTACTCAAATTAATTATTTTTTTTTAGAATGCACTTTAACTAATGTACATGAAAGAATAATACAGCAAATAAAAAATCGTATGAATTAACAATAATTGCTTTGATGTGTTCTGTGTGTGGTGTGTGGATGTTTGTGTGTATGTGGTGTGTGTGAGTGTGTGTGGGCGTGGGCCTTTTTGTGTGTGATGGTATGGAGTGTGCGATGAGGGTGTGAGAAGGGTACATGTGCCTGCAATCATAATCATGGAGTAAATAAATTTGACAGCAGAGTTTTCTTTCATTATAGTCATAAATGTCATCTCATACTTAATATCGAAATTGTCGAACGCAATTTCGTAGTGGTGAAGGCTGGCGCGCGGGGACTTCGTGGACTGAAACCAGACTGAAACTTGTCAAAGATACACCAGCTAATTACAAGAAGGTGTTATATGGTAAACGCAGAAGAGTGCTTCTAGCCAATTCGTACTTTCATGGTTTTAATCATGGATGTTCATAGAGATACTGCGTTGTGATTACAAAAATGTGAGCAAGAGCATATACGCCGTGGACCAAATATACACCCATTTAACACAATGAAGTTCCTAAATACACTAAAGTGGAACCGTTCATCTTGAAATGAAGATTGTACTCAACATGTTAAAATTCTAATACGAATTTTCACCAAATTGCAAAATTCACCTAAGTAGGTGAAGTTGATAACTTTAGAAATAAATACATTTACTAAAGGGTACCTCAAAAATCTGTAAACGATAAAATTACTATGACATACACGGCATGCCGTCGTCGGCACGCACCAGTCCACACGCGATAACGCAATTTACAAGCGGAGCACACATACGTTCCTATCATGTCATGTCGTATCATAAAAACTGTCTCCGAATCTAAATATAATAATAATATTACCTCTGACGTCCCACACAGCGCCATCTAATTCCAAACTAAGCAAAGCTTGTACTATGGATACCAGACAACTAATATAAATACTTAAATATTCTTTATAATATATACATGTATAGATATTTCACACCCAGACGCCACAAATAGACATGTTCATGCATACGAATATTTGTCCCGGGCGGGAATCTAACCCGCGACCCTTGGATGAGCAAGGACTTTTTCTAAAGTTTTTGGCATTTTTTTTTAAATTAGCCACCAATGTGGGCAATAATAGGAAATTTTACCCAGATGAAATTGAGAAGCGCGGCCGTCAGCTGGGATTAAGGGCGCTACATCCCTGACCTGCTCCAGGGACATGATATTTCAGTCGCATATGTTTATACTGCACAGTCCCTGTTGATTACGATAGGAAATAATTGATTATATTTTACTTTGGTTTCGTTTTGGTTTGTGGGTTTTTTATTTAGAACTAGTCGTGCCTGCGACTTCGTCTACGTAGATTTAAATATTTCTCAGCCGATAATAAAATGCAACGTGACTGTCTGTTCGTTAGTATGATTATATTATTTATTCGATTGTTATAGTGTTTGTTAATTGGGCAGGTTATAGAGTTGATTCGATAATGACCTATATAAGCTCGCTTTCTTACAATAGGCACGCTCCCCCGCGACACACGCTCCCCAACAACGGACACGTGTAACACGGCGCGATGCATAAACTTAAATATTGAATATCTTTTGAGTCTGTGGGTGGATTTTGATAAAATAAACACTTAATGTCACTCAAAATAAATCTTAGTATTTAACACTTATTAGATTATGAACTTAATGACGACCGCTTAGCCTAGTGGGCAACGACCCTGCCTGCGAAGCTGGAGGTCCCGGGTTCGAATCCCAGGTCGGGTCAGTATTTATATGATGAATATTAATACTGGCACCGGGTCTTGGTTGTTATATGTATGTGGTGTCTTCGCTTGGCACCCAAAATACAAGCTAATGCTTAGTTTGGGACCTAGACGTTGTTGTGATTGTGTGTGTTATTATTATAAATAATGAGTGACTTTTACGTGACACGCGTATAAACGAACACACAAACCGACTGACAAAAATTTAAATTTTAATTTTAATAAAAATTTGGTTTTTATGTTCTATTATGTATTTGTCGTGTCTCTCAGTTATTTTTTTTGCAAATATCGTTAATGAACAGACACGGAAAGTATAAGATTGTATTATATGTATATGTAAATAACTATGACCACAGACAAAATTAATACCGTCAATTTTTTTGAAATATATTAACATAATTCAACTTTGATGTCACAGCATCGACGATATATCACTAGGAGTTAAATTTTACCTTACTAGTTCGATCGACATACATTTAAACGTGCGATACGTAAACAGATGTACGCGTTTTCGTGGAACACGTTTTGGTAACACTGAACTTTCATTGCTTACCTTGCCACTATTTTTCGTACGTGTTAGACATGAAATTCGATTCCACGTCAAAAGCCCTTTTGTAAGCTCTACGAAGTTATAATAATTTTCTCGAACTCAAATACATAAAACTAGTGGTTGTGCTCGTGTTAATGACTACCGGTGTTGACAACATTTCATATTTGCGAACACAGGAAAAAGAAAATAAAAATGTATTTGACTATATTTTTTTAAAAATTATATTACTAAAGAATTTTCTAAATATACTTATCATAATAATGAAATAATTAAAAAAAAAACATTAATAACAAAGTTATGAATGTTTACAATAGCTTCTTGCACAGATAGGGTAATAGGTACCGCAGGGTGTACTAGGCTGTGACGTAAAGCCATTTAAAATAATGGTAAATTTAGTTTTACAAGAAAGTGACAGATAAAATTTTAATGGCTTATAATTTCTATATTCTTCAACCGAATATAATTTTGTTTATAAATTTTGTAATCGCATAAAGTCTATTTTTATACTGTCTTAATAAACGTAATATATTTAATATTAGTCAGTAGTAATATTATATCACATACCCTATTGTAAAGTCATCGGTCAATACGCCTATGTCGGGAATCGAATCCATAGCCATTCGGACACTACAGCTCCTGCTCTCGGCATCCTCATTAGTATTTCAGAAACGTATCTCATTCGCTTCCCGTTGGGGTGTAATTTATTACGACATAAATAAAACTGAGCCCAGACAAGTTATTATTTAATACTATTTCCTCATTTGTATGCATTTAGCTCAGGCCGGGACACCAATGCCAGATTGGTATAAGCGGCCTTGGCCTGACCGGCCGCATTCTGTTCCCATAGGCATTCCTCTGTTTATTTAGGGAGTTTCAACTAGTTATGAGATCCTTGTGGCATCGGGTTTTGTGTGACGCAATGCGCAACGCACGGTGACTTTTTTCCACGTTTATTTCGTTCTCCGAAATTTTTTTTTTTACCTTTTGTTTAGTTAGGCAAGCTCTACACACTATTAGTTTGTATTACGTTCAACCGAACACGCCGTAGGTATAGTAGTAATTCATAAAGTTAGGAAAATAAAACGAGGCAGCGGACGCGATCCTTTTTTTTATTACTTTTACTGTACGCAAACAAATATTACGTTCGACGTTTGGAAATAAATGTTTTTACGCCAAAACAAATTAAACAGGGACTCGAATTGGAATTTGAAGCTTTTCACTGGAAGCTGGAATTTAGGTCACGGTGGCCTTACCAGTTGGAAATTGGAATATCCTGGAGTAGGTATTGCTATGGTAACGGCATGATTTCTGCAACAATTTTTAAATCGATGATTTTCACTACGATACGTGAACGAATACTTTTTTATGAAAATACTTCGAAGCTGACAATGATGGGTAATGTTCCAAATTTTGAAACATGGTCCAAATGTTGTATCTCTAGGTGTCTTATTTAGAGAAAAAGTATGAAAATTTTTAGGAGACATAATATCAGAGATATAAAAAGAAAACGAAACACTTTCATGTGACGTCACTACTAAGGACATGCAGCAGTCGACTGCAATACAAAGAAGTGCTTTATACAGAACGTCTCTATGATTAGTAGTAGTGACGCAATCAGAAATCAATTTTGACAATCGATTATTCTTTAAAAACATGGACAAAATAGGTACATTACGAAAATGTCTATATTTTCGTAATGTACCTAGTAGGTATTCAATTCAAATGTAATGTCAATATTTTTGGTCATTGGTTGTCATTGCTGTAATTTCATGGCAATTTCAATATGTTTTATAATGGTTTTGAGATTGTCTACAATATAAGTACCTACCTACTAGTTAAGAAATGTCAATGAAATTGAAAAAGAGAGAAATCGAGCAATGTGTATAGTATAGTTTAATTAAAAATATTAGCTTCACAATCTGTGACAACAATCAGCTAGGCGGAGTGTAGGAATGTATATACCTATATGTAAACAGCTGTCAGTCGTTACAAGAATATTAGAAATATGTATTTTTGAATTACCTTATGAAAATACAAAAATGTTAGTGTAGTAGTGAAAAAATGTAGTGAAAAAAATTTTATTGATCCGAAAGATTATCTTAACTTAATGATTCACAGAAACAGTTTACCCAAGGTTATGTTTTAGTCGTTAAAACAAAATTTTCTCATAGTGTAGGGCTATTGTTAAATTAATTTTATATATTAAATTTTGAAAATAATTTTTTTTTCTTTTTTTAAAATGGCTAGGTACTAAAGGTTCGCGCTGGCTTCGCTCAGGTGTCACAAAATGTTTGTGTTTACTATTTTTAGGGTTTCGTATCACAAAGGAAAAAAATTACCATTGTAGGATTACTTGGTTGTCGGTATTTGTATATAAATCAAGTAGTTACAATTTGACAGTTTCTTATTCCTACGCATCCGGCCGTCAGCTTTCTGTGACAACGGTCATCACTCTTCGTCTAAATACGTAATGAAATGTACAAAGTAACGTGCTGTCCTTAATAATAATAATTTACGTAGTGCTAAAACTGAATTTTAACTATAACTTCTGTTTTTCATATATTTTTTTCTTGTTGTGAGAAAGTGTTAATTTTAAATACAGCGTCACAGCTGTTAACAACGATGATCATGTATAAGTTGCCTTCGTAATTAAAAAATGTAATAATAATAATAACACACACAATCACAACAACGTCTAGGTCCCAAACTAAGCATTAGCTTGTATTTTGGGTACCAAGCGAAGACACCACATACATATAACAACCAAGACCCGGTGCCAGTATTAATATTCATCATATAAATACTGACCCGACCTGGGATTCGAACCCGGGACCTCCAGCTTCGCAGGCAGGGTCGCTGCCCACTAGGCTAAGCGGTCGTCAATGACGTGTGAATGAACGTCTAGGCCCTAGAATCACACGAATCACAACAACGTCTAGGCCCTAGAATAAGCATTAGCTTGTGTTTTTTGAGTACCAAGCGAAGACACCACATATCACAGTACCAAGCGAAGATACCACCATGACCCGGCACCAGTATCAATATTCATCATATAAATACTGACCCGACCTGGGATTCGAACCCGGGACACCCAGCTTCGTAGGCGGGGCTCGCTACCTACTAGGCGAAGCGGTCGTCGAGATCAAGACACACGTATAAAAATAAGCCAGGAAAATTTGCAACACCTGAGTGTATTTACTCCATTTTCTTAAAATTTTAATAAAATGTTCATTTGAATTTGTTTATTTTAAACTTAACTAGATTAGACCCATTATGATAGTACTCTATTAAAATCAATTTATATTATATATAATTTTTACCGTTTTTGCAACATTTTTCATTTATGCTCCGCTCTTATTGGTCGTTGCGTGATGTAATAATAGCCGTCCTCGATAAATGGACTATTTAATACAAAAAAAATAATTCGAATCAGTAGTTCCTAAGATTTGCGCGTTCAAATAAACAAACAAACAAACAAACTCTTCAGCTTTATAATATTAGTATAGACTATATATTATTTATTAAATTTCAGAAAGTTTTCAAATGAATATATTTTTTTCTGAGATACACACTATTGTCAAATTGTAAAATCTAGTGTACTATCTAGTGGCAAAATACAACGTTTTCATTTGAATGACCGTCTTTTTTTACTCATAAATTTAATTTATCATTGCCTATAATATGAACACTTGAACTAGTTTGAACTGAACATTCATGGGAAAGTATTGACAGTCGCAGAAAACTTTTGTGACTGAGCTTTCGTCCACAAAGGACAAACCTACCTAACTTTTGGTTCGGATGCCTACGGTTTCCCAATTTCATTCATTTATCGAATACTTCGCTAAAAGCAGTTTAGTATTTAAAAATTTTTGCCTAAATGCCTAGGTACAAATATATTTGGAAGGTGCGTTTGAACTTAGAGCTTGTAGACTGCGTCCTCAGCCTCTCCGTTCTACGATGGATGGATGGATGGACGTCAAGGTGCGTTTCGAAAATGTACATATCAGCAGTTTTTAGAGTTCCGTACCCAAAGAGTATCAACGGGAACCCTATTATTAAGGCTTCGCTGTCCGTCCGTCTGTCCGTCTGTCACAAAGCTGTATCGTCTGAACCGTAAATGGCCACTTTATCAACAAATAATAAAAATAAAATAAAGTTAATAATTAAAAGGGGTCCCCATACCAGAAACGTGTTTTTTTTAGCGTTTTTAGTAATTGGTAATAGTGTGATAATTGTTCAAACTTGAAATGTTAGCTATCAAATAATAGAAATAAATTTCTCATTGACTTTAAAAGTCGTAGAGCTGTTTAAAAAAAAAATAATGGAAGTTTTGCGATGTTTATATTAACGTTGCAAATTATTCCAATTATTGAGAATGATTGCAGCTAATAATATAAGCTTCAAAAGGATTTCACGAAAAGCCAAAACGACCCGGGAATTTCTTATCAAACGTAAAAAATCGTAATGTTTCCTTGAAGTTGAAAGGTTAAATCGGAAATCAATATGTTCAATTTATATTGTATAATACGCAGTAAACAAATCAAAATATTATGTTTGTGAAACTTTCTTTAATTATAATTTTATACGTAAACAAACCTACATAATGCAATCAAGGTTCAATGTCATTCAAATGTTATATATTTTTTTAAAGTATTTGTTTTAATTATAGAGACACTTTAACAAGGCTAACACGAAAATGATGCATCGATCCTTCTACTATCACTGGTACGTACCTACCATCGATCAGTACTATTGCATTGATGGCACACGTTCACTTCGAATACTTTATCCATAGGATGGTTTTGGAATAATTTTGGAATTGTATGATTGTAAGAAGGGTTTAGAATGAATTTAGTATAGATTTGGTATGGTTTTAGGATTGTTTTCCCTTTTTAAGAGCCGACAGAATTCAAGACTAATGCCGCCATTTTCTGTTTATCAGCGCAGACGACACTTTTTGCTATGTCGATTGTATTTTAATACTTTCAAATAGCAGTTAAAATCTTCAAAAAAGATGTAAGCCGCACGCACGTGCGAGCGCCTACAGTAAGATGGCGAGGATTTCATTGTAGACTTGTGTTAGATATATACTGCTTCTCTGTTCGCCCGTGGTTCGCCCGTAGACAGTTTTGGACGGTGTGGTGTTCAAATATGAGAGCAGACGTGAAATTTCGTTGTGTTGTTATAAGTTGTTACGAGAAATGGACGAAAATGTGTTATAATTACTGGAGTCAAGTTTGGTTTAATTGAAAATCAGTATATACTCGTAGTTAGTAGAGAAAACAATATATTTCAGTGCTCTACGTCTGTAACTTTAGGTTTTATTAAAAAAAATAATTATATGTAATAATTTGTACAAACAACACTGTTTTGCTATCAGAAAGATCAATCAATCAAATCAATCAAATAGCTTTTTTGCATGTAATATACAAGTATACTTATGCACGTCAAAATTCATTTTACAATTAATATGTTAACAAATAAATATAAATAATAGCCTATGGTATACACATTATACATTTCATGTCCCTATCTTAAATAAATACAATTAAAAATCATCTAGGTATCTACATGGGTTACAAAAATTTACAAACTCAACAAATTGATTGAGCTGTCAATTCAGAAGGACACGTCCACGTCTCATTATCCTCCAAGTAATCACAAATTTTATAATAGGCCTTACTACAAAGTCTTTGTTTTATGAAATGCTTAAATTTTTACTCAGTGAGGGCCAACACACTCTCCGGAATTTTATTGTAAAATCGAATGCTGTGACCCATGAAAGATGTATTGACCCTACTGAGGCGGAAACAAGGAATAGCTATTTTGCTTCCATATCTTGTATTGTAGTTGTGCACTTCACCCTGCTTGGAAAATTTGTTAATATTTTTTCTAACATACATAATGTTTTCAAAGATATACTGACCAGCAACAGTAAGAACACTAATTTTTTTAAAGAGCTCTCTCACTGAATCTCTATTCTTTAGCAAATATAAGGCTCGAATAGCCCTCTTTTGCAATACAAAGATATCCTCAATATTGGCCGCTCTACCCCACAGGAGAATTCCGTAGGACATCAAGCTATGGAAACAACAAAAATAAACAAGCTTCGCGGTTGATATGTCTGTTAAATTTCTTATTTTCCTGACTGCATGAACAGCTGAACTTAATCTATCACGAAGCGATTCTATATGAGCACTCCATTGCAATGAAGAATCAATGGTCAACCCTAAAAACACTGTGTGTGGAACCAACTCCAACCTGACATTGTCTAAAACTATGTCATATGTTACTGATTCAACATTAGGTAAGGAAAACTTAATACATTTAGTTTTTTTTGCATTTAATACTAAATTATTAACTTCGAACCAATGGGAAACCTGAGCAAGAGTATTGTTAACGTCATCAAAGCCACCAGACCTTCTATCCACTTGAAATAACAGGGAAGTGTCATCAGCAAATAAGACTATGTTGGCCAAACTTTCAACTAAGTATGGAAGATCACTAATATATACCAAAAATAGGAATGGCCCCAGAATCGATCCCTGTGGGACGCCCATCTTTACCGCAGATCCACCTGATACCACTTCATTAACCATTATTTTTTGTATTCTGTCATGCAGATATGATTCTAACAAATCTAATGATTTTCCCTTAACCCCATAGTATTTTAATTTAATCAATAGAGTTTTGTGACAGACGCAGTCGAATGCCTTGGATAGGTCACAAAAAATCCCAATAGCATCCCTACGACCTTCCCAAGTGCCATAAATATATTCAATGTATATATTACATTATTTAAATATTACATTATTTAAAAAAAATAGTGATCGGCATAATGTTAATACAAGAAACAAAGATAAACTTGCTAATCATGTCAGCCGCCTCAATAAAATCACGAAATCTTTTAAAGGGCAATGTATACGCTTTTACAATAAGATCCCAGCTGACATTCAAGATCTACCCCTTAATAAGTTTAAAACTACACTAAAACGAAAGCTTTATGCAAAAGCTTATTATAAAGTATCAGACTACTTAGATGATAAAAATCCATGGGTGTAAGCCGCTCGCCTATCAGTTTGTTTCAATAATATTATTCTTTAAGCACTTATTGTAAAAATTTATTTTTAATAATTTTGTTAAAAAGAGCGTCCCTCAGTTTCTTGCGCATTCTTCTGAGAGGAACCAGCATTTTGGAATGCGCCTTTGTGGTCACGTTCTTCCACAAAGTAATAAAATTCACTCTTATGACGTATTTCAAGATTATGTTACATAACTACGAAATAAAGATATTTTGATTTGATTTGATTTGATTTGAATGAGTGAAACTCCCGCATCTGTAGTAGAGCAACCCTTGGTGAAACCAAATTGCTTAGTGTGCAGTAGTTTATTTGTGTTAAAGTAAGAGGTAAGTTGTTGAAGTATTATTTTTTCAAATATTTTACTCAAAACTGGCAAAACAGAAACTGGTCTGTAATTGTTGGCATCGTGCCTGTTGCCCGATTTAAACACAGGAATCACTTTGCTATATTTTAATAATTCTGGAAAACAACCCTCTTCAATACTATTATTGAAAATGAAAGCTATATAGGGAGCCAAAATATCTATAACATAACTGATTACCTTGACCGACATTCCCCATAGATCTTCAGAAGATTTTAACTTTAGTGACTTAAAGACCTTTAAAACGGCAAAAGGGTCAGTACGATGAAACGAGAAAACCTCACTGCACTTCCTAACATTCTGTGAAAGCAAATCACCAGCAATCTTTGGCGACGAGGACAAAGAGGCAGTAATTCTCTCTGGCATATCAGCAAAAATTTTCTCAAAATAGTTGGTAATAGAAGAAACAGATGTTAGCAAACCATTTTCACCATTTATCGAAAAGTTATTATTACCACGTTTATTTGATGCTCTTTCCCGATTTATAATTTTCCATGTTGTGTTTATTTTGTTGTCCGCAGCTTTTATGGTATTGTTTATGTGTTGCGATTTAGCTACACGACACACTTTCCTAAAAATATTTGCATATTTTCTAACGTATTCATCAAAATTAAATCTTTTTTCTTCAAATAGTTCAAATAGCCTATTTCTACTCTTTCGAATACCCTCAGTGGCCCAATCACTAAAGTGAAATTTATCCCTTGTTTTAATTTTTTTGGTAATAAAAATAGTTTGAAACTCATACTCCAGGATCTCAAATAAATCTGAATACAATTTATTAGGCGGAAACTCGCCATTACAATGAAATGTCAATTTACTTAGAAGGGATAGTCTAAATTTATTTATTCTACTTGCAGTAACTGGTCTAGAAATAATTTCCACTGCCCGACGTTCCACTGCAAGTACTGGAAACGAAACACTGAGCCCACAATGATCTGAGCTTAAATAGTTGAGCACAGCCTCATTCTCATAATCACAATCACAAAAGAAATTGTCCAGACAAGTAGCCGTTGTCGCTGTGATTCGAGTTGGTTCACAAAACACATTAAGCAAATTAAAAGATTTAAATAAAATTAACAATTTATCTTTGAATTTATTATTTCCCAGCAAGTCTACATTAAAATCTCCACAAACGATAATGGACTTTTTACTTTTAGAAAGCAAAACTAAAACCTCCTCCATAACTGACTCAAAATCTAAATAGTTGTCATTGTAAGGAGGTCTATACACACATAGAATGATATGTTCTCCCAACTCGACACAGGAAATCTCAGCAGTACATTCAATCGAAAGGGCAACAACATCTCTCCTTTCCTTAACTTTTAAGTTTTTTTTAACAAGAATCAGCGATCCTCCATGTCCTCGTGACCTTCGACTGAATGAACTGATAACCTTGTAATTTACATAGGTAATTAATGACATCTCAGATGCCTTTAACCAATGTTCAGTTATACATAATAAATCAATGTCACTGGCACTTTCTAAAAACAACTCTATTTCTAATTCCTTGCCGGAAAAGCTTTGTATGTTTTGGCAGAAAACTTTAAGTAGTCTGTGCTTTCCCATTGTCGATTTAGTTAGTTTAAAGTTTTATTGCTAGCGTTATAAGAAGATTGATGCACGGATTCTGTACTAAGTGTACTACAATCTGTGCTCCCCAAATATGGGCTATTAGTCAAATTACGGTTATTCAATTTTAAATTATATAAAAGTAATGATGCTAATTTAATTTTACAATTTGTAGAAAGATGTAAAGTATCTTTTGTCAGTTTAAATCTATTAATAAATTTATTTGTGTCAAAAAATGTCAATTTTGTACTATGTCGACATGTTATATTATATAGTAGCATATTCAGTTTATGAATCTGTTTATTCTGATAAACAGACACGTAACTAGAGTAAGGCAAAGCACATACAACCAAATTCCTGCACGATAATGATAACAAACATTTCATATTTTTAATAATATCTTTTCTTTTTAAGCCTAAACTGTTACCAAATAGAATTACAATGTCACAATCATTAATATTTTCTGTTTTTCTAATTTTCTCAATAATTTGATCATAAGAGCCATCTGGCACACAATAGTTAATAAATTTGTCATCCAAATTATTAGATAAATTATGCAGAATTGATCCCAAACCCTTTCCAATACGGTCCGTAAATAATAAAACACTATTAGATTGTGATGCACAATCGGCAATTTTAGATTCGGGACAGGCCACGCTAGATTGTTCTGGATGTATTTTATTTGTACACGCACAAGTACAACCAATATTATTTGTTAGAGATTCAAAACGTTGCGATCTCTATGCAGTCATACTCTTTATAACTTTTTTATAACTTCGTAGCGTACTGGCGGTCAGTAGACTTACTGTGGTATATATGTGTTCAAGTTGACGCGTGCACACATAGCAAGCTGACTTACTAGGGGTGCATCGGTAGTTACTTCGCAACGCTACATCCGGATAGTCCTAAGTTCAAGCATGGAACTTTGTCATTCATTCATCGTCATGATAATAATAATAAAACGTATACAGGCCCCAAACTAAGCGTTAGCTTGTGTTTTGGGTACCAAGCGAAGACACCACATACATATAACAACCCAGACCCGGTACCAGTTTCAATATTCATCGTATTAATACAGACCCGACCTGGGATTAGAACCCGGGACCCCCAGCTTCGTAGGCAGGGTCGCTTCCCACTAGGCCAAGCGGTCGTCTGACGGGATGCATTACATGAATCATTAAAGTATCTGTTTGTAGTTTCTCAGGGAAATTATTGTTTTCCTCGTAATATTCTTGTTCGGCATGTTGTTCGGCTTCTAACTCATTAGTGGGGAATCTCTGCGGATTATTATGTTGTTGAGGTCTTAAATGTCATTATTGTATAATCGAGTTACTTTGCAGAAAGATTTGATTCTAAGGTTACGCCATACTGAAACTTTTTGTTGGTAATTATTATTATTTCTCGATTAATCGGATTGAGGTCTAATACCGAATTTAAAAAATGTTTTGGTCGTTTGGCGGTGAGCGGTGGATGATAAATTTTAAGTTTTGACTTTGGTTTTGATTTAGCATTTGAATCTCATTTGAATTGGTTCGTATTTCCGTATTTAAAATTATGATTATTATAGAAATTAAGTTTTTGCGATTGAGGTAATATTTTTTACTTTGCGTACTTTTATTTATGAAGGGGTTATTTAGTGTTAACAAATGGTAATTTCTTTAAAGTTTAGTGACGAGTGATGTATGATATTGAAATATATTTCCTTCACCACAATACTAAAGGCGTCTTTCAAGTTATAATAATAATATTAATAAAAAAATTATAACAGCAGCAAAAATAATACACGGGACGTCCCACACAGTGCTATCTACTGCTAAGGTAAGCAATTATTATGCTTGTGTTATGGTTACTAGACAACTGATATATACATAAATATTCTTTATAATATATACATATATAGACATTTTACACCCAGCCACTCAACAAATGGTATACATGTTAGTTCGAATATATTAATATATAACACAAATATTAGTTCGAATTAATTGAACCTGCAACTTTTGGTTATGTAGTTAGAGTTTCAAACTACTTTGCCGATCGGTCAGTCAAATATATTATTAAACAGTTTGACGAGAGGTTGCTTTATATGATTTTGTTTCCTCGTAAGTTATTTAGCGTCGTTCAACAATATAACTTTACGTGGCCAGCATACTTTGTACAAACTGTATCCTCTTACCGAATAAAGGATTCGAAGTTTTAAATTTTTTGAAGATTCTATCTCGATCACGATAAATTCTTCGCTTCCAGGATCTCCGTAATATTGGAAGATGACTGATTTTAAGTCGTCCTATGTTTCGATGTCGTAGTATTGGCTAATAGTTATTACTTTCTAATCTACTTATGGACGTATGGAGCAGAGACGTTGGATCTTTACTCTGGGACTCGTACACAAATTTAAAGTAGCTCAGCGAGCGATGGAAAGAGCTATGCTCGGTGTTCATCTGCGAGATTAGACCCGAAACGAGGACATCCGCAGAAGAACCAAAGTTACCGACATAGCTCTAAGAATGTAAGTCGCAGAACCGACACTCAATGGGGCAAAAAGGTTCTTGAGTAGAGACCACACATGGAAAATCGTAGCGTTCGGCGCCCCCGGACTCGATGGACCGATGACCTAAAGAAGGCGGCAGGTCGCCGTTGGATGCAGCAAGGAGGATCGTGTCGCGTGGCGTACTATGGAAGAGGCTTATGTTCAGCAGTGGACAGACAAAGGCTGAAATGATAATGATGGTGATGAACCTACTTATAACACTATGACCTTAACTGCAGAACTAATGGTGGTTGGTTTGATTTCCGCCTGGGACAAATATTTATGTGCATGAACATATCGTGCCTAGGTCTAAAGTATCTATATATGTATATCTTATAAAGAATATTTACGTTTGTATATCAATTGTCTAGTACCCATAATACAAGCATAATGTTTGCTTACATTAGGGCTATATGATGCTGCATGGGATGTCCCAGGTATCATTAATATTAACGAAACAAGTAGATATGGATTTTGAAGACCAATTATTTCTAAATATTTGAATGAGATAATCTGCCATTTAGACAATTAAATTAAGTAATTTTTCGTCACTATCAAACATGGGTAGAATACATAACTTTTTTGGAAGTAAACTTATTCCTACCTCTCTATTTAATTTTGTCATTTTATTTTGTTATTCAACCAATGTAAAGTTAATTTCATTAATTTGTTGCATAAATATAATATTAAAGCTTTATTTTTGAATTTAAAATAATCTAACTTTAAGTAAATACTCACTAAAATTTACTGACCCTAAAAAAATCCACCTCTCAACGCTTCTCGTCCAAAAGTGCCCATCACGTTGGCGGCGTTACCGCGTTCGTCTATATATGTTGAAACAACGATAGGTATCTATTACGTATACGTTTCAATATAAATTTATTTTAGTTTTTAATTAGATTTTATTAACTTTTATTCATAGGTTATAATTTTATTGATTAATTTATTTAATGTTTCTTCAATAAGATCTAGTTTAGTAAATCATTAATTTTTAGATTGTTAGCACAGTTAATGGCCTTAATAATAATAAAAAATGAAATAAAGAAAAATAGTTTATTTCCCAATAAAAAACACATACTATCTACACCTAACGCTATCTTTCCTGAGTACTCGTAAAATTTTGCATTTTATAATTTATATAGGGACGTTATTTATTAGGTAATGCATCTACGTCCACATAGATTTTGTTCCCCATTGTATATTTAGAAAGAATCCTGCTTTTGTTTATTCTTACCATTTGCTAATAAGACTTGTTTTTCGACAGTTTCAACAAAGTGCTGCTGCAGAAAGAAGAGTTGGAACAGAAACAGCTGCATCTGCTGCAGGTGGTAGAAAGTGAGCGTACCTCTCGCTGGCAGTACGCCCAACAGTGCGATGAACTCAGCAACGAGGTGAAGAAACTGAGGGCTGAGGTAAGAGTAAAAACCAACTCAAACTGCATTAGAAAGAAGTCAATCACTTTATTTTTCGTTTTGTGCATGGAAGAGTTATATAATTAGTTTATGTCTAAAGTCTTGAGAACAGGGATTTAAATTTTTTTATTTTTTAAACTAGTGTTCGGTGGAACGTAGTCCAAAGTTATAGAACGCGTAGAGCTTATCGAACTGAACAAAACGTTAAAAAAATTATAAATAATGACACTTTGAACTCGTTTTCTTGGTATCTGTTAGTTTACGTCATCTGCTCACTTGAAACGTTTTGTTTAGTTCGGTAAGCTATACCGCTCTATAAATATTGACTACGTTCAGGCAAACACACTGTATATTATGTACGGGGTATTCGACTGAACGTAGTTCAACTTTAAACATGATTTTCTAGGTAACCGTTAGTTTACGTCATCTACTCACTTGAAACTTTTTGTTTAGTTCGGTAAGCTACACGCTCTATAAGTTTGGACTACGTTCATCCAAGCACCCGGTATACAACTAATGTCCATACAACGATGGCTGTCTTGGGATGTGCGATTCTAAGTAGATAAATTGTCGCAATCGGTTCAGGATTTCATTTAGCCTAGATAGTAAGTAATGTATGAGTGAAAATGTAGTGTGTAAGTAACGTACAGTCATCTCTTTTCATCCTGTGTACTGGCATATACCTATAATAATATTTCAATCATCAAGATGTTTCCGTACAGTTTCCATAAACTGGCACTTAAGCATAGACGAAAGAAAATTGACAATAGCTGTTATGGCTTGGTTAATATTAAGTAAAAGATTTAAAAAAAAAGCATTTCATAAAATGTGGATCGCTCGATGATGGCGTATGTCGGCGATACTCCGTTTGGTATGATCCTTGACCTATCCTATTCTAGAGGAACGACTGACAAGTGGTGTCAGAGGCAAGGGTGGGTAGAAATATGGAAATGCATTTGGATTACGGATTAAATTCAGGACTGTTTTAAGCCGCAACAGAGTCCATTATTGTAAGATATGGCATTTCTTTCGATCCGCTCTAGTACATAAACACTAGTTTGGCTTGACTGGTATATGGCTTGTCGGTTTATGAACGGAACAGCTGACGACCACCGAGTGGTGCCACCCGTACAATCGCCTTCACACCCGCCACCTGTGTGCCGGTTCGACTCATAGTTCAAAATGAGAATGCGCACTTTACTTACTATATTATATACTATATCGTATTCCTTTGTCAGTTTTGTTACTGTTCGCAATAAAGCCTGGCACAGTAGAAGTTTGCTGGGCTGTGTCAAGATTAACCGTTATATTATACCTTCGTCTTATTGGTATCCGATGATAGACGTAGCTGTGATATTCAGTCGGTGTCTCAGAATTCAATCGATCCAGGATAATGGATACTCTCTTTTTTTCTGCCTCGGCTTCTGGAGTTTCAAAAATTATCCCAGGTATAGGAACGTCACGTCACTTTACGTTTATATCATTACCATATAGTGACCACGTGTCTCTTAGTTTAAACATGAAAGTTTCGAAAATATCATTGTTATTGGAACTATGCTGATATTCCATTCAAATTTCTTGCTCCCTGACGTATAACACAATGTAACCCGAAAGGTAATTTAAAACAAAAGTCACTTTGTTCTCACAAGTTTTCATTGTTTAGCTTCGAATTAAATCTCTGAACTCTCTCTCTCTGCGTTGTATTGTTAAAAATTAGAACAAGAAAATTTAGTCGTGTTACCTTACGGTTCGAAAAATCTGTATAGAATATAGAATACTCATCGATATTATATTGAAAGGTAGCTTCCGCCCGCGACTTCGCCCGCGCGGATAGACGTTACACACTTATTAGTCGTTTTCCGTTCTCATCAGTGTTCTCATTCTTCCACAAAATTTTATTTTCATTTAGCTCCTGCTTCCGTCTCTCTGTAATAATATGTTATCGATTCCCACGTTCAGACATTCAAAGGTTAATGATTCTACAAAAACTGCAAAACATATTTGTCGTAGAAATCTTTATTTTCACTTATAGACCACGCCACCAAACATATTTTAATTATTGGTCTGTTTATTGCCGGTAATACCTTAAACCGTTCAAAGCAAATATATTGAAAAATATTCAATACAATGCAAGTCCTAATTTTTGTTAAAGTCATGTGTCCCCCCCTCCCCCACTACCAGCTAAACCGTTGTTTTTGGATATGTTAAAAAAATTTTATGACAGGAGTATATATAACGTAGTTAAAAGGAAAACTATCACAGCTAACTAGACTGTATTATTTAACGAGTAATAAATAGATTGACTTATAAAATGTACTTTTATAAGTAAAAATTTTGTAACGATTCCATAGAAAATGACAGCGTTTAGCCAATAAGCGAAAAGTAATATTTACGCTTAACTTTGCAGAGCTTATTCTCTTCACAATCGATACTAAAAGTCAAAGGTTCATTGTAATAAAATAAGTAATAACGATTGTCTCTAACTATCAGTGCACTCTTGTTATTACTTTTCGGATTAGCCAGAGAGGATCGATCACCTTCTAAATAACTAACGAAATAAAAATGAAATATATTTATACAATAATTCTTAAATTACATAATAATGATTAATGGTTGAGTTCGATTAAAGTCGCGCTCGTTTTTTAATATTGGATGGTGGTACGGAACCCTTCGTGTGCGAGTCCGATTCGCACTTGGTTTTTTTATTTGGTACATATTTGTTGTCAAATGACCAGATCTTAGAATGATGTCTATGCTCACTCATCATTAAAATATTCATTAATATAATAGTAAGCTTTCTTCATGGGTTGGACTTTAACACACTTTAGCGACTGATTAAAATTGAAGTCCAATATTCATTTTAGAATTTCATTATCGTTCTAAATTTTGTGTCTAGTATATACGTAATTGTGAATTGTTAGTTGAATACAATTATCACGAAGAGCTCTGCAATCTTGCAATCAATCTGCAGTTGTCTGAAACACAGGTTTTCCTTGTTCAGACGCAGAAGCCCCCATTTTTCTTTTCATTCCTGTTACTAACCTTGGATTATTTTTGATGTTAGTAGAAAACTTTGTAAAACTTTGAGTGAATAAATACTTATTATTATTATTATTATTATTATAAAAACGGATACAATTTTCAATTATAGAATTATATCCTTTGAAAGCTGCACTAATAGGTTTCAATGATTAGTCAGTAACAAGAGATAAGGGCTCTCGACAGCTAGACGGGAAAAACCAAAGTTCCTTATTTTAAAATTTGTAGTAATATCACATGAAAGCAATATTTTTAATACTACGGAGTGCTCACGGTGCGAGTCCGACTCGCACTTGTTTTGTTTTTGAAGAGTATAGTTCCAAAAATGTTAGTAGATGATCGTGGATTTCCGACTTTAGTCATGCAAGAATGGAAAAGAGAGTTACAAAAATAAGATAGGAGGAAAGGAAAAAAGGGTAAAAATAAATAATAAACTTAATTCCTGGCAAAAACTACCTTTTTTTTTGTTTTATTAATAACTTAGTAATAAATAATATTTATTCACTCTGTTAAATAATAAATATTTATAATAGACTTGAACTATGTAACTACTCCTTGGTTTGTCTAAGTCATAGATTTAAAAACATAAGGAGTTTTGCTTTGATGCCGTAATAGGCGCTATTCTTTCTTGTACAAAGTGTTCTAAAATAAATATTAATCAGTTATAATTATTTATTTACAATCTAAGTCCAAATACACTCAAAGTTCTACAAAGTTTTACATTTTCGCTTTGAATTATTAAGGTTAAATTAAATATTAATTGTTTTACATATTAGTGCCAAAGTCACAGAATATATTGTTTCGCTGTTCAAATTAGAATTTATCTTACAGTATCGTAAATTATTTGTAGCAATTCTCGATATATCAAATTTTGTTTTTTTAAAGCAGCTTTGCGCGTACAAGAAAGAGCGTTCGCCATGCCGACGACCCTCGTCCACGACCAGTTCGTCCCCGACACATGCGCCGGAAGTCGATGCTGCTGAACTGCGCAAAATCAAAAAAGTTCAGGTATTAAATCAGTATTACAAAATTGTGGCTGAAACACTCTAGGCTTACGAATACAAAGTTGGGGTCGTAAATCACTATGTTAATAAGGGTGCCATAGAGTAAATTAATTTGACAGCAACGTTTGGTTTTAATAGTCATAAATATCAGTTTACAGTATAGAAGTAACATTACGCAATTTCGCGGGGTCGAAGATCGGTGCGCGGGGACCTTGCGCACTGAAACTCGAACTGAAACTCGCCATCTTGCACGAGCTAGCTAGAGTATGAGTGGTTAGACGGTAAACGTAGAAGAGGACTTCTTGTCAATTCGTACTTTTATGAAGGATGCCCTGTGAGTATGTGTTGGTTGTCGATAAACGCATGCGTATGTAGTCGACTGGCGATGAGTGAATAATGAATTGATTGATCACTGTCTGTTTTTCACCGCGAGTTTCTGAACCAGTGATGGGGAAGTGTTGATAATCGACGTCGAGTTTATACACGTGGCAATACCATGAAATGTTGAATTTATTAGTCTGGGACGAAACGGGCTACAGTACAATACAGAAAAGTTCATGGCAATCGTATGTTACAGAGTTTCTTCCGCGGATGGCTGTGCCGACGTCGATGGAAACAAATCGTGGACCAATACATCAAGAGTCCTCACGCTGAGAGTATGCGTAAACGGAACAGGTACTGTTATTATATTAGCCGACCACTTAGCCCAACTATTCTATTCCCACGAGGGGCGAAGGGAGGGTCGACGAATTTGACAGTGCGTAGCACATCCTTTGTGGCTCTTAAGTGATAGATGAAAATCGATTGCACAGTCATATAGTAATGTGCTAAGTACCCTCTCTTTGTCCATTGTTGGGAAATGAGGGTCAGGCCTACGGCCTATACGTATGTTTGTTTTCTATAAAAAGTACTACTACCGTTTGAATCAACTACCAACTGATTGTGCCAGTGTGATATTAGCTGCGGTTGTAAGATTGCAATGCTTGCTCATGTACCTAATACCTATTGCTTTCGGTCGAAAACCGCCAGTCGGGCACTGCCATTCAAAACTATGTTTACTGTGGCGTTTACCGATTGAATGACTGATTGGTCGAGTGGTTAGAGACGCTAACTGCGGAGCTGAGGGTTGCAGGTTCGATTCCCGCACGGGACAAATATTTATGTGCGGGTCAGATACTATTAAATCGTGACTAATATCACACAGTTAGTATTAATTAGGTGACGATAACATTAATATCTTAACTAATAATATCTAGACACGTAATCCTAATACAAAATCATATAATCATAATATAAAATCATAAAGTTGCTCCGATTGATCCACATGCACTTTCTAGATTATATATATACATATTAAAAAAGCCAGCTCTCTAAAAATGAGATAATTAAAAACAGTGTTTCACCTTTTAATTCTTAAGCAATAAAATTTAATTATTTTGTTGTGAAATTATAAAATAAAAAAATACCACTATTTATTTTATTTCACTCATTTTCATTATTTTTTAAATAATCTTGTCGTTGTCGTTGTTTTGATCGCCGGTTAGTTATATAACTTTTAAAAGCTTTTATTATTATTCATTACCGTTTAAGGATAAGTGCATAATTAAAATGCTGTTTTCAAGAAACTCATCTATTGAAACTTATCGAAGAACTGTAAAGCTGTATATAGAAATATACGCCTGCTTCGATGTAATAACTGTGTAATGCCAGAAACCGTATTAAAATCGAATACAAATTTATTTTTCAGTCTCGTGTTCAAAATGGTTGAAGCCGAAGAAGAGTATTTAGAACAGATGGAAATATTGGTAAGTTGGCCCAAAAGTCTGAATTTTCAAACAACGGTTATTTTTATTATTAAAGTTATTCAAATTAGATTAGGTAACCTATTTCAATAATACTTCGTATATAAGATCTGATACGCTGTATTTAGCTGTGTCTGTACAGTAATTCTTGAAAAAAAAAAAATTACAGGCATGCAAAGTTTTCGTTATTAATCACTAGAACGCGGTATGTTCGGCCGCTTTAATTCATTAAAAACAATTTTGAAAAATTTAAGTAAATTCAAATTACACTGATAATAGTTTTTTTTTTTTATTGAGATGCAAAGGAAATCACGATTATTCGGCAAAAACAGACAGAAACGGTGATATGGTGATAGTGGTAGTGCATAAAATCCTGCTCTGTCGCGCGACACAGAACAATGTCAAACAGCCGCGTTACCAAACGCGCGAAACGAGGATCATGTATTGAAAATCATAAACGCTTGGCCAGGATTTACCCGCGAAATCTCAGTCCCATGTTTTTCTATATATTATTCGGTCTAAAGCTTGACTTTGACTTTGGAACCAGTGACGTTATACACGAGGTCCTAATTTGGTTCGCATATGATTGACATTCTGTCTTGATGGACGTTTATACCCGTATAAAAAGACTAGTCATTAGGATTTCGCAACAAAATAAAAAGTAGATTCCCTAATTTATGCCAATTAAAAAAATATCTTATTTACAGGTTACGTGTTTTTTGCGTCCTTTCAAAATGGCAGCTAGCTCTAAGAAGCCTCCATGCACGCATGAAGATGTCAATTCAATATTTCTTAACAGCGAAACGGTACTGTTTTTACACCAGATATTTTTCAAGGGGTTGACTTCTAGGATGGAATCTTGGCCCACTCTCGTGTTAGGTGAATATCATATCTTTGTTATAAAATGAATTAAAATGAAATAATATTTCATATTTTTTATGTTTTAATTTATAATTCTGATCATTACTTTCTATACTTTTTATAATATTGATATACCTAGGTAGGCATCTAAATAAGTAAACAAACTTTTTGTACCAAGAGCTAAGTACTTTTCTGTATAAAAAAATACAGTAAGTGGATGGTATGCAGCTATATTTCTGATCTATAGAATTGTATCATTACATGGATATTATTGAGATTTTCTAAAGCTTGAGAAATACTAAAATGTACGAAATTTAAAATAATGCATTTGTAACGCAAATTTAAAGCAATTTAACTTAACTTAATTTAATTTAATGTAATGCGCAGAAGCTTAGTAAGTTATTGTCCACAGGAGACTTATTCGACATGCTGCTGCCAATGCTAACTATATATCAGGAGTACGTGCGGAACCATCACTACTCCTTGCAAGTCCTGACGGAGTGCAAACAAAGCCAGTCTTTCGCTCAGCTTTTGGCTAGGCTGGAGAGTAAGTCGGCTTGCCAGGGACGTTCTTTGGAGACTTTCCTCACGTATCCCATGCATCAAGTAAGCATATAAGGCATATAATAGACAAGTATCAAAATAATTTTAAGTGTTACAGGGAATTATAACTAATTATAAAGTAAATAACGCTTATAAATAATTTTCATATGCATTTTACAAATTAGTTTGTTTTGTTTTCTATTTTAGAGATAGTAATAAAAGTACATTTGCAGATTGTGAGAACAGTTAATTTCTAACGCGGACATATTTTTCATACTAATAATTTAGTTTTTTTTTTTAAATAAAATATGCTAGTTTCGAAAATTATTTACAATAATATTTATTATTGGTTCCATGTTTGACTTTACTTTGTTCACACATTAGAATTGTGGACTTAGCTAATTCAAAAACCTGGCATCGATTAAAACACTTTCCAAGTTTGACGTCATCCGTTCAAATGTAAGGTCTAACAGTTTCGCATACTACGGTAATCGGGCTCAATAGAGTAGATTTCCGATCAAAATGTGGCGCGACATTAAAGGAAAAAGATGCATTGAATTAACTATTATTTACGTCGTAATGATGGTTACATTGTAAAGTCAAGTCATCTTAGAATGTTTTAAAATATGCTAATATACTTTCAGATTCCACGTTACATAATAACCTTGCACGAACTCCTGGCGCATACACCACACGATCACGTCGAGCGACGAAGTTTACAGCACGCACGCGCACAACTTGAAGAACTTTCAAGGCAGATGCACGACGAGGTTAATATTTATATAATACGAAAGAATCGAGCGTCTCAGGCTCGTGTTCCAAACACATAAATAAATTAAATTTATTGAAATTCAAATTATATATTTTGAATTAAGCGTTTGGCTTACAGCTAGCCAGTTCTACAATATTAACGAAGAAATTATCTATGATTTATATAAAAATGCATTTTTGAATTATACAGGTCAGTGAAACAGAAAACTTGAGAAAGAACCTCGCCGTAGAAAGGATGATCATCGAGGGCTGTGACATACTGCTCGATGTCAACCAAGTATTCATAAGACAGGGTAAGACGCCGTATTACACACTACATTAGACAGAGACAAATACAGTTTTTAAATCCCTGTCTTTTTGATTACATTTTGCATACAAAAGTTAGTATTTCCCTTGTAAGAGATTGGTTATCTAGTAAGGTAGGTATTTTATAAACATAATACATAAATGAACAGAATTATATATTGTTGGGTGGCGTAACAGACATTCACCACGCGGAGAAACCCCATTCTGAGATCCATTGATTGTCTCCTAAAATAGTTTTAATCTATTAAAGTTAATTTTCTTCACTGATTTGATATTGAGAATGATTTTTTCAATAGTTTTCGACGTAATTAACTAACACTATACACTAACGCAAACACATATTTTAGCAAGGACAAATTTTTAGAATATAATCTATACTAATATTATAAAGCTGAAGAGTTTGTTTGTTTGTTTGTTTGTTTGTTTGTTTGTTTGTTTGTTTGTTTGTTTGTTTGTTTGTTTGTTTGTTTGTTTGTTTGTTTGTTTGTTTGTTTGTTTGTTTGTTTGTTTGTTTGTTTGTTTGTTTGTTTGTTTGTTTGTTTGTTTGTTTGTTTGTTTGTTTGTTTGTTTGTTTGTTTGTTTGTTTGTTTGTTTGTTTGTTTGTTTGTTTGTTTGTTTGTTTGTTTGTTTGTTTGTTTGTTTGTTTGTTTGTTTGTTTGTTTGTTTGTTTGTTTGTTTGTTTGTTTGTTTGTTTGTTTGTTTGTTTGTTTGTTTGTTTGTTTGTTTGTTTGTTTGTTTGTTTGTTTGTTTGTTTGTTTGTTTGTTTGTTTGTTTGTTTGTTTGTTTGTTTGTTTGTTTGTTTGTTTGTTTGTTTGTTTGTTTGTTTGTTTGTTTGTTTGTTTGTTTGTTTGTTTGTTTGTTTGTTTGTTTGTTTGTTTGTTTGTTTGTTTGTTTGTTTGTTTGTTTGTTTGTTTGTTTGTTTGTTTGTTTGTTTGTTTGTTTGTTTGTTTGTTTGTTTGTTTGTTTGTTTGTTTGTTTGTTTGTTTGTTTGTTTGTTTGTTTGTTTGTTTGTTTGTTTGTTTGTTTGTTTGTTTGTTTGTTTGTTTGTTTGTTTGTTTGTTTGTTTGTTTGTTTGTTTGTTTGTTTGTTTGTTTGTTTGTTTGTTTGTTTGTTTGTTTGTTTGTTTGTTTGTTTGTTTGTTTGTTTGTTTGTTTGTTTGTTTGTTTGTTTGTTTGTTTGTTTGTTTGTTTGTTTGTTTGTTTGTTTGTTTGTTTGTTTGTTTGTTTGTTTGTTTGTTTGTTTGTTTGTTTGTTTGTTTGTTTGTTTGTTTGTTTGTTTGTTTGTTTGTTTGTTTGTTTGTTTGTTTGTTTGTTTGTTTGTTTGTTTGTTTGAACGCGCAAATCTCAGGAACTACTGGTTCAAATTGAAAAATTATTTTTTTGTTGGATAGTCCATTTATCGAGGAAGGCTATAGGCTATACTACATCACGCTACGACTAATAGGAGTGGAGCATCAATGAAAAATGTTGCAAAAACGGGAAAAATTATTCCTTTTGAGAGCTTCCGTCGCGCGCGCTGCGTAAACGGTTGATGTTAAGCAAAAATCATGTATTACGGAATTGTTCCCCTTTAAAAGTTCTAACCAAAAGTCCGTGACAACATATGTGTATCTTTTAAGGTTAGCTTACTATAATCTTTTTTATGACAGTCAAATTTGTTCTAACATAATGTACTATTTGCGAAGATGTTTTTTATAGGTGATATTAATCCTTATCAAATTAAATACGTTAGTTGTCTTAAGCATTTCATGCATATTGTAATTGCCCTTTACATCATACAATTTAAATTAATATCTTATAGTTTTTATCGAACTTCGAAAACTATAGCGGGAGAAAATAAATTCGCTGTCTGCCTCTGTTCGTTAACTTTTTACTTCCAAACCAATAGACTTTGAAAACGAACTGTCTGTCTATTCGAGCAAATCGGCTTCGGCCAAAAAGGCTTAACTGATTTTGATGAAACTTTACATATATAAAAGGATATATTCTTTTGACTACATCCTTTCCATATGTGACATACAGAACTTTTTGTATGTCTGTCTGTACGTCCATCTATCTAAACCGATCTCAATAAAACATCACAAGTATGAAATGAAGGTCGTCAAAACTAACAAATGTAACTTTTTGTCCGTCTGTCTGTCTGTACGTGTATCTGTCTATTTAAGCTAATCTCCAAAACGGCTAAACAGATTTTAAGGAATCTTTGCAGACAGAAAAGAAGGTTGTTAAGAGATTTGACATTAGCTACTTTTTGTCCGTCTGTTTGTCTGTACGTCTATGTGTCTATTCAATTCAATTTTATCTATTCGAGCTAATTTCCAATACGGTTGAACAGATTTTAATGAAACTTTATCTGTCTGTCTGTCTGTCGTTTGGCCTCACTGATCTAGCAACGTACAGCCGAAAGTACTAAGTCTAAGAAGCTTAAATTTGGAACATAAGTTTATTTTATAACGTGAGCATTAAGTTAAGAAAGGCTTTTTTAGAAATTTGTAACTTAAGGATGGGAATGGAGGGACTTAAATAATGACGTGTTTCAGGATTTTTAGATTTCCACATTTTAAGGGAGGGAAACGAGAGATGAAAAATTGTATCGGTTTTTTAAAGGGTGGAAGGCGAATGAAGATTGAAAGTTTGAATGGGTGTGACCAAAATTGGTTCCAGCAAAAAGTACGTATAAACCATCTCGAACGTTAATAGTACCTATAACAGGAATTTGTAGTCTACGCAAGCGAAGCTGCGGGCGGTCGCTAGTTCCTAAATATGTTGAGTTTAAAGTACCTCTATCTACTTAAGTAATGTGCCGAAGCATGTTCAACCCAAATTAGGAACGAGATATTTGCTAACACACCTGTAAAACAATTAAAGAAGAAAAATGTTATTCTGTTTTTAAATTGAAAATTACGACTCATACGTTTGCAGCTTGTCGAAGCGTCTGTGTGGAAACGCAGAAAAAGGAAGGTTTGCGCGTGGGGTCGAGGGAAGAGAGAAGTAGGTTTTTCCTTCTCATGTTATTTCTATCAGTGGGAACCTGTAAATGGTTGACTGTTAACCACTCACCACTAGTTATTTTAATTTGCGTGTAAGTGTTGGTTCTGCATATTGTAAATAAATAAATAAACTCACAGGAACTCTTTCGCAAGTTGTGGGCAAAGGTCGTCGCGCTTCTCTTCATTCGCGCCAAGCATTCCTCTTTAGTAATCACCTGTTATTGACAACTCGAGCAGCGGGTGGCCGATTACATTTACCACCAACGGGGAGGCTGCCCCTGCATGATGCTTTACTGGTCGAGGATCCTTCTAATCAAGATGAGGAAGGTGAGTTTAAATAACATATTGTTTACTTTATAATATACCTACCTAGGTTAAATGTCTTATGCCTTATTAAAAAAAAGTCGTTTCCTTGCTGTTTCTGAAAAAGAGTCGCTTATTGGCTACACACAATCCAATTTATCATATTAATTTAGGTATATTGATGGATGACACAATGTTCTACCTGTCCACCCGTCTGCGTCTCGGCGTCAGAACTAATGAGCGTCACCTGTGCCAGTGCGGCAGATCTTCCTTTCGATCCTTGAGCCTCAGCTGTTTTCGAAGTACCGGCCGCTTGTCGCGCCATATAAGAGTTGTTACAAAGCGAGGTGATGCCGTCAGATTTTTGGGTACTCTGTCACACGGCACAGATTTAGATAATATTGTTTATTTGTATTTCTTTATAGTTTTTATTTAAATTTTAATTCAATATTAGCTTTTGTTTTCAAATTAGATTTATAATATTAAATATAGTTGTTGAGTTAAAAGTATTCAGTACACACGATGATTACACGAAATTAACAAATGTGGTTAGTGGTTTGATTTTGAAATACATTTTGACAATGTGACACTAAAATCAAAACCCTGTCTTATAACAATAACATGAAAAATTGGACATCATTTTGTATCGTGCACAAATTAATCGGAAAATACTGATAAATATGATCTAATTAGTCCCTCGGCAGATCTAAATAAGTTTGATCGCCACGCGAAAATAAAATCTAGGCACTCATTTGAAAAAAAAACCCTACTTTTTTTGAACACTTGCAATAATAATATCTGGGACATCCCACATAGCGCCATCTAGTCCCAAAGAAAGCAAGTATTATGCTTGTTTTATGGGGTACTAGACAACTGATATGCATACTTAAATATTCTTTTTTTTAATATATACACATATAGATACTTTTTAAATCCAGACACGAAACAAATGGACATGCTCATGCACATAAATATTTGTCCCGGGCGCGAATCGAACCCGCACTAAACGTATAGTACTGGACTAAATGTACAGTACTGGAAGTGATACTGAGCTCTGCGTTTGTGTGAACGCGTAATGATAGCGTTGGAAATTAAATTTGCCTGAGCCATCATATGTTTTTTCCATAATCTGCTTGACTTGAAGCGCGGTGCGACTCCGTCGGTCTGTCTTACCACGTACTCGCTGCATCGCACCGTCTCGAATTTCGGTGCTCACTCATACAAACACAAAACACCATGCCTTGACAATTTTACATTTTACATTAACTTGCTGCATGTGTTCAGTATTTAGATTTGGAAAAAATTTCAGATTCTCCGTCAATGTGCTCTTCTCCCGGAGGTGATATGTATCAAGGCAGAGACTTCAAAATACTCGTGGAAGTAAAAGGAGAACAAATTTGTGCCCACTTAGGTAACCTTAACAGTTCCTTTAAATATCTTCTGTATCTAAGTCCTAATAATTGACAAAGTTTTATGATTGTTAGTTGTTTGTTCGCATGCAGGCTAGATCTCTTAGTATAGTCTAACCATGAAAATGATTTCTACTTTTAACTCATTTTCATTTGATGAAATTACAATTTTTTTCGCAGTGTTTTCACGTGTGAAATTTCACAGGCAATGATTTTTAATCTTCTAAACTTTTTACCATAAAAGTACGAATTGATTAGAAGCGCTCTTGTGGTTTGCCGTTGTTTGCGTTTGCCGTCTAACCACTCGTACTATATCTAGCCGGCGTATGATGGGAAGTTTTAGTCCGAGTTTTGGTGCGTGAGGTCCCCACGCGACACTCTTCACCCCCGAGAAATCCCCGCACACCGGTTTCAACCTCCCGAAAATACGAAATGTCACTTCGATACTGTGAACTGATATTTATAACTCTATTAAAACCAAACGCTATTTAGTTTATGTTGTCAAACTAAGTTTACTCTGCTTTAAACACACTTTTTACTATTCTATTTGCTAGGTATCTACTGGAAAATATGAATTATGATTTTTATGATTGTGATCAATCGGTGACACTGCAACGTGCAATAAAATCATCAGGTAGTTAGTTACGTGTATCACGAAGGACTAGAGAATTTAATACGTATTAATAATTTGTTTAATAGTGGCTGCCACATTAGAAGAAAAAGCGGCATGGACGAGCGAATTGGCTCAGTGTATGGAGTCAGCGGCACTCACAGAATTACTGAGAGCCTGTGGTTCGTGTTCAGCCGCTTCAGCCAGCCTCCCAGCATGTCGGTCGGACCGTGCTCTATTCACCGATGACGTCGATATCAGATTCAGTCGTACTTTGAACTCTTGTAAAGTACCGCAGATTAGGTCCGCAACGCCGCAAAGACTGTTACAAAGGCTCACTGGTGAGTGTTTTGACGGATTTAGTTTGTGTAATCAATGGTGGATTCACACATTTGCCGTCAGTAGGCTATTTTAATTTTGCCACCCCTGCCGACCTCTCTAATTCGATACCCTAGTTAACAATCATAATAATGTTTGTCAATGAAATTGTGGTAACTTTATGATTTGTGGACTATCCATCGTCTTAATAACATGGCGTTTTTCCCGTAATTACTATAATGTGAACTAGCGGACAAATGTGGCAGTTCCTAGATTATTTTTACAACCCAACAACTTAGTTCAGATTGCACAAAAAAATGTTTTTAGGTATATTTCTGAGCAAGTCTTTGCCCAAATTTGCCGCCCCTAAAATCCGACGCCTTAGTCTTCAGCTTACTCAGCCTGTTGCTGAATCCACCACCGTGTATAATATACTATCCTGTTGCATGTACCTACGGTGAATATGGAATGTCCAGAGTGAATAGATTTTTAAAATTAAAGGTGTCGTTTTTCCATGTAATGGGTCCACCCTAAATACGTGACGTATAATAACGAAACTAACATCATTTTGATCCTTATATTCTATAAACAATATTATTAGCTTAGGCTCATCTAACCGGAGTATTATTATTATTGAAAAATATTACATTATAGAATTTTTATAGAAACAGAAACGAAATGTCAAAATCAAACTGTTATGTCAAACACGCAAAATCGTTCCATTTCAAGGTGGTTTAACGCAATTTACGCAAAAGTAAATTGAATTGGTTATTGGTTGCCATCAATAGGTGACAGTTCTTAAAATACATCAACCCGCATTGGAGCAGCGTGGCGGATTAAGCTCTAAGCCCTCTCATCCCGAGAAGAGGCCTAAGCCCCTGCATTAGGTCATTAATTGGTTGATGGTATGGGAAATTAAAAAACTTCTCTATACTAGCAAAAAAAAATTTCGTTTGCCATTTAGCTTTGACATACATATCTGGCCATATTGAACAGAAGAATCAAAACATTGCTTTTTCGTACAATTTCACGATTCCGGTTAGAATTTAATGTAGTTTTTTTGTCTGTTTACGATAAAAATATTATTATTATTATTTTTAAATATAATACGACAAATAAACGAAATAAAATAAAATAAATATTTGGGCTTCAAAATCGTATCTTTCGTAACTAGGTTTGTGACCGTAAATTACTGTGTGGTTTCAGAGAACCCTATTTCATGCTGCAATAAACTTCTTTTGGATTCTAACAGACCAAAATGTTTCTTTTTATTTTTTACGTTTACATTGGGCATTTTCGTTAATTTCTGAAGATGCTGATCAATTTTTAAGGTGCTCAGACCCTGAATGCTTTATAGCATCATACATTGTGCAATTGGAAATGAGGTATTTGTTCGAGATGGTAATGCAGGGAAACGAAATAAAAGTAATGACTGAAATCCCATATTATATTATGTGGTTAATTAATTATAGAGCATTTTAATTTTTTTATGTAATAGATAATGCAAGTATACATAATACTTGCTTACTTTGTGACTAGATGGAGTTGTGTGGGATGTCTCAGTTATTATTACTATGAACTTTAAAATGTCAACAGATCTACGTTTCCTGTCTGTGGATTTTCTCAACACGTTTTTACTCACGTACCGCGTGTTCACGGACGGCGTGACTGTGCTGGAAGCATTGAAACAAGTATTTTACGAACAATCCCAAGAACAAGAATTGGCGCCGCCGCAAGACGCGACTAGGAAAACGAGCGCTGCTAGTTCCGTTTCAGGTTATTGATTTATTGATTACTAGTAGCTTTCCGCCCGCGACTCCGCTCGCGTGGATTATACACAGTTGTACTGGGAGCCTTTTTTCCGAGAGAAAAAGTGGCCCATATCACTCTTTAGCTTTTTTATTAATTTTTTTAATTTTATAGCTTATAAACTATATCTATGCGAAAAATTATAGCTGTCCCGGTGCAACTGAGTAGTAACATAAAATATAGTTCATGTCACTCGGTGATAATAAAGCTTTATATAGGCGAAATTTTTTTTTAAAATCAGTTAATAAGTAGTTTTTGAGTTTATCTGTAACAAACGAAAAAAAAAACAAATCTTTCCTTTTTATGATATTATATTAGTATAGATAAACATCGATACACCTACAGATAGGCCATCTCCATACAAATTAGTTTTGTAAATATACTACGATTAATTCAGATCGTGGCGTGGCGCTTCATCGATAAACAGGATCGACCGATATATTTTTTATTGTATGTAATGAAAATTAACACCTACGGAAATGAAAAACTAGTAAAGTGCAAGTCGGACTCGTACACCTAGGATTCCGTATTTCTATACAATATACTTGTACTATGTATACAGGGTGAGGTTTCAATGACCAGCCAAATTTTATTATAATGACCTTTGATAAAAATCCGTTGGCCGTCTTGTTCCTTTTTAGTATCGTTCAATGGGAAAATATTCAATTAAGACTACGTAAACCTTTCCCAAAACTACCAATATTACTAGTCATCGTTTACGAGAGCGCCAGTGCACGTGCACGCGCCCCGCCCACATACCCCATGCTCCGCCTTTTCATATGTAAATAGAAGGTAGCCAAATTTTGTTAAGAAATATTTAGGATATAATTATTGATTATGAATATTTGACCTATATTTTTATTTACGTAATGAGGTCTATTGGTGACACCTAACATGTAGAAAAATTTTGGCTGGTGACTAAAATCTCACCCTGTATATAAAAACAATAAAATCGTCGCTTTCTGTTCTGTAACTACAAATGTAAGTTTGTATTAGCAATTTTATTTTTTAATGATAGCTGCGAATCAAAGTTTTTCGGATTTTTAGATTTAGAAGCTTGCTTTTTTACTTCTTTATGTATTGTTAGCCTAAGTACTTAATATTGATTTAATTCGCGACAACGAGCACGAGGCCGAGCTGCGAGCGTTAAGTGCATACGTACTTAGTGTTCGAACTTATAGTGTGAAAGAGATAAAATAGTGAACTTTGTAAGCGTTTTATAGTAGATCGATTTTTTCCATTGTTCCAATAGACACAGGCGACTAACAGACGACGCGATGTCACCCTTTTCGAACCATAATGCAGGTACCGCAGGGAACGCCAATACTATGTGGTGTTACCTTACTTTCCGGACGTTCTTTTAACTCAACACTATAGACACTTAAAAGTTTATTGATAAACTATCTTTGGTATCGTTTCGTAAAATAACATTTGGGTATCGTGGTTGCAGGATATGGATCTGAATATAGTGACACCAGAGAATGGCGATTTCCGATTCAAACGAAGAGTGAGTATGATTATAATGCAGTGAGCTCTCATTAATGCGGCACTTCAATAATCCGGCACCCTCCGCCCACGCCCCCTCTACCCTCCCTACTCCTTCTCCGTGCTTGCGCTCTGATCTTAGTGTCTCAGTGTGTGTAACCTGAAAACTTATTATAATAGCACGTACATATTTACCGCTTGACAGATTTACCATTCCAGTTTATCTTCCTCTACTGTTTTCAAGTGAAAATAGTTATTTATTATGAATTCGGTATGTAAAACTAGGTATTTTTCTAAAAAAATACCTTTTCTGATAGAATAAACTATTTTCAGAAATTAATTTCAATATTTTTCCTTGCAGCAAGTAATTGTTTTTTTAATGACTTTCCAAAATTTTCATAGTGGACAGGCTGTATGGCTTTTTTCCTATTCATATTACCTACTCTTTGTAATAGAAGAAAAATTGCCATTCTTTGACAATGACATTGTTTTCCTTATAAACGTAACTAGTATTTGTTATCCATTGTTATCAGATTACTATATAAGATTTTTTAAATGTATATCACAGGCGAGGAAGATGACAAGCTGTCACCATTTCTAAAAGCACCGTCAAGAAGGGCTTCCTCTGTTAAGGTACGAATACAACATTTTAATTTTTTCACATTTATTATTTCTTAAAAAACTAATTTTTCTTAAACCATTAATAAAAAGTGTTTTCCAAACTAGTTAATTTTGTTGACAACTCGACCGGATCACACCGTGCTTTTGTATTGTATTTGATATCCTAGAGGAATTACACCAAGTTACATCTTTAATACAAAATTAATAAATATTCTTTAAGTATGTTTTCTATTTTTGAAGTTTGAAATGTTTTAATGGGGCCTGCGGGCTAACGTTGTGAAGTTCACAGAGCGCGCGGCGCCACCAGCATAGTCAGGTCAGCTGTCAAAAATCATTGTCTACCGTCATTGTTGTGTTAATTTTTGTAAGGCGCGAAACGAGTTTTTATGAATTGAATTTTGGCGATAAAGGTATTCAATGATATTTTTATTGACGATATTTGACATTTCGTAACCACACTTTTCATCAGAGCTTGGGTAAAAACTCAAGCGGAAGAGCCCCCGCAGCAGAAAGTAGATAGTATTATGCAATGAATAGGTCCACACGTTGTACTTTTATTGATGGATCATATTTATAACTACGGTGAGGATGGTGAGCACCTATCGACTAACAAATAAGAAAAAAATATTAATAAAAAAGACATAGATTTAATAGTCTAAGCATGTCGAATTTTCAATTAAAAACATCCTATTTAACTTAAATATATTTTTTTTACTTTGTTAATCGACAGTTTATCATGGGCATCGATATTTAAGGATGGGCCATTTCAAACAAAAAAGCGGTCAAAATCAATCTGATTCTAAGAATCTGATTAATTTTGAGGGTTTTTAAATATCGTCAATAGTCAGATATCTTTATTTCGTAGTTACATGACATAATCTTGAAATACGTCACTATTTTTTAACAATAAGCGCTTAAAGGTTAATATTATTTAAAGAAACCGATACGCGAGCGGTTTAGACCCATGGATTTATATCATTTAAGTAGTCCGTTATTTAATATAAGCTTTAGCATAAAGCTTTCGTTTTATTGTAGCTTTAAACTTGTTAAGGGGTAGATCATGAATGTCAACTGGGATCAATATTGTAACAATTAAGTATTTTTTATTTAGGGTAAGTTTTTAACAAAATGTAATTTGTTGATTCTGCTCTCGCCTCATTTAACAGAAGTGTGCACTGTATATATTGCGGTTTCCAAAAATAAAGCGGAAAACATAGGGCGCGTCTCAAGAGGACACTGGGTAAATTTTCTGGTTCATTTTACTAAGGCACAGACCCATCCTTAAACATCGACGTTCATGGCCATGAACTTTGGAATACTCGGACGTAGCATTGCGAATAAACTACCGATGCACCCCTAGTAAGTCAGCTGGCTATGTACGCACGCGTCAACTTGAACACATACCGTAGTATGTCTACCGATCGCCAGTACGCTACGAAGATCCATTCACATATACTTACGCGGCCGCCATTGAAGTGCTTCATTGGCCGTTCAGTTTAGTGACAGGGAGTCTAGAGTTTTTATTACATATGTCATCATGGGTATCAATATAAATTAGAACAAAAAACAAAATCGTTAAAAAGAATTTTCTACAAGATGTTTATATAACTCTTATTGTGTAGTTTTAAAAATTTCTATATTTTTCAAGTTTTTTTCGATAGGTTGATACTTCTTTACTGTTCTTTATTTGAAACCTTATATTGACACTACCTTATATTTTCATTCTTTACAATCAATATTCGCGTCCTAGGTCTTTTTGAATCCACGAATGAGTACCTATATTTTGAAGCCGGTTGTGGTTTTCGTAACACATTAGTTTGAAGTAGTTATATAGAAGAAAGTAATACGTAAGTCTATAGTATGTTTGTCTTGTTTATGTTCGAACATATGTTTGCACTAAATTTGTATGCTGTACACGCTTGCTTAAGACCGAGGAGGATAACAGCCATTTACAGATTCCCAAAATAATGGCACCATCATCAAGCAGTGAGACGTTAAAAGGTAATCAGTTCTAAAGTAGATAATATTTATTTTCAAATATAATAAATAAATAAATAGACGCCAGGATGAGGCGCTGGTAAGTTCTACGATACACGCTGTCTCTTATGTATGGACTCAACCTTAATACTGTAAATAATATTTCATGTACTTAATCCGAAAAATATGCATTTTAGATTATTAATAATAATGTTTAATTAAATTAATAGTACGTACAATATGAAGCGATCAGACAATACTGGGTTGCGCTATACGTCGACAACAACACGATACGTTATACTATGGCCACTATATAAGTTTTGAGACACCTACTCGAAATTAAAAAATTAAACATATCTATATTCTATGTTTTTAAATTGCTTTATTTAAATATAGAACGACAAAGGCCACTTACGCAATATTTAAAAAAAACTATATTTTTTTGTTATTCATTATGTCATCACTTCCCGCCTTTTCGCTCAAGCGAGAAAGAACTTTGCGTGTTGTGATCTTTAAATTTGTTTTATCTGAAGTGTTTGATTTGAAAGTTTAAAATCAGCTTTAGGTGATCTGTTCCTTTTTGGGCAATGATTTTTAGATTGTTTAACGAATTCAAAAGAGGTGGAACTAGCCTTCAAGATGACGACAAAAGTAGATGCCCGCTAACGGCAGTCACTGTAGAAAATGCATGGACTACTAAAATATTAGTGCAAGAAGGCTTACGAATTTATTTATTTATTTATTTCAAATAGGATCACCAACAGTTTACATATTTAAATTGTACACTTACATATATCCTTAGAGACCATGAACTGATATGTAAACCCATCACTGAACTGACTTTACTACATAATACCTAAAAATTAGAAAATTATGGTTCATCTGTATCAAAACTGAATGAAAGAAGTAGAATAGGTAAAAATCACTGACATAAATGGAATATTTTACATACCGATATTTACCTTTTCTACCATTCAACCTTAATCAATGCCTGGTAAAAACGACTCCAAAATTAATTAATTAATCCTAACCCTTACTTTATGATTCGGAAACACAATTGAATACTTCATTTTTTAAAACGAATCACATATAAGGACACAGAAAATAATAATAATAATGTATACAACACAACAATGTATAGGCCCCAAACTAAGCATTAGCTTGTGTTTTAGGTACCAGGCGAAAACACCACATACGTATAACAACCAAGACCCTTTACCAGTAACAATATTCATCATATAAATACTGAACCGACCTGGGATTCGAACCCGGAACCTCCACCTTCGTAGGCAGGGTCGCTACCCACTATGCTAAGCGGTCGGTGATCGTCGTCGAGCGGTCGGCAAGAATACTTTAGACTTTACTTCAGTTAGTGTTTATACCATCTATAGTTAGTGTTTATATCATCGGCGTACACTATAGGATTATAGTCTGACGAGCATGTTTTAATCTTCGTTGGTTGGTACGTAGTAGTATGATTTAAATAAAACATACTACCTATTAATTTATGGTGCATATTTACTTTTGGATCGGTATGGATATATTATTTGACACAATTTCTACAGTTTCCCGCCAGGTCTCAGCAGTTACATACTAATTTTATAGTTCCATGGAACTGTAATATTTTTTTAACACAATAAATTTAGTCTCATTAGTTCCATTACAACAATAAAGATTTTGGCCAGCGTACGGCCATGGATAAATATAATAAAGCTATATATAATAAATTGGAAGGAATAAAATGACCATTCTAAATATTAAGTATTTTTTTATTTATTAAACAACTAAATTTGGCCAAATTATGTTGTGTTGGTCGTATGGTGTCAAGCCCGCTTCTTGTTTAGTTGATCGTGGTTCAAATCGCAGGGTATGTATCAATAAGTTTTTCTGTCTTAAGTACATGACTATCATTGACTCTGTGCCTAGGCGAGTAAGTTAAGCCGTTGGTCCCAGTTGCCATAATCAGATAACAGCCGTTGAAATCCACCAACTTGCACTGGAGTTGCATGGTGGATTAAACTCCAAACACCCTTATTTTGAGGATTAAATTCAGAATAAAGGCTTCCTAATTTGGATATGATTACGGACTCCACCTTTTTATGTTCAAAAATCTCTGACTAAATTATTTATCTTCTATGTGACAGGTGCATCTCCACCATCACCCGGCGGCATCAGTTCTAAGACTTTGGTAGGAAGTCCTAAAAAGACTAGTCCGTCTGACGATGTTAGTAAAAAGCAAAAGTCTCCGACTAAAGACAACGATGCTGCAGCAGCTATCATGAAAGATGAAAGCATAGAGTTAATAGACCAGTCAGATGAAGACATCAAATACAAAGAAGAAGAACAAGAGAAAGACAAGAAAATCAAGCCTGAAGAGAAATTCAAGTTATCACAGAGATTTTCAGAGGTTAGTGATTGTCTACGTATGTATATACGTATGATTTGTAAAGAATAACTAGACTATGGCCATCGTAAGTAGAGTGAGAAAAAGCGCGGCAAAGGCCTTTCTTTAACCCATTTGTATGTGTATCATATTTGTATTCCAGCGCATGCGCACGATGTCGGAAAGCCCGCGTCGATTGCTGCCGGGGGCGGCGGAGGCAGCGCGTCGCCGCTCGGAAGGCGCGCGAGAGGCAGCCCGCAAGGCAGGCGTGACGACCGAAGAGCCCAGACGTGCTTCAGACATATGTCCCGGCAGATACGCGCACAGGCGGTCTGTTAGGTATATTATACATCATTTGTAAGCCTCTTGCACACAGAACTTGATGTGGCATAGCACTCTGGTATCTACTACATTCTTAGCTTTAGAAATTTTTTAATGGTTCATTTACCATTCGTGTCCATTTGTCAGTTTGTTACTTCGCCCACACAAAAAAGACTTTCTAAAGTACCTATATTATTACATGTGATGAGAGTTGGATATGTTATGAATCTGACACGCGTCATGCCTACTGGCTTCCTCGCAGCGAAAGCCCACCAGCCCAGCCTAAACCTAATCAAAGAGTTTGTTAGATATGTTGCCAGTATTCTGGGATTACCAAGAAATTATTTCATAGCAACTCTTCGAAAGTAATCAGACTGTGAACGCCAATTTGTATACGGGGCAGCTTCGCAAACTAACAGAAGCTTTACAAACTAAGGGGCTGAAACGGCTTGGAGTCCAACTTTTGCATATAACAACGCGCAATCTCACTGCGCCAAGTTAACCCATAAACAGCTGGACGAAATAGGATGGCCAACTTTTCCGCATCCACCGTGCAGCCCGGACCTTGCCGTTTCCAGATTTTCATTTATTTCGAGCCCTCAAATGCCACTTACTGCATGGGCAAAAAGTTTTGTGTCTGAAAATTGAACTGGAATTTTTTTTTGAATCTCAGCCTCTGTTATTTTGGGAGAAGTATATTCAGACTTTGCCCAGTAGACGGTTGACTACAGTTGATAACGAGGGAGATTACACAATCGTTTAAATGCAACTTTTTTAATGAAATTAGATATCCCGATAAGACTGAATAAAAGACTTTTATTTGTGTAAATTGTAGGCCTCAAAACGAAATAGTCACTTTTTTTATTAAATATAGCGACCGCCCGCAGCTTCGCTTGCGTAGATTACACATTCCTGTTTTAGGTAGTATTAACATTCGAAATGGTTAATACGTAAGTACTTTTTGCTAAAACTAATATTGGGTACACCCATTCAAACTTTCAATATTCATTCTCCCCACTCCTTTAAGAAAATCGATCCTCCCTTACTTATCACCTCCCGTTTCCCACCCTTAAAATGTGGAAATCCAAAAACCCTGAAACACGTCATTATTTATTTATGTTAAAAATTTTATGTTTCGAACTTTAAAGAACAAAGACTCTCATGCGAAGCCTCTCCATCCCTCTCTCCTTAAATTTGAAATTTCAAAATATTCCTTTCTTAAAAAATTAATACTCACGTTATGAAATTTCGGCTTCCTAGATTTAGTAGTTTCGGCTTTATCTACGCTGATAGATTAGTGAAGACAAACGACAGACAGCCACAAAAAGTAACTGATGTCATTCTTGACAACCTTCTTTCACGTCTGCAAAGTTTCATTAAAATCTGTTCAGCCGTTTTGGAGATTAGCTCGAATAGACACATAGACGTACAGACAGACAGACGGACAAAAAGTAGCGTATGTCACTTTTGACCACCTCCTTTTCATACCCGTGAAATTTCATTAAAATCGATTTAGCCGTTTTAGAGATTAGCCGGAATAGACAAATGGACGTACATACAGACATACAAAAAGTAGTGGATGTTATTTTTGACCACTTCCTTTCCACATCTGTGAAGTTTCATCAAAATCGGTTTAGTTGTTTTGGAGATTTGCTCGGACAGACAGACAGACAGATAGTATTATTTTATACATATAGCCTTCCTCAATAAATAGACTATCCAACACAAAAAGAATTTTTCAATTCGAACCAGTAGTTCCTGAGATTTGCGCGTTCAAACAAACAAACAAACTCTTCAGCTTTATAATATTAGTATAGATTGTGTTTGAGGAAATAAATTTTGTCTAAAAAGTACCGCAATAAGAGCTAATTAATGACTATAATTTTGTAACGATAACTGCTAGCTACTAACGTTCTGAGGAACAGTTGTGAAAATATTAAAAGTAGCTAAATACTATTTTGCTGGGTTTCTATTTCTTAATACACTCTAAAGATTACTCGTGACGTATGTCTCACATAATCCGAAAAGACTAGGAAGCGATAGTCTTGGGCTGATAGTGATAGTTATATTGTGTATCAGTGAGCGGCGGTTCACGAGTTCATCGTGGAACAGCGAGCGACGCCGCTACTGGGGCAGTTCCGAACCACGCTCCTCGCTCACTTCGCAAGCCTCGCAACTGGCTCAGGTATCCAACGTTTTCAGTTATCAATATTGCAGTCACACCGCGAAAATAGTGTGGTTACATGTATCGTTTTTGTAATCCATGAACGCAACGGTATGTTTGTCGTATTTCTGTTATCACACTCAAATAACTTAGATTTAACTGTCAGCTTATCTAGAAAACAGCGGGGTGAATCTTGGCAAATTACAGACCCATAGCTGTTTTCGAAACTTATTGTTTGGTAGTCCCACGGGAAAATCATGGAAAAAAAATTCTATTAAGAACGAAAAGAAAATTAAACGCAATACATTTTTTTTCGTGGTGTTACTGCTAAAAACATTATTTTTAAATTATATAAATAATCTTGAAAGTAAAGAATAAACTTACTGCCCGCTGCCTACGTATCCAGTAGATATTTGCAATAGCAGGATAATTTATCAGATGATTGACAGCTTCACAAGTTGTTACCTGTTGGCGCTAGTGTAGACGGACCTGGACATTTTATTGGTGTTTTATTGTTTTCTATAAATTTTTGGAGGTTGGAAGCGAATTTCGTAATAAGTAAATATGTTTTCAAACAATGCCTTAATTATGCTTTGCACCTCAATGTGCTTCCAAAACAACCGAACATCGTTTCCCTAGCAATACTAATAGAAAAATACTATGGCTTGCAGTAATACGCCAAAATAAATATAAACTCACACTTATATTCTAGGGTTTGTAAAGATAATTTCTTAGTCTGACTATGAGATGCCCAAAGACTCATATAGTGAAAACAGTAAGTATTTTGACGGATGTGAGTTTACAACATAAACTATTTGGCAAAATCCTTGTTGCTCAGGTATTTATAGTAGGTATATAATAATAATAATACATGGGACATCCCGTACAGCGTAGCGTAGCACAGTAGCGACCCTGTTTACGAAGTTGGAGGTCCCGGGTTCGAATCCCAGGTCGGGTCAGTATTTATATGAATATCGATACTGGTACCGGGTCTTGGTTGTTATATGTATGTGGTGTCTTCGCTTGGTACCCAAAATACAAGCTAATGCATAGTTTAAGGCCTAGACGTTGTTGTGATGTATACGTTATTATTATTAAATATGGATACAAACCAAAGATTATTGAAACAAAAATATATTAACATTGTGAAAAGGCAATTAAACACATTTAAAATATTAATAAAATACTCTGAAATAGGGTGAGAACCCAATATTATAAACTTCCTACATTATAAACAAAAATAGAGGAGTGAGTAATGTGAATTTTGTCGACAGTAAAAAACAACAGCAATCACATAAGACACAAAGGAACAAGAAACTGAAAAATCATATAGGGCAAAGCATACATAAAAACGATTCAACTTTGGACAAAAATAAAACGAAACATGGGTAGAGAATAAAAAAAGACTTGGAGTAGGTTGGAACGCGATTTTTTTCACGTCCAGTAATAAAATATTTCTCGTGCCAATTTTTCTGTATAATGAATCTTTATGTTATAATACACATCAAGTCAGGCTTTCATGCTTCCAATTGTCTCCAATGCCCCTTCCTCAACAATGAGGTAAGGAGTTTGGACAATAAGCCCACCAGGCGCTGATGTCAGTGAAGCTTGTGAAACTTATTTGACTCAAGTTTTTGTTATGTATTAGTAAAAGATGATAAAAATGTAAATGTACTTTATTAATACAAATATTAGAAATTACAAAAGCACGTAAATATAAAAAACAATACGTTATTTATGGTGTACCATACTTAATCATAGACAGTGATAGTAGAGCTTAAACAATTGAACTCATGTTCCGAATTAATATACTACAGTTTTAATAGATTAAAAAGTGATAATCAATTCGTTTTTGACGGGAATAGAACCCATGACCTTCGTATGAAAGCTTGACTACTCGTCCACTAAAACTCTCTCACATTTTGTTTTAATTTTTTTTTTTGAACGCTGTTGAAGTGCATTGATATATTTTGAAATTGGTAATTATGGTCCAAGTCATTTCACATGAATTTAAGTGAATTAAGATATTGTATCAACTAAAAGAAAATAGTTTTTTTATTATTATAGGATGAAAGCAAATTGTTGGAGCGATAAAGTACCTACCTACCTACCTACTTGTACTTACTTGTACTTGTACTTGTACCTACTTGTAACGAAATTATGGAAATAAGCTTTTCTCTTATTAATACTAGTTCTAAGAACTTTCGATGATCTCTTTTTTTTCATACATTTTGTGTCCAACAGAATCTTCTATTGCATGTTCACTCACAAAACTTGTCTTCCTTTCCTGTCTCTACAACTGCACGCCCCTTCTTCTAAATTGGCTCAACACTTATTCTTTTCTGAACTGTTTTCTGTCGTGATCTATCGAAATCCTTCCAATTTTATCAAGAAGTCGGGATCGATGTTTCTTCTACAGACAGCACAATGTGTTGCATTTCAAACGCCATGTTTCCTCAGTTTGTATATTCATGGAAATATTTTGTCGTTTTTGTAGAGCTACCGACGAGAGACGGGCCAACCAAAAGCCGGGGTGGTGATAACATCTTTCCGTCAATCACACAGGAGGTAAAACAAGCGATTCTACTGAATAACTTTATTAAATACCTACTAATTACTCCATAAACGATGCTATTCATCATTAATCTTACTTGCATTGAGTCCATAGGCACTTACGATACTGTTGTCGCATGTCTTCGCAAATGTTTTTTATCTATATTTTTAGCTTTAACTTTTTGGCTATCTTTTCCTTTATAATTTTTACTAAATTTCGGTGTTTATACATCGGCTCTATCTCAATAACTTTCTATATTAGTGTTATATTTTTAAAATTCTAGTATCGTGCCATTTTCATTAAAAATGTGTATATTTTTCCAACGAACAGTTTGCATATAATCTTTTATTTTTAAAGAGAAATTTTGTATTGGTTTTTTTTTAAATGTGATACTCATGTTTGGTGTTCATTTAACAGCTTTGGGAAAGACCTCTTGTGGTGAGTAACTGGTCGAGGCGACCTAGGCAAGTAGACAACAGACCAAGTAGTGAAGGATTTTCGAAACTTTATCGCTTACTAGTGAAGTCCGCCGTAATGCCCTTAGAGTTTCACCTATTTGAACCCTGATTACGGGTAGTTGTGACAAGGCACTACACAGCCTAAACACAGCCCCTCTCTTATTAGGGCAGTGTACTCACCACATTTACACCTGTTTCAAATTTATTATGTACACTTTTTTGCAGGTCGACCACTGTAAGCCTCAAGTTCATATGCCCACGCGGGGAGAAGACAGGCTTCCCTTTGATGAGTTAATTTCTTCTGTATAAAAACTAGCGCAATTTATCGCTTATGAACCGTAACAATGTGTCCATCAGTAGATACCCTTTCTTAGCCTTGCGTGGGGACATGAGGATCGTTCTTAGAGTGGGCAGCCTGTAGTAAATATTAATATTGTCAATTCATTTTGTCCAGTACCTGAAGTTATTCGTTTAGTCCATTTCATATATTTTATCAGATCAAAGAGTTGCATTAGGCAGGGCAGAATATAAGATGTGTCTGTACTTCCCGCATCTATCTAGCTGGACATTAAATCAGAGAGTGCCGAGCCCTGATAATATATTGGTTTCTGATCGATATGTTGCCGTAGGTACTTAACGTTTAACCTGGGCTTACAGAAAAAGAATTTAATCAGATATTTACTGAATTCACAGAGCACATGAAAAGTTGGCACGTATCTTATTATTATGTTATCTTCTTAAGTTATCGTGTTATTTAACATAAATTAATTCACTTGTGTATATATTATTAAATCTTAATACATTTCAAATGCGACTTGTAACTGAATAATGACTTGTATGTCCAGAGTTTATTTGATTGAAGGAAATGTATTACTTACTGCAAAAAATAACGTTGAAACGCGCTTTTACCACGTTTACATCAAAAGTGTGTAGTACCTAATATTTTTATTCATTTTTATTTTTTATTCCTTTTCAGTGATATATATACTCTTTGAAATTGAATTGTACTAATATATATATGAATACTAATATATATGATATATGAATATTATGCTCAAACACTGAAACACGATACAAAATGAAATAAACATTCCAAAGTACCTAACTATTCCAATAATTTTAATTACGTAGATTGAAAGTAGTGAATTATTAATGTACTTTTTACAAACGGTACAGATGTTTCGAATGAATAAAATTATATATTTTATATTTCCGGAAAAATGCACTTTGTTATGCTACCGAAACATCTTTACATGTGTAGTTTTTTTTTTATTCTGTGTGATGTGATACACAATGGTTTGTAGAAACCTTTCCACTATTATCCAAAAAGCACTGTTTTAATAATACTGATAACTAGTCTAAAACTAATTATATATAATTATTGATTTGTATATTTTTCACAATGACTTATGCTTTTATTTATATCAACAATAGGTAATTTGACAAGAAAAAAAATGAAAACCATGTCATTTCGTTGATTTTCTACAGTAAAAATTTATTCACTTATTTATTCTACGCACTTATATGCCACGTATGTAATTGCTAGTGACACTTTATTTTTATTTTTTTATTTTTAGTAATTTTTTGTTTTTTTTGTAAGTACTCGCTTCATCACATTTTTGTCACGTTTTGAAATGCACTAAATGTGGTACAGTATAAGTATAATATTAAGTATAATAAAATTTTATTATTTTTAATTATCATAATTCATATCCAAACAAATTATTCCTATAAAAAATCAGTTGTTTTTAATAGTACATTATGATGCAAGTACGGTAAGCTGGACATTATACTCGCGGTGTTTATGTTTAAGACACGAGGCGAAGCCGAGTGCTTATAATAAACCGATGACTATAATAGCCAGCTTACTGGGTACAAGTATCGTACGACGTTTTTCAGTACATTTGCGATTACCATAAAATAAAAGAAGAATCAAGTTCAACAGATAAGGAATTTATTGAAGTTAAGAATCAAAGCAGTTTGTAAAAGTACAATTATTAAATGAATATGATGCATTTTGGCCGGGTGTTTTAAAAACTTGGGAAACGGTATTTTATAGCAATCGGGTACTATTATTTAGGTTTTTTTTTACATTCATCTCTTGTTCGCCATAAAAACTTTTTGCTTGGATTCTATGAAAAAGGCTCAACTGCGCTATTAGGCTAATGAACAATTGTGATTGGTATAAAGAAAAGGGCCTAGTCTGTAAAATACAACATTACGATCCAAGTTTCGATGTCATAAGGACCGTATTTAATAGCAAATGTATTGCAAAAGTACAATAAAAGCGCTAACCATCGATTTAAATAAAATATCCGTTGAATTTTATTGAGGGGATTCAAAATTATTTATTTATGCCTAAAGAGTTTCCATTGTTGGATAAGATTCTGGACCCAGAGGGACCGTTAGCAACGGGAACCCTATTGCTAAAACTCCGCTGTCCGTCCATCCGTCTGTCACAGGGCTGTATCATCTGAACTGTACCTAATAGGTAGTCTCTTGAAACTATCAAAGAGTGTGTATTACTGTGGCCGCTGTAACAACAAATAATAAAAATAAAATAAAGTTAATAATTAAAAGTGGTCCTCAAACAGGAAACGTGTTTTTCTTAAATGATAGGTACTTCGTGTACAAGTCGGACCTGCGCTTAGCCGGTTTTTCATTTTCCGTGACAAATAGATCATGATATAACATTTTGCAGATGCGTCGGTAATATATTAATATATCTATCGAATTTGATGGATCACATGTGGATGTTATACCTTCACTAAAAATGTTATCCACCGCTGAAAACACGGACTTTTAATCCTCGACGTCGAAAACTAGGGATCTTATAAATTTGAGGCCTATGTGTTTATGTTGTGTCTATATGTGGCATCGTAGTTCCTAAGCGGATTGACCGATTTTAATATATTTCTTTTAAATTAATAACAGCTTTAAACGCAATTTTAAACGGAATGGTTTTTAGCTACATTTTTATCTGTGTGACGGCAGCATAAGCTCCCAAATGAAAGAACCGTTTTCAATTCATTTTTTCTTCATTTAAAGGTTAGCTTAATCTGGATAATTATTTAGTAAACAATTTTTAAAAAGATTTTCACGTTTTTTTAAAATAAAAATGTCATCAAATATTTAAAATAAATTAAAGTTTAAAAGGCTTGAAATAAAAATTTAATTAAAATACCCTGGCAAAAAAAAAACTAATATTTAATAAAAAGTCGGAAATAATACAAGTTTATAAGTTTTTAAATTATTTTTCATCCTTAAATGTATCGGGGTCCGGTAAGTAAATTTATACCTAAACTTTGTTGTTATGTGATGTAACATAATAAAAGGTAGGATCTAAGGTAGTAAGGATACTTAGCGGTCCCCGACGCCTATAAGGATCAAAAATTATTTCATAATTAGTACATAATCTTGTATTATTTCATATTTTTTATTAGTTGAACAGTGTTTCAAGAATTTTTTAATTTTAAATTTATTTTACATTATTCTGGGCAACTTTCAGCACTTGTAGCCATCTGCTATAATTAACACTTAATTGCTATCTATTAAAAAAAAGGTTTTTTGCTTCTATTATTGAGGGTTTTTTGTTATCAACTCTTGAGCTATTGGGCAAGTTACTGTCAGTGATAGTGTGCATTGTTAATGCTAATTTAGCACTTGCATTGAAAACTTCCTAAGCATTACGTATGGTAGTAGTTTTCTTCCATATTTCTTGAAATATCTAATTAATGTATGTTAGATAACAATACATCGTATGTTCAGGAGCAGCACCTCGACGGCGGCGGCGGCTTTTGCAGTGGCGACGTCAGCGTCGTCCAATCCCCGTTCCCCGCCACCTACCTCACCCCCTGCGAACCGTCGAGACAGTGTCATCTCTACTGCAGCCACCATGCGTGTTCTTAACGTGCTCAGGTCAATAAAGCTTTGCCAACTTTTGGCAAATACCTTAGATATTCTACAATGTTGATACCCAAGTTCCTCTTCAATGTGCACAACCTACAGCCTATTTACTTTTTGCCCACAGAAAATTGAGTATGTTAGAGGTATCATGTGACGCTACTTTGTGTCATGTGTTCCAAAAATAATTACTCTGAGAACGAAGATGAGTAAGAATTTTATGCATACGTAAATAATAATAATAACACACACAATCACAACAACGTCTAGGTCCCAAACTAAGCATTTGCTTGTATTTTGGGTACCAAGCGAAGACACCACATACATATAACAACCAAGACCCGGTGCCAGTATCAATATTCATCATATAAATACTGACCCGACCTGGGATTCGAACCCGGGACCTCCAGCTTCGCAGGCAGGGTCGCTGCTCACTAGGCTAAGCGGTCGTCATTGTTAGTTTTGTCTTAAATTTATATTCTTTTAGAATGCGGTTAATCGAATCACATCAAATCAAATATTTTTATTTCGTAGTTATGTAACATAATCTTGAAATACGTCACTAGAGTGAATTTATTACTTTGTGGAAAAACATCACCACAAAGGCGTATTCAAAAAGTGCGGGTTCCTCTCAGAAGAATATGCAAGAAACTGAGGGACGTTCTTTTTAACAAAATTAAAAACAATTTCTTAACAATTAGTGCTTAAAGAATAATATTGTTGAAACAAGCCGATAAGCGAGCGGCTTACACCCATAGATTTTTATCATCTAAGTAGTTCGATACTTTATAATAAGCTCTTGCATAAAACTTCCGTTTTATTGCACTTTTAAACTTGTTAAGGGTTGTTATCTTGAATGTCAACTGAGATCTTATTGTAAAAGCGTTTAGTCGTTTATCCTTTTCACGTACTCTTTAGTATGGTTTGATGTCGCATTTTAGAGGTTTGGTTATGAGATCTGTCTTAAATATGTAACATACTGCATATTTATTGAGGACAGCATATCCGCCTACATGCCAACTCCAACCTACTTTAATTTTTTGTGTGTCGGTCATTGGTAAAGAGGGTTTTTTGATAATATAATGTAAAAAAAAAGAAATTCCGATAGCCTCGCCGGTAGATAGCATTGATTGAATGTTAACTCTTGCAAAATCATATATACACAGCCAAAATAAATTAATATATTGACATTTTATATATTTTCATACATTCTATCCCTGCTGTCACTTCACTACCCACTGTTTTGTTGTATTGAGTGGTGTACAAGTGATCTTGCACGTAGTATGAAAAAATAAACTAGTCATTTACTGTGTAAGGGACATTAACAGCTAATTTAAGTAGGTACAGTATTTTGGAGAGCATATTTTTATTGTTTTAATTATCGTCCTGAAAAGCTTTCATTGAAATATATCTATCGTGTAAGTGTAAACTTTGAGAAAATTTCGATAAACTATATTATTGAGAGTCTCAAATTTTTTTTTTCATCCGTCTTACAACGTCGACTAAGTCAAGGCCCCTAAAAATAATATCAACTCAGTTTATTTAATCTGTTAGAAACACCCTGTATGTTTACAATTAAACGCTCGAAATGCGATAATGATAGACCATTCTTTTAATGTGGTGCAACGTAGACTCCCGTGGCCTGCACTACGTTTTTTTATCTGCATGTTACGATTTCTATTCGATTGGCCTAATAATATCTCACAAGAGTCTCGAAGTGTAGTCCATAATTATTTGCCACAGACATTGGATTTCGAAGCACTCATCAGACTTCTGGTCAGACGAGCGACTGCGTGGACTCACAATGGACTTTTTGAAAGAGATCGAGAACAGCCCCGGTCTGCTACCAGCTGAGCACAAAGCGGCGTCGCAACTGCTGCGATTGTTGGAGAGACCTCCAGATCGGGTCGTCGATTTAAAGGGGATATTCGCACCTCCACCGGTTTGTTGTCTTTATCAATTAGAAACCACAGATCATCGGAAGACGCGCGAAAATTTAAGGGACCCGACGCTACTATTATTATTATTTATTTACAAAAGCGACCCAACAGCCAAGTTCTCGGTGTTGACTTAAATACCTCTTCGCCATTTTCTTTACCCTAGTTCTCCTGACCCACACCACTACTTCTCTTTCTCCATTTCCCCCAATAGATCTCTTATAATTAAATATGCCGTGTTCAAACAACGAGTGTGTCTTTTATTCACGCATTTATCACACAATTAACAGTCCTTCTCATCTTCCCACACAAGCGTTAAGCCGATTGTCGCCGTCTACAATACCAAAACATTCTTGTTGTTTAGTAGATAAGCCATATGAGCGCATCTTCTCATGATTTGTGTTGCTCGAATCTCGTACATAAATTAAAAATAGCTGCCATTATGAAAATATTAAATTAACGTATATCTTATACTTTTTTATATTTCGAAATTGTCATTTTCTCATGAACTGAATGATTTTTGTCTCATGAACTGAAATCTGATACCAAAATTGCATGACCGTCATTTTATATTTTGATTCCAACGCCTATAATTATCATTTAAACATTTTCAATTTTAAATTTAAATGTAGGATTCGTCTGAAAGATACAAGAACGTCCGAAAATGACATCCCACACGCCAAGGTAACAGTGTGACAATTTTCAAAATGGCGACCATTTTCAATTTTGACATTAGATTCGAGTTTGTGGTTTAAACGCTTAAAAATTACATCCTACATACCTGGGTACAAATACTATTTGATTATTTTCAAAATGGGTGCTACTTTCAGTGTTGATGTCAGAATCTAATCAAAGACTCCATTACCATTTTAGATCACGGGCGCCCTGACTATATCGCAAATATCTTCATTCATTCATTAATATAACTAGAGCAGGCAAGCTCCACAAAGCCTAGTATGTAGCGGTTGGGCATCAGTTGGACATGGGAGATAAAGGATGGAACAATAGTCTCCGTTTCTATTGATACACACCTTTTGGACTGGCTTGCCTGCTCTGTTGTATTATCTCCATACATATTAGTGATAGATTTTTCAGTGTGATAAAGTAATTAATTTGTTGAAATATTTGTCATCATCCGGGACATATACAAGTTGGTAGTACAAATCACAAAATGGTGATGTATGGAATCTCTTGATTTTCTAGATCAATATTACAGAAGATAGCACCTCCGTACACGGTGGTCACACGATTAGGGCTTGGACCTAATTTTTAAAAACATAGTTTTAAGACATAATATTTTTATTGATTTATGAGAATTACAATTTCATTTGGCGTAGTGACCTTACCTCAATATTTTTTAATTAGTATTAGGTTTGGTTTTATACTGTATTCGTAACTAGAAAAAATAAATGATCTTCTGAGAGGTTATTCTAGAACCCTATTTCTTTTAATTTTAATGACCAACAGAACAACTTTTATAAATTCATAAATTTGCAAAAGCTTTCATAATCTCTTCTCAGGTGCCAACTAAAGAAAGCATCGAAACTTTATCAGCATTGGAGATAGCCGAACAGATGACTTACCTGGACTACCAGATTTTCAGTTCTATACACAGCGAGTAAGTAATCTTGAACTTTTAAACTTTTATGAAAGTTCATTGTACGTTTTTAAGTTTCTTTCACTCAATACAATAATTCACGTTTGGCACATTAAACTTGACAACTACTACGTGACAACTACTTTATTTTGTACTTAACCTTTTTATTTAAACGTAAACTTATAGAGCGTGTAGAGATTGCCAAATTAAACGAAAAACTTAAAATAATTAAATGATAAAACAAAAGAAAAAAAAAAGAATTTTTATACATGTTTATTTCGGTAACCGTTAGTTTTGTTTAGTTCATTAGGATGTATATGCTCTATAAGTTTGGATTACGTTTAGCCGACACCCGTTATAGTAAAATAAAGGTTCAGTCGCTCCAGTCGTTGCCAGAAATCCCTTTAAAAACCATTTCATAGTTACTTGTTTTTCGTGGATTATTCTGTATTAAAATTAGTGACGAGAAAATAAGCTAGTGACAGGAATCATCGACAGTCAATATCGAATAACACGCAGGTAGTAGTACTGATAACGCTAAAACTCAAAGTATAGGTACGAGTATATTGATTTTTATAACACACTTTTTTGCTTATTCTAGAGAGTTTTTGGGGCAGGCCTGGACAAAGGCTGACAAAGCGGAGCGGGCTCCTCACATCCTCATGATGACAGCACATTTTAATCACATTTCCAACCTCGTCATATCTGAAATACTAAAGAAGTATACGTTGCAAGGTGAGAACTTCAACCAAAATTAAATTATCTATGTTATATTCTTCAAGTGTAAAAGAAAAAAAAACGGTAAAATAACAAAGTGACTACAAATAGAAAGATGTGATCTGAGCCTGCGTTTGTGTGAACGCAAAGATATAATGTCGAAAGACATTATTCCACTTATGGAAACTCCACTGTATTAGGCGTTACAATTTCATCTCCAGGCCGCGTAGCTGCCATTGAGAAATGGGCAGCAGTGGCGGACATCGCGCGATGTCTTCACAACTTCAACGGCGTTTTACAAATTTGTGCCGCGTTGTCCAACACGTCCTTATACAGGTTGAAGAAAACCTGGGAGAAGGTGTCTAAAACGGTAAGTGAATTACGAGGAAAACGAATTAAGTACGAAGCAAAAGGAACAGAAGTAAAGGTGTTAAAAAGATGAACATGAGAAACTGTTCTAGATGCTTTGTTTGAAAACGATTTGAAAAATTCCAAAATTTTCCACTTTCATCAAAACTATTTTCTGGTAGTAAGTACAATATTAATAATAATAATAAAATAATTGAATATGAATGATTTTATCTAACCTCGCTGTCTTATTAGTGATTTTTCGATAATCACATCCATTCAGCGACAACGACCGTTGTTCATGCACCCAAGTATAAGATTTGCTAATTTAGTGCAAAATTTCTAATTCTAGCATATCACTATTAATAATATTTACTGTATCTGTTACAGAGCAAACAAACGATAGAGAAGTTGCAGACACTTATTTCATCAGAATGTCGCTTCAGGATTTTGAGAGATGCTCTTCACAGGTATTGTTGTTGCATCCCTCTTATTAGAAAGTGTTTACTCGAACAATATGGATATAATTTACCATAAATATTGTCTACAGAATATTTTTAAATAGTCCAACATAGAAATGTTTTTAAGTCAATGTTTATTATAAAATAACAAACATTTTATATTTTACTGGTTAGAGACTGGTTAGAGACCCTAACAGCAGAGCCAAAGATCGCGGGTTCGATTCTCGCCTGGGACAAATATTATGTGCATGAACATGTTTGTTTGTTCTGTGTCTGGGTGTAAAAGTATCTAGGTATTTGTATACATTATAAAAAAAAGAATATTTAAGTATGTCTATCGGTTGTCTAGTACCCCATAATACAAGCATAATACTTGCTTACTTTGGGACTACATGGCGCTGTGTGGGATGCTCCAAATATTATTATTATTGCTATACCGGCCCTAGTTTCTGAAACAATCAAATGTCATTTTTGCATGGAAATTGTAGTAAGTACGGCGAGTAAAATATACTGAATGGTATGGTATCCTAGTGAAAAGTTCCCTAAGGATAAGATACAAAACTAATAAATATCCAACATAAATGACGAGCGAAGTCTCAAGTTGTGAGATGAAAAAGTGGTAAAAGTAGAACTTTAGAAGTGAAATAGAGCAAGTAGTATTACTTTTAAGGGAACGGAAAAACATAGAGCCGGTAAATAGCCACGTATTCAGTAGTAAAAATTTGTTTAGAAACACGACAATACAAGTTTAGATACATTCACGACTATGTATCTGGAAAAGCGTGAATACTCGCAACGCTGTCCACAGTCATTTATTGCATGGCTCAAAAGGCCTTGAAGCCAGATCTATTATAAAAAAAAACATTTGTTGCAAATATGCCCCTTGAGTTGCTGGTATTATTAGGTGCTACATATGTTTTTTTGAATAATTGTCTGCGTGGAGAGGGTTCCTTACTATTACATGAAAATCAAATTATTATGTTTTTTAACACTGAATCAAAAAATTAGAAGTTGAACCCGATTCCTTCGTATAAGTAGGCTAATATGTTAACTACAAGACTAATAGAACTTGTTAGTTCTCAGTGAAAATGCAGCAAATTTTAAACGCATTTTCTCTTTACGAATATTTGCCTTTTCCCGCGACAATTTAAAGACTTAAGTTTTTATTTTCCTGTAAGCCCTGAGTGAGGAACTATAATTAGTTTTTTTTTTTTAAATATAATTTTTGGCTCAGTATGTTAGTTCGATTTTCGTATATTTTCTTTCAAACAATAGATTACAAAATTAAAAAAAAAGAAAAAAAGATGTATTTCTTATCTGAGCACTTTCATTTGATATGTCGTACATTTTGATTTCAACAGGTGTGACCCGCCATGCATTCCGTATTTGGGCATGTATCTTTCGGATTTGTCGTTCATAGATGAAGGCACCACCAACTACACACCAGATGGTCTCCTCAACTTCTCCAAAATGCGCATGGTTAATATACATTTTATGCTAGCTTAATTTATGATATGAATAACAAATTAATGGTAGAGATATTTTTGTTTTTCTTTTAATATTTCTTTTTAATGCTCAAACGACGGCCTCGATGGTGTAGTGAACAAGCACTCTGCTTCCATGGCCTAATTTGCCTATTTCGATTACAGTGTCAGCTTATTTACTACTAGCTTTCCGCCCGGGGCTCCATTCGTGTGGACTATACAGTTGTATCGGGACCCCTTTTTCCGGGATAAAAAGTAGCCTATGTCACTCTTCAACTTGTAAACTATAAGTATGTATGCAAAAAAATTATAGCGATCCCGGTACAACTGTGTAATCCACGCGAGTGGTGCGGCGGGCGAAAAGCTAGTTTGAAAACAAAATATAGCTCATGTTACTCGCTAATAATATAGCTTTCTATAGGTGAAAGGATTTTTAAAATCATTTAACTAGTTTATGAGTTTATCTGTAATAAACAAACAAATCTTTTCTCTTTATAATATTAGTTTATATGATTGTTGTTGCACTGGACTTTATACTCGTAATAAAGGAAATCCTGGTTAGAAGCCACTGCATTATGTGTCAGGACATTATTATAGACTGACCGTTTGGCCGAGTGTGGTCAAAGACTAACTGCAGAACCAAAGGTCGCGGGTCAGACCCCCGCTCGGGACAAATATTTTTGTACTTGAACATGTCTATTTGTTCCGTGTCTGGGTGTAAAATATGTATCCATCTATATATTATAAAGAATATTTATGTATGCATATCAGTTGTCTAGTAACTCATAATACAAGCATAATACTTGCTTACTTTGGGACTAGATGGTGCTGTGTGGGATGTCCCATGTATTATTATAACTATATTACTATTAATTTTAAAATATAAATCTAACATTTTAACTACAAAAAAATGGTTACAAAAGTCGTAATATTTTTATTTTATTTTATTTTATTCGTAGTAGGAAAAATTGTGTTTTGTACTATAATTTTGTAATTTTGACAATAAAGTAATTTTAAAACAAAAATTTAATTTGTAATGAATACAAAAAAAAAAAACTTGTAAACGTGAATTTTGTATATTTAACGAGGAATTCATTTAATTTAACAAAGTGTACCATACGAGTTACCAGAATATTGTTAGATTTTCTATAAAATTAAGTTAAGAATACTTCTAAACTCGTAATTGATACAATAATCTCTTTGATAGTCACAAATAAAACTAGAAGTTCTAGTCCTAGTTATTATATTTTTTTCCATGTTATTTTATAAACATCAAAGGATTTGAAAGATGTGAATGGATGTTCTTTGGCCCATTTGTAATCATTATAAAATAAAATGCGCAATGCTTCTTACCACTAGATTTAACTGAATATTATAAGAAATCTTGAAGTTGACAGCCTTCTATTCATATACCTAGATCCAATGTCGAAATACTTCGTTTAGGCCTCACGTCACGCATGAAGAGGAGCAAAGCATTGATATCGTACCAATGACTTATATTGTATTCTCACACGTTATTTGTAACCTAGAGTAATCTATATTTCAGATCGCCCACGTTATCCGTGAGATAAGAAACTTCCAACAAACTCCATACAAGATTGATCATATACCTAAGGTATTTTGGCTTTTAATATTAAGTAAATTTCCGTAAAACGTAGAGAGATGCATTGTATTTATTTGTCTAAATAATTTGACTCGCATGTCATATTGTCATGTCATGTCGAACCAAAGGCCGCGGGTTCGATTCTCGCCCAGTTGTGAGATGAACATGTCTATTTGTTCCGTGTATGGATGTAGCATCTCTATATATATTTACGTACATATTATAAAAAAATATTTATGTATGTATATTAGTTGTCTTGTGTCCATAATACATCTGCTTAGTTTGGGACCACGAGTAGGTACGCCAATTCGAAGCCGCGAAGAGACAGACTATCCCCTTAATTCAAATCTAGTTCATTATCACTCTTCCAGATTTCACATTTTAACAGAACCATATTAATTAATGCTTGAAGTATTAATCTAAAATCACAGGCAGTGGTAGAGTATCGCGCTTTTGGTACATAGGTCGTGGCCCCGATCCCCGCCATAGGCGTATTTACCAATGCGTTTTTAATTTATAAAAACCTTAATTAAATCAATGAAACAACTATCCGCCGACATAGTCACTTCTGTGGTGGTTTAGGTTAAAAGTCCCAATCCATTCTGGTTCAGCGTGGTGGGATTATGGCTTGAATTCTTCACTCTACCCGTAGGCATGAAAAAGTTTGATGAAAAGAAGAAAATTCAATATAAAACATTGTTTGCACACACAGCATTGCCATGAGTACTTTATGGAAATACAGGTGATGTTTTTTCCTTCAGGTATGCGATTTTTTGCTGGACCGTTCGCTGATAATCCCAGAAGAGCGACAGTACATGCTGTCCTTGGAGTTGGAGCCGAGACCAGCTCGAGGGTCTGGGATATCCATGACCCACGCGACCGCTCCAGCATCACCGGGTTCCTAGCGCCGACGTCGCGCTTCGCTTGCCGCTCTTGCGCCCCTGCGCGCTGATCGGTAAACGATGCGCGTTAAATTACCTGCATCTTTGCAAGTTTTGTATTCACACTCGACTCCACGTGGATGTTAATACAGTTTTATTTGATAAAGTAATCTGCTTAGTATATTCAGTACCTAGTTTATTTTTTTTAAACTTAAACTTAAACTTAAAACAAATGTTTTATGTAATGTTTTATGTAAATCTAAGCCCATCCATGGAGTAACGAAAGAAGATTCGATGTTAGGATTAAATTTGGTATCTTCTCGATAAGTTTAATGGTACCTTCCATAGTAAGTACTTTTTGTAATGTTAATACTGTACGTAAAATGTACATATTGTTACAGACCATCGGTCCAGATATATAGGATGTACTAAAACACAGATTTAATTGTACTTTTTATTATGAAACAAAATTACAAACTGTTTCAATCACAATTCACACAGATCACAAGCTATACTTTTATCGTACTTTATAGCTCGCAGTTGATCGCACTAGACTTATCAAGTAAAGTAACTCACGTCGAACTCTTTATATAGGCCCCAGAAATCCCTACTACGCAGTATCTAGAAGTTTCCCATCGTCATTCTATTTTGAAATTTTAATCACAATTTGCGTTGGGAAATTTCTAGACCCCGTTGCGCCGCTTTGACGGTGCACTTCGTTCCATCTCGAAATTATATTTTTGAGAATCTGAATGGAAATCTCGGAATTACTCGATATTTCTATTTGGTCGATATGTTTGAATAGCCGTTTGCTCTTTTCGAGTACTTTCTATAACTATCGACGTGTTTCTATACATAGACGTCACAATATCAATACGATAGTTCGACTTTTTGATGCAGTGGTGAAATTGTAACAAAAACCAACAAAAAAGCACTATATTTTTAAAATATTATTTTATCTACCTTTTGTAAATAGTACAAAGATGTCCTATCAAGAAAGCTTTGTGCAAAAATTTATATTTATACTTGTAACAGTTTAAAGAAATTGTTTGTTATTTTTTTACGACATTGCGTCAAATGATGTTAGTGCAATAATAAGAGAATTTAATCCTTCATTGATATATTTTTCTAAAGCAAATATAACGTGCACAGATATTATAAAAGCAATTAAAATGCGACGAAAATTATATATGATGCAATTAAATATTATTGTAAGTTTTGTACATAAAGAGTAAATAATCATTTAATAAATAATTAAACAAAGTGAAAAAAGAAAATAAATAAAACAAATAGGCATGAGTAAGCACGTACGTATGGTAATATAATTTTCTTGTATGAATTTTATCAAAAATAGTGAAAATAAAAATCTACCTATGTTCATAAACTATAATCGTATATCTATCCAAAAAAAATTCTAATATAGTAAAAAAAAGTTACACGAAAATTAAATCCGGTTACACGTGAATCTAACATGTTGGACAAATAAACAGTATTTTTTTTTAAAGATACTTATGAAAAGTAATATGGAGTGTGAATTCAAGAATAATGTCACAGTGGTCAGATATAATTACAATGAAATTAACATTAGGTATATATAAACCGATTTAATAAATGTATCACTTTGGAGACAGACATACAGACATATATATCGATAGAGACAGATAGATATAGATCGGTTGCCACCATGCATGCATTGCCAAGTGTGGCCCTTCACTTAAACAAAAACAAAGAAATGTTATATGAACAAGCCTATTAGAGCTATGGAGTTATGTGACGATTCGTCACATGCATAGGTCACTATATAAGTTTTGAGATGCTCGAAATTCAAAAATCGAACGCATCTATATTCCACGTTTTAAATGGCAAATCTATTCAAATTTCGGACGTGAAAAGCTTTTTACAACTATAAAAATAAAACAGTATTTTTTTTCATGAATATATCAGTATGACCCGAAAAGTAAAAACCGTTCGTCAGTATGAGTGTTTTCAGATAAGCATTTGCCAACTAAATTGCGAACTTCCGAAACATTGGCAAAAAGTTGGTGGCCAGTGTTTTTTTTTTTTTCACAGTATGGACATCTTGTGACAACAATGCTAGGTGATTGTAGATCAGTTAACTTAAAATAGTATACGATAGCCGCATTGTCAAAAGTTTTGAAGAAATAACCAAAGACCGGACTTAAAAAATCATGCTAACACGACAACGCGTTTCCACACACTTCTTAAGTGAAGAACAAAGGTGTTTATTTAAAAATCTGATATTGAAACCCTGTCTCATCCACTTTACAGCTCCAACTAGCTTCCTGTGATTTCTTTTTATTCCCATTTGACAAAGTTAAAATAAAAGTTTTTCATTTGCCATTTCTGACTTGTCACGTGAAGACTGGAATAAATGTTTCTATAGCTGACGATGGCGGATGGAAATTTGCATAGAGCATAATTGAGAATGCATAAAAAATATAATATAAATTATAAATATATACGCTTACTTTTCGCTTGTCTTGAAACTTATAGAGTGACCCACATAACACGAAAATATTAGCGGACCATGTGCAACTATAGTGATATCCGTATCCATATATCTATGATTAGAGAACACATGGTTTTAGGTAAAAAGATTAAATTTACCTAGCTTCCTAATAAAAAAAAAAATTCCGTCAAGTTCACTTTAAAATATAAATCAACAAAACGTTTGTAAACTGTGAACCATAGGTCAAAAATAAAAAGAGTCAAATAAACCTGCAAAAAATTTGACTCATCTTTTCAAACTCAAACTTCAAAGGAAAAAGTATTATTATCAGAGAATTCTATAATAAAAGAATTGTTTTCTATGTAGCGTAAGTATTTTGAATTCATCCATATTGCAAGTGCTAGGGCACTACGGTGTTGAAAAATTATATAAAACGTTTTTTTGATAATAATAATAATATAATCTTATGTAAATAAGACTAGGCGATCGTAAGTGGTTGTCGAAGTTAATCATGGTTGTTAAAATGAATTGCTTATATTATACTCTGAAAATTATGTTAAATCTATATAAATATAGCTCTACGTATGTGTTATGTAGGTATTAGAAATGGGAGACAACCTCCATTGTCTAGTCGAGTTTAAGGTAAAATAAGAATTTTGAGCTTGAAACGAGAATCACGTACTCTATATACGTTGACTTAAGGGGGACACTGCCTGTTAGTACGACTTTTTAATAATAGATGGAGTCACCATACACAGAAATAATTTAAATTTTTTCATTACTACATTTCGACAGTTCACTTGATAAAACATAACATGCGACTATAAAAAATATTTTTCTTTAATGTTTTTAACTGATATTATTGATTGTTTCAACAGTTTCAAAGCGTTCGTACAAAAACCTTAAATATATTGAAAAATGAGATGTTTTGGGCTGACTTATATAATGGCTCTTTTCAATAGTTTCGAATCTTTGTCGAAAAACCTTATTTTCTATAAATTTTAGATTTTACGCTGTCTGTTAGTACGGCTATTTAATGATAGACAGAGAAAGAAAGGGTTTTCAACAAACGATTCGAAACTATTGCTATCAATCATTATAAAAATAAATCGAGAAAACCTTATTTGCATTGAAACAATCAATTTTCGTTAGAAATATTAAAGGGTAATATTTTTTATAGTCGCATTTTATCGACTTAACGTAGAAATGTGATAATGAAAAATTAAACATCATTTCTTTGTATGGTGACTCCATCTATTATTGAATAGTCGTACTAACAAGCAGCATCCCATCTTAACGTCTTGACTCTATCTATAATATGTAAACAAAAATTCATTACATATGTTACTTTCGATATCAGAAGAGTTTAAAAATTTAAAATATTTGTGATCGGTTTTGAACATAAAAGTACAATTTGACTAGAAGTCCTCTTCTGCGTTTACCGTCTAACCATTCATACTATAGCTAGCTGGTGTACGATGGCTAGTTTTAGTCCGAGTTTCAGTGCGCAAGGTCCCTGCGTGACATGCGCTCCGAAATTGTCAATATTCCGGCTTCTAACACACCGCTTATTAAGTTTTTTTAAAACTGGGGTACCGGTTGACAAGGAGTCCGAAAGTGGCAATTGTATTGCCAGATTACAATAAAATTTGGTGTGCAAAAAAATAAAAATCAATATAAAAATAGAAAAATTCCCTAGATTCTCCTAATTATCCAATTTGTATTTTTCAATATGAGTTTGAAAGCTCCAATAGCTCTTCTATACGTTAAATTAGAACTGCGCTTAATATAAGACAGTAGGTATAATTTTGATCAGCAACAATTATTATATTTTTTGGAACAAGCTATTGCAAAATTATTGTGCAAAAACTAAAATAGATATCGAGTTCGGCCTTACGCTATTTTTTTTTTTGTCCTTATTTAAAGCATGTCTAGCTACATTTTCAAAAGCATTAAACGTTTTCTTCACTGTGAGATTTTTTTAATGGAAATGAATACGTATCGTACTGAAATCCTGATGAAACATAACTGCCTACTGTCATACGATATATTGTATTCGGTTTCTGATTAGATTTGCGGACGTTTCGCAGTATAGGTACATTTTCTATTGAGCGATTTTCCAAAACATTATGTTTCTTGTTTTTACGAAATTTGAATTCAGTGGCGAGAATTCTTTTTCACAAACTACAAAATCGTAATCGGATAGAAAATAAGTTTATACCTATCTCACCATTTTTATGTAGATACCGTTCATGCTGAACGACGACACATTTTTCACTCTACTATTTTACCTGTCTTGACCAGTGATATTTAAACTAGTGCATAAAAATTCTCATTATTAACATCCTACCAGAGACAAGGCAAAAACCATTCACGGCTCGCCTCAAATTGTCATTTTAACCCGTTTTTAACAGATCGCGCCTGCTCTCATATTCTAAAAAAAAATTAACACAGAAACTTAGTGAATATAGTTATTAATAGAACGCAAGCACTCGAATACGATTATGCGGATTTGCATCTTTTAATACAGGGTCACAATATTGTTAAATATTTATCACAAACATAGTTAAAAAATTAGGCTAATATGCTTGTCCCAGTGCATAATGCTATTCTGTACATATCTTGTGCCTTCTGATATCGATAATCTGTGGCTGGTGTCAAAATTTAAATTTTCATTAAACTTTTATTATATATTCTCAGCAATTTACCTAACAAACGGTAAATTTTGTAAAGGTTTAAAATACAAAAAAATATATCAGAATTATAGTTACATCAAATTATTAATCTGATCATTATTAGTCCGAAACGATCTAAAAAGCAAAATGCTTCAAATTTTATTGTTTGTTGTTATAAGATTTTAGTATTTAAGTCATTTCCAAATATCCATTTCTGTCTTTAATTTCTCCTTAGAATTATAAACCCACGACTTAATAATTCATATCTTTTAAATGAATATCTCATGTAAGGTGAAGTGATTTCAAGTGAGAATAGTATCGCCTGTAGGTCTTTTTTACACCTTTTTCTATGTCATTTAACGTTAGTGTTAAAATGTAAATTTGTACAATGAATAGTAAGTAGGTATGCTCATTAAACTGTTCTCGCTGTTTTTGTAAATAATGTTGTTATTCTGTAAAAAATTTGACTCATATATAGATGCGAAATCTCTAACGAAGCGTCATTGAAGCATGATTACTCATCTGAATCACGAGTTGATCTTATTGACCTAAAAAAAGAATATTTTTTCATATATTAAACGTACACTCTAGATTAAAAAATAAATAATAATAAAATCGTATTGTAATCAATTTCAAATTATACAATTTTTTTAGGTTTCAATTAAAAGATTTTAATGGAAAATTATATAATAATAATTTATTGTAAAGTAGTTCATATAGGGTATTTTCGTACACGTTAAATTTCTTCATATTTTATTGCACAACTGTTAAAGTATTAAAATAAATATATAATAAAGTCACATATCAAGTTATACTTACAATGTATGTAAAATTTATGAAATTAACTTGCGATTATATTGTAAGTCGGAAATAATATATTATAAACGACAAACCTACTTCTAAGTGACACGTGTGCTGTGGAATATCTGTGATCTTTGTTCTTTGGAGAAAGTCTCTACCTATGAGCTTAAAGTGTCCAATTCTGAAACGTTTATTTACACCCAGTTTAGATAACATATGTTTTTTTCTCTTTCTTTGTCAGACTCAATGATTAAACATATACATACATATATATATACATCATAATCATTGTTTTAAACGTATATCTTGTGAATCACACATGAAATGTAATTTCAGCATATTTATTTTCTTTCGAAGTAAATTTTACATGTGGGTCACACAAAATTCTACTTCATAACGAATATTTTAAAACTGGTGTATATTTGATCTCTGTGTATATTTTTATGGTCACATTTTTGGTGTCAGAACGCGGTATCTCTATGAACATCCATGGTTTTAACTAAACTGTGTCTAAATAAACATTTGTGACTTGCTTAACAAGTAGTCAAATAACTATTTCTACACAGCTCAACTATTTTCTAGATTATTAATTTATTAACAAATAAAATGTGAGAATTTGATAAGTATCGCTGGTTTTTAATGTGAATAGGCTTATCCAAAACAGGTCCAAAATAATATTTGCAAGACTAGAGGTCAAAGGGTGGCAATTAATATATGATAATAATAATATCATAATCTAAATACCAGCGGTACTTAGTAAACAGCAGTGCGCTGCATAAGTTCGTAGACAATGGGGCTTGGACTAAAATTTTTTTAACACATGGTACCTATTTATATAAAATTAAACAAAATGGTCTATGATTTACCTAGTTCTTTTTTCCAAAAAATGATTCATAAAATATCCCTGTGACGTCATCTGGACAGATGTTAACTATTTATATTAACTTAGACTAAATAAAAACATTATATTTTTTTGGGATTCATGAGAATTACAATTTCATTTGACATAGTGACCTTACCTAATTTTTTTTATATAGTTGTAGTTTTAACTTTTTTGCACTTTGTTGCATTGTGGAAAGCAATGCAAGAAGCTCAACCGCCCAGATGACGTCACAGGGACAATGTCATCATCATCTCATCAAAATCAGCGCAACTTTAAATGTTTGATCCAAACCCATTTAGATGGACTGGATGAGGCACCGCGAAACACGAATTGAAATCGCACATTTCCAATGTGTAAGTGATGTTTGATAAGAAATTAGAACGGACTAGGGTAAAAATGTTATTAAACCACACGCGGCCGGCAAGGTATAGGTGTACGTGTTTCTTGTCGGTACAAGCCAATCGGTAAGGTTTTGGTGCTTCAATGTCGTGTTCGCGACGCCTTGTCTATACGTTTTTTTTTAGTCTAAGTTAGAAGGTATATCGTTAAAGTGTGTATAATCGCATGTTAATTCAGTTTGTTGATATTTCTAATAACTCTAATTGTTTCATAAAAATTTGTCTTCCTTGATCTAAAGTAACTCGGTGTACCTTTAGTTAGTATCAAATGAATCTGAAAGCATTGTCGAGCATATCTTCAGCAGTAAATGGAAGTGGTTTAGAATACAGTCTCACCAGATTTTCAGAAGGGGAGAATAGATTGTCAGCGGGGATAACGTAATACAAACTGTAGACTGTCACTTAACAACTAATGAAGCACGGCAATGGCGGTCGCGGAAGTATGTGAGTGGAACTTCGTAAATACTGGCGGTCGGTAGACTTAGTACGGGTTCAAGTTGACGCGTGCGTACATAGTTAGCTGCTAACTAAGGGTGCTTCGGTAGTACGCGACGCTGTTCTTAGGTTCGTGGTACCAGGACTACATTTGTTTAAAAAGGTTAGAATGATATTTTTATGGATTTGCAATTGTTTGCAACCTTTCGATTTTTCGCGGGCGCGCCCTTGAATTAACTTTGAATAACAAGGGAAAATTTTAATAGGGTAAATAAAATCTAGAAGCTTAATTAATAATAATAATAATAATTTATTTATAAAAAAGAAACTTAAACTAGTTAATATAAATCTTCAAAAATTTTCAATAATGTACAAATACATAAATTATGGTAATTTCAGTAAGGTACTATAAAATTTTATGAAGACAAAATTGTTGAATATGTATTAAAGGTGATATTGTAATTTTTTTTTTTCATCGAGAATTTCTTGTTAAATCATGTTTTAGAATCGATTAACTTTTTAAAAACACGATAAATAATACCTTTTTGCATCAGTTAGATATATAAATTTGATATTTTTTGTACAAAAAAAAATAGCTTTTGATCGCGTAAGTACTGAATAAAAAATACCAACAAATTCGGATCTGCTCAGTTTGAATTTTCTACTCTTACATATTTTATCATTTATTTTCGAAAATACCACGGATATTTTCAAATTACATTTGGTTATAACTTAATATTATTAACGTACGCACGTAAAGTGCTTTAGGTGTCACTAGGAAAGAGACAGATATAGTAAAAGTGCCAATAAACTCTTTTCTGTTCGTTCGTTCGTTTGTCTGTTTGTAAAGGTATGTTTCGAGATGTGTGTGACCGCGAGGATTTTATCGTTCATGAGGTTATCGCCAGTTAAGAAAACGTGATGTTTATAACTAAAGGTACACGGAGACCCTAACGCTTTTCCTAATATTATATATTCGTAATGTATAAATGTGTTATTTAAAATATAAGAATCACAATCTTGTACAATAAAAACGTACACTTATGAATTTTGCAATTACGCTTGAAGTTCGAAAAAATTATATTAAAAATCGATTAGGTGTAAAATTATCACGAGTAATGTTCTTGTTATCTAGATACCTACCTCTGCTGCACTGAATTTCTAAATGTATTTAATGTAGAATAAATTACCCATGTTGTTAAGTGTTTGTTAACTAATTGAAGATGACTCGTTCCGATAACTCACAATTCTACAACTCATTTCTGATTATTCAACAATAATAACGAAAAGAAGGAAAAAATCCAAATATTATGAATCTTGACAACTTTGCTTAGCTGAACGTTAAGCTTTTGTAGAATAGGTATTGTTAAGTGGAAGGAAAGGAAAACAAAAGGATCGTCCGACAAAGGACAACACTAGTTGTGCCCACGCGCTGGGACATCACTAAGATAGAGAAGTTTTGTCTATGCTTCAGAATGACATATCTGGTGAAAAATGACGGTAATTTCGTTTTTCTTTGGAATAGTTTTTGTCCGTACCAATCGATATGATGAGGAATATTTGCTATATTACCAATAAGTTTATTTTTGCCTAAAATGGCCAAAATGCTATTTTACAAATCTCACAAAGTTACCAGGGTAGAAAGGACTTTATGGTGAATTCCATATACAGCAGAATATTTTCTTAATATACTCAAGGAATTATGGGAAAGTGTTCAAACAGGGAAAGTTTTGATATTGTTTCCGTTGGTATCGGGTTGCCGTTTTAGTCCAATGTCCAATGTGTAATCGGATACCTTCCTACTCGGTTTACTAACTTGCCTTTGTCTCCAATGGTAGATTTTCTTTAAAACAAAAAAAGTACCAAATAACGTTGCCAGATGGCACTGACGTACTACTTGGACGTCTGCTTGGTTATCAACGTTATATGTGTTGTTTGTTTTGGAGATTTTCGCGTTTTATAATCTAAATTTGTTCATAAAATAAAAGCAGACATGTGTGACTTCATAAAAATGCTTGAAACAAAATATTTGAGTTACAAACTTTAAGTTGACAGACAACTGTAACGACAACCAAAGAGAATGTAAATTTAAATGCAATCGATCGACATTGACGACCGTAATGACCTGCAACGCCATCTACTTTCATCGCTAACAACTAAACTTGGAGAACCTCCATGATCATAATGAATAGTTTCGTATCAGATCTGATAAATATTTTGTTGTTGATGTTTTGCTGTATTCTGGAGGGCTTTGCACCTCACCTTTCGTACAATGGTCGGGGGTTCGATACTCGGGATAAGTGTGTTGACCGATGAGTTTTATTTATAAAAAATGGCAAATCAAATGTTAAAAGTTCTCGTCACAGTCCGAAATCTGCACCGGACCACCGTAGTGGGTCTTTTATCAAAATTTTTAACTTGATATTGCAGTAGAGTATAAAGACCTGATGATGATCAGATATTTTGGATATTTTTTTGTGGTAATTTATTAAATTGTGAGATATCTTAACGAGACTAACGGAATAACTTCTATAGGTATTCTAGAAATTAAAATTTGATTCTAAAATGACGACTAACACAATTCTTATGTAAAAAGATGCAATGTTAGATACGTACCTTGAGTGTTATATTATGAGATTTATGTAGGCGCTTTGGCGATCAGATATTTTATTGATAACAAAAAATTGCTGTATTTTTTCTAAAATTAGAAATAGATTTATTCCTAGTTACCTATTTCGCCTAAACTTGGAAAAGGACAACGGGCAATCCGGTCGAAAATTTTGAATAATCATGACCGTAAATTCTGTTATACGTAGAGTTGATATATTCGACTTGTTCGAAAATCTTCTAATTGCAATGACTTCTGCTACACATTTAATACTCCAATCAAATAAACGTTATTACAGGTTACCCAAAAAAATAATAATATTGGACCGATTGGCAGATTGGTGTGCCCATTGTTCTTTTACGTACAAATTAAGTGTACCGAACATCAATCTTTGTAATAAACTAAATTATTTGGTTACTTAAGTAATTTTTATTACATATATTATAATTATTTAATGATTGTAATGGATGCAGCATGTATTTTATGTATAAAGATTGTATATAGCATTATATATATTAAATTTACCGAAAAACAAAAAAAATACAGTTATTTGGGCCTTTTCTTCGGAGGCTTTTATCCCTTGTGAGATATGTCAGCCTCGTTGGTAATTATTCTAATATGTATACATTTATATGCCTTCAGTAATCTAGTCCGCCGCCGGGACGTTTCTCTTCTCATAAACTTATTTGATTTCATCACACTATAGTTTTTTTTTAAATTTTGTTTTTGCTATTGTAGATATAATTAACTACTTAATTCGTTGAACGAAAATTAAATTTTACTTGGCATCGTTTAGTTTTATAAATAGGTAAGTTTTTACTAAGGGACATAATGTTTTTTCCATGAAAGTAATTTTTTTTTAAACCTAGGTACTTAAATATTTAAATTAACTTATTAAAGAAATTGAATTGACTGAATTGTTTAATTACGTAAATTATTTATTTCCCAATAAACAAAACAAAAAAAAAGACACGTGCCAAAACCGTTTATTAGAATTTTAATTGGAACGAAGAAGTGGTTAACATAAAATATTGGCTGCATTCAAGATTTTTTATATAATTTCTTATATTTTTATAGTTTCTAATGGTTTCATAAGGTTTAACACTAGAACATAATTTTGAATTTATGAACGAAGCTGATGCAACAAATATTCCTCATTTTTGTATCAACCAATTTATAATCTATGAATAACAGCAACATTTTAAGTAAACATGGACAATAGAAATTAATTTTTCGTTCTTTTACGAATGAAACGTATTCTAGTATAGAATTCCAACAATAGGCTAGTTGACTGTTTTTTGTGTATTATTTTATATGAAAGAGTTTTCTGAATATATCATAACAGTGAAATAATTTAAAAAAATAAATAATTATTAATAAAGTTTAAATTAACGTAAATTTTTGTTCTGCAAGAAAGAGACAGAGATGAAATTAAATAGTTTAAAACTACCATCAACCGAAAATAATTTTGATTATAAATTTTGTTATTGTAAAAAGGCTATTTTTATATTTTCTTGATAAATATTATATATTATACAATTTTAGTCAAATATGTAAGTACCATATTGCAATAAAGTTTAAAACATTATTGCAAATAGATTTTCGATTTTATACTAAAATACGTTCCGTTACTTATAAACAGTAAAGTCGAAAATATTGAAAATAATAAAATGTGATCGCAAAGTCCATTGCAAAAATCATAGAGATAATAGAGTAGGCAAGCCAGTCCGAAATGCGGGCCTCAACAGAAAGAGATAGAGAATAAAGAGTACCTTGATTTATGCTATGGTACAGTTGTGGTAGTTATTTTCTATCCTTTTTTCTCCCATGCCAAATCTATGTCCAACCGCTTTATGGAGCTTGCCTGCCTACTCTAGTTATATTATCTCTATGGCAAAAACCAGTCTCCTTATTCTGCGTTCATGATTCAAAATTTTCGGACTATTGAGTAGTATTATGGTAATTAATTAGAAAGCCACACACGTTGCGTATAAGAATTTTTCTAGACACATATAAAACTTTACGAAAATTAAAAACAATTAAAACTTAATTTATTTTTAATTTGAGAATTCATCTCCATCATTATATACATAGAATAAATTCAAACAATTTTAATATTCTGCAGAAAAGGATTTAAACTATACATTTATAAAATCATTATATGGTTATATTTGGAAATAAGTATTGAACGTTTTTTGCTAAGATTGTTTTTTTGTTTAATTCGTTATTGGTCATAAATGTTTTTTTTACAGATTAATTGACTCTATATAGGTAACTGATGTACATAAAATTTTTACTTACGCTCCGAAATGAAACAAATAATTAAATTTTAATTGTACTTATAATATTTTTTTATTTCGTATTTAGTAATATTTGTGTTTTTGATTAATTTATAATAGAAATGGATCGTTTTGATGATACCATTAAGTTAAACCACAAATCTTATATAAGAGAAATATGTGTTGAAATTTTTGAAAAAGCAAAGGTAATTGACATTTATTTTTCTTCTCATATAGGTATTAAAAAATAATTACACAAAGTACTACAAAGTAATTATTCATGTGATTGAAGATTACAGCTTATCACACTGATGTAATAACTTTGTAATAAACTATAGCAACGTGCGTGGTTTATATTATACGTATCGCATTGTAAAACAAGTACCTACACTACATTTGTTGTTAGTTGGATTAAGTTCAAAAATTGTTGTATTCCTCAAAATAAAGTTGTCTTTGTGTAAAGTTTGTTGTAGTTTCATTTTATCAATAAGTCGTTATCAAAACTATTCACAATGGCTCAGTGAGAACATTTCGCCTAAAAATTGTTAAATGTTAACATGCATTATAAGAAAGAAAGAAAGAAAGAAAGAAAGAAAGAAAGAAAGAAAGAAAGAAAGAAAGAAAACTAAAATACATATCTTAGATATTTTATTTCAGTTTACTTAATCTTATCATAAGTTATCTTTTGGTGTTGTTTGAAGTTTCACATGTAGGTACATAATTATTGCATACTTAAATGTATAAATGTAGTACCAAATATTTGAGTGCATCTATCTGGGTGGGTCTATAATTTCCGTGTCTGAATGTAAAATAATTTAAGTATGTATATCAGTTGTCTAGTTCCCATAACACAAGCTCGGCTTAGTCTGGAACTAGATGGCCGTGTGGGAGATTTGAAAGCGGAGCAAGACGGCAATGAAATAGTTACGACTCATTTGAAAATATGTGTCGTCTCTATAAAATTTTCTCGTTTATCATTATTTAGATAGTATTTTTAATTTGTAGGTGTTCTTAGTTTTTTAAATTAGATTTAGAGTATATATTATAATTCAATAAATTAAAGTTTTGCTTAAATATCAATAAATAACTTTTACCAAATATATTTAAAAAAGCTCGATATTTGTTTTGAGCAATTTTACACCTAGACACGGGTCGGAGAAACCAAATATGCACGTTCATGCACACAAATATTTATCCCGGGCAGGAATCGAACCCGCGACACTTGGCTCCGCAATTACGTACATCACAACATTTGTACGTCGACCGCTTTTCATTTTTAACTTTATTTAATTATAGCTGTCATACCTGGCTCCGCACAGGTGAGCTACAGAAATGTTCCTCAAGTTCATAAAAAGTATCCTATCGCACAGGTAGGTAGATACATTTTTTTGGGATAAAAAATTACCTATGTTAATTTCCGGCTAATAAACTATCTCTTTGTAAAAAATCATGTCGATCCGTTGCGTCGCTGCTGCGTGATTGAGTTACAAACACACAAACTTTCGCATTTATAATATTATCTAGCTTCCGCTAGCGACTTGGCCCGCGTGGACAGACGTTACGCCCTTGTAGTCGTTTTGCGCTTTCACCACTGTTCTCATTCTCTAACAATTTTACTTTCATCTAACTCCTGCCTCTGTCTCTCTTTTATAATATGTACTGATTTTCTTCCCGCTGTCCCGTCATTACCACTCGCATTACCATTTCACACATATATTCTATTGCGTCGCGCCCCGGTTTCGCATGGGGCTTTTCACTTCCTTCCCCCACCCTAACTAACCCACCTTCAGTGGGCCGAGTCGTTATGCCGTTCGACCGTCTAAAAGTTATTAATCTATCTCTCAGAAATAATTTTTTTTCTAGATGAAAGGTAGTCTATCTCCTTTTTTGTACCACAGACAACGTGTATGCAAAATTTTAGGATGATTGGTTGAGTAGTTATGGCGTGAAAGAGTAACAAACAAACAAACACTTTCGCATTTTATAATATTATTTAGGATTATTATTTTTGTTATAGGCGCCATATTAATACACGTTCTGTGAAAATTTCAAGTGTCTATCTATTAAGGTTCAGACGATACAGCTTTGTGACACATAGAAAACATAAAGGTACAACAAAAATAACATCTGAGTAATTTTCAATCGATTTTTTGGCAGAACTCCTTTTTCATAGACAACATAGTCTCACACTACACGTAACATCTTAAAAACATTTTCTTAAACATTGGTAGGTGAGTTATCACTATCATTCGTGACTTTGGACACTTTGTCCTCTTCGTCTTTTAGGAGTGGTGCTGAACCGCACAGGCGAGCGTCTTTGGTATAAGAGATGACTCCAACACACAAACCGGACACCACCAGCCAAGCACCACCCATGTAGAATGTCAGATCCCAAGTTTTGGTAAGGTCGAATAGCATCCCTGAAAATCAAACGAGATTTCTATATATTTCATATGGTTTTATTACTTAATTACCCATTAGGGATATATTGGTATACAGTATGCATACGATTATGTGTCTTTTTGCAAATATTTATCATGTCCTGCTCTTTTGGACAAGTTTATACTTAATTACGGTGTAATTAAGTATGTATGTATTGTGATGTAGACGTTATTATTATTAATTAATTGACAAAAAAACATTTGAAACAAATAAATTTTAATCTCGCTGTGACAACCATGTTTTGTGGTAGGTTTCTTAGAAACTATTAACTCAATGTTTTTTATGGGAATAAATGGGTCAAAAAATAGGAGATTATGAACATTTACGAAAAGACATTTACATATATATACTTATTCGATCAATAAATAGTAATTTGAATTGTGTTTTTGGAATTTGAATTTGTATTTTAACTACGGCAAACAACATTTTAATAATGAAACTTATGCTAAAACTTAAAGATATTAGAATAGAAAACATTGATGTTGAATGACTTATGATAATCTAATTATTTATTTTTAAAAGAATTTAGTATCTAATGTGCAATTCGTGTGCACATTCACCCTCGTGGACAATCAACAACTTATTTACCTACCGCAACGGGCATTCTTCAAAATATTGCAACAGGCTCCAAAAAAATGTATTTGTAGGAGTAGGTATTCTTATTCAACAGAAAACCATAAAAGATTTTGAGCCGTAATGACAGAAATATAAAAAAAAATGTGAAATATTAATGTGACGTCACTACTACACGTAACCGTCGATACGATTGTATTGACCATACAAGTGCAATAAGTAGAACTTCGTAGTTGTAATAGCAGTTACGTCATCATCAGCTATAAATTTTAACAATCGATTATTCTTTGAAAAACCATATAAAATAAAAATTACTAAAATACTCCAGATTGCCTATGTTTTCATAAAATAGTTTCCAAATATAACGTACATTTTTTTTTCATTAATACCCATTGTTATAATATTATGCTTGTGATTTTCTATCAAAGCAGTGAAAAATTTGTTTCAACTTTTGTAAATTTCTCCGTGAGTAGGATGAATTCAGCCGTAAAAAGAGACTAAACACATAGGTGCAAATTAAAAAGCTAATGCACTAGAAAGATTACTTCTGTTAATTTTTGTCTCACATTTTACTACAATCATATAACTAGATTTTCTTTGGGTTTTCATCCACTTCCATTAATAATATTGTTAGTAATTGACGACCAAATGAACGGGGTAATAAAGTTGAAAGTGCCTTAACAGGTTGCGACTGTTGCGAGTATATTCTAGCTCGTGCGCGTAGCCTCTTTGCTGGGCAGGGTGCAGGCCGGTCGCCGCAGCGCAGCGCCCTGTTGCCATGCCATTTTGCAAACAGAATTGACAGCCCCATTTTAAAGTATTGGGTGGGGCTATTCATTAATTTTCAAATTCAAATTCAAATTCAAAAAGTTTTTATTCAATATAAGATGTTTGCACACACTTATTGAAAGTCGTAAAAATTGATTAGGTACCGGTTCAAAAACTAGGAGGAGAAGAACCGGCAAGAAACTCCTCTCTGTTTATTTTATTTAAATATATGTTTTTCTTAATTGTTTTTTCTTTTTTAATTTAAAGTCTTACAACTATTACAATGATGTCCATGCGCACTTATCATTTAAATACTCGGTAATACAATAATAAGCTTTTTTCATGAGTTGGACTTTAACTCGCTTTATAAATTGATTAGAATTCAAGTCTAACATTTCTTTTGGAATTTTATTATAAATATTATAAAGCTGAAGAGTTTGTTTGTTTGTTTGTTTGTTTGTTTGTTTGTTTGTTTGTTTGTTTGTTTGTTTGTTTGTTTGTTTGTTTGTTTGTTTGTTTGTTTGAACGCGCAAATCTCAGGAACTACTGGTTCGAATTGAAAAATTATTTTTTTGTTGGATAGTCCATTTATCGAGGAAGGCTATAGGCTATACTACATCACGCTACGACCAATAGGAGTGGAGCATAAATTAAAAATGTTGCAAAAACGGGAAAAAATATTCCTTTTGAGAGCTTCTGTCGCGCGCGCTGCGTAAACGGTTGATGTTAAGCAAAAATCATGTATTACGGAATTGTACCCCTTTAAAAGTTCTAACCAAAAGTCCGCAACAGCATATGTGTATCTTTTAAGGTTAACTTACTATAACCTTTTTTATAACAATCAAATTTGTTCAACATAATGTACTATTTGCGAAGATGTTTTTTAAACGTGATATTAATCCTTATCAAATTAAATACGTTATTTGTCTTAAGCATTTCATGCATATTATAATTGCCCTTTACATCATACAATTTAAATTAATATCTTAACAGTTTTTATTGAAATTTAAAAACTATAGCGGGAGAAAATAAATTCGCTGTCTGCCTCTGTTCGTTAACTTTTTACTTCCAAACCAATAGACTTTAATACGGTTTTTAGTAATATCTTATTTTCTTATTATCTTATAATCTATTAATCTATATAATAGAAATACTTATTATAAAGCTGAAGAGTTTGTTTGTTTGTTTGATAGATTGATTGACTGATTGATTGTTTGATTGATTGATTGATTGATTGACTGATTGATTGTTTGATTGATTGATTGATTGTTTGTTTGTTTGTTTGTTTGTTTGTTTGTTTGTTTGTTTGTTTGTTTGTTTGTTGGTTGGTTAGTTGGTTGGTTCGTTCGTTTGTTCGTTCGTTCGTTTGTTTGTTTAAACGCGCAAATCTGAGGAAGTACTGGTTCAAATTGAAAAATTATCTTTGTGTTGGATAGTCCATTTATCGAGGAAGGCTATAGGCTATACTACATCACGCTACGACCAATAGGAGTGGAGCATCAATGAAAAATGTTGCAAAACGGGAAAAATTATTCCTTTTGAGAGCTTCCGTCGCGCGCGCTGATTGATTTGATGATTGATTGAATGATTGATTGATTGATTGTTTGTTTGTTTGTTTGTTTGTTTGTTTGTTGGTTGGTTGGTTGATTGGTTGGTTGGTTGGTTCGTTCGTTCGTTTGTTTGTTTGTTTGAATTTGTTAATCTCTGAAACTACCAGTCGGATTTGAAAAATTCTTTTTGCCTTTGATAGCCTGATTCTAGCGGAGAGTTATAGGCTATATACATGAAAACGAACTGTCTGTCTATTCGAGCAAATCGGCTTCGGCCAAAACGGCTTAACCGATTTTGATGAAACTTTACACATGATAACATGATGTAATCTTTTGACTACACCCTTTCCATATGTGACATACAGAACTTTTTGTATGTCTGTCTGTACGTCCATATGTCTAAACCTATTTAAATGAAACATCAATGAATATGAAAAGAAGGTCGTTAAAACTAACAAAGTTGCTTTTTGTCCGTCTGTCTGTCTGTACGTGTATCTGTCTATTTGAGCTAATCTCCAAAACGGCTAAACAGATTTTAAGGAAACTTTGCAGACGGGAAAGAAGGTTGTCAAGATATTTGACATTAGCTACCTACTTTTTGTCCGTCTGTTTGTCTGTACGTCTATTCAATTCAATTTTATCTATTCGAGCTAATTTCCAATACGGCTGAACAGATTTTAATGAAACTTTGCAGACGTGAAAGAATATTGTCAAGAGTGTCATAAGCTACTTTTTGTGTTTGTCTGTCTGTCTATCTGTCTGTCGTTTGTCCTCACTGATCTAGCAACGTACAGCCGAAAGTACTAAGTCTAGGAAGCTTAAATTTGGAACATAAGTTTATTTTATAACGTGTGCATTATAAAGTTAAGAAAGGTTTTTTTAGAAATTTCAAACTTAAGGATGGGAATGGAGGGACTTAAATAATGACGTGTTTCAGGGTTTTTAGATTTTCACATTTTAAGAGTGGGAAACGGGAGATGAAAAATTGTATCGGTTTTTTAAAGGGTGGAAGGGGAATGAAAATTGAAAGTTTGAATGGGTGTGACCAAAATTGGTTCCAGCAAAAAGTACGTATAAACCATCTCGAACGTTAATAGTACCTATAACAGGAATTTGTAGTCTACGCAAGCGAAGCTGCGGGCGGTCGCTAGTTTTATTATAAAAACGGATACAATTTCCCATGAAAGAATTATTAACCTTTGAGAGCCTGAACCTGGGATTAACTTTGTAAATTATTGACTAATTGTAAGTAAATTTGATACGAACATTAGAATAACTCTACTAAATATTAACACATGATGGACTATATTGCCTAAATAAATAAAATTTCATTCATTTATTACGAAAATGGAAATACAGTTTAAAAAGTAGTCGATAAAGTTTCAATATATTAGAATATACTTTCAACAATACTAAAAAATTATATAGAATAGAAAACATTGATGTTGAATGACTTATGATAATGTAATTAATAAGTGATAACTTGCGCAAGGAAATAAAATCCAAAAGAGGTTGTTTGCGGTTTTTTTTTAGATTCCAGACGATTATTCAAAATTTTGTTCTAAAATAGTTCTTCTAAACACTTTTAACTTTCCGTCGAACCATTTTAGGTTTTTGTATTTTTCAGCTAACCATACGCTTTAGAAAGTTTATAATTGAAGAGTGTCTTACCACCAATCGGAGGTCCAATCAAATGTCCGAGGCCTTGACTCAATAGTATTAGCCCGTATGCCACCGTAAAATGGTCCAAAGGCATCAATTCCATTAAAATTGCTGGCGTATAAGAATACGAGCTGGCGAAAGATAAACCAAAAACTGCTGAGATGACGGTCAAGACCCAATAGTTAGTGATAAAAAAAGGATAGAGTGCCACAGACGTTCCACAAATGATGAGGCAGACGGCGTATGTCTTTATCACGTTTACCCAGGGCTGATCACCAGCCCAGCCTAAGCCTACCTAGAAATTAAAAAAAAGTTTTTAGAGTGCTGTACCTACTTTAAAAGGTAAAACTGTACACTAAAACAGTATTATGTCATATTACTTGAGGAGATCTAATAAAGGTTGTTTATCTGACGGTTGTAGACACAAGTCGCGTCGAAATAACTAATTTTAGGTGTAGTGGGATGCAGTAGAGCGAGGGGTGTGTGGCTGTACCTGCGCAAGCACGCTCATAGCGTTGTATTTAGATCCGCCATAAAGTTTGACGCGAACTGTAACAATGTGTGAAGGTGGCAGATAAAATTACCGCCTGCCACCCCAATAGAGACGCGGTAAGACATTTACTGTATGACCTAGCGTTCTATTCAGTGAGAGTGTGATACACATGAGAAGTTTCCACACAATTTCATACTTGCATAACATTTTACTGCATAATTTAGCTTAGCTTTAGCATAACTTAGTTTTGGGACTAGATGAAACTGTGTGGGATGCCCCAAGTATTATTATTATTGTACTGGTCGTTATTATTGTTGTGGTGGTGGTGGTACTTAAGCAACGTTCGTGAATTGGGCTGCTAATCATATAACGGACTTACGATTCCAATGCTACTGGCGATTCCTATCACGCTAATCATCGTAGGCCCTCCTTCGACATCGCTGGCCGTCATGTAGGACTGAAGAAAGAAGTACGGCACGATGAACCACACGGAGAGAATTAAGGAGCTCAGGTTGAACATAAGAAAGTGAAATTCGGTGAACATTTTGAAATCGAAGGTCTTCTTGAAAATCTCCCAGAATCTCTCGTACCAAGTCTAAAATAATTTGTAAAATTCTTAGAATAATCATAAGGCATAAAAGAATAGATTTATGTAGAGCAACGAAAACTGTCCCGCTAAAACGAGATAATCGGACTAGTTTGAGCATTGGTTTTATTAAAATGTTATCAGTCTAAGGGTTACTGAAGGCAAAATAAAAAATTAACTTTAGAGTTAGTTTGTATTTTTGTATGAACGCCAATAACTTTATAAGTTAGAACGAACATGTAAAATGAGAAGATCCGATCACCCTATTTAATCTAAATAGATTGCCGATACGATTCAATGCTACGTAAATTTTATGACATCAACAACCAATAAATTCTTTGCATATCCGAGACAGTGATCAATTTTATTAAATTCTTCCGCCTTTTTAACTTTCCTAGTTTGATTCGTGTGTTTAAAACTTAAGCTGTTATATACAAGAACGCAATTCTAGCACAAAACAATCTATACGACATCCAATAAAAATTGTTATGCAAGCGTGGGAAAGCGAAAATAGGAGCAGTTCCCCGTTGTTCCATTAGCGAGTCAATGAGAATGATACACAAACAAAGAAAATATAGCACTAATCATGAACAAAATTGACGACACTATTTGATTTATTAAAGTCCATATGCCTAAGGTAATAAATGTAAAGTTTAAAAAACTTTGAAAAAAAAACCCAAGCGCCCTCACCAATTCGTCATCCGAAACAGTGCTAATCGACCACATAGAATTTCTGTATATGTTAGGCAAAGATGACGCCCGTAATTTGTATCTTGGTATATTCATCATTGCACCTCGGTGTACTATTGTGTTCCTGTAAATTGGCATCCCTTTTAAATAATGATGGTCTGTTGATATCTGTCTGCTGAACCAGTCTTTTGCTTGTGGTGGACTTTTCACATCTTTATTGGAATATTGGTGGTGTCGCTCTTTAGTGGTAGGTTTCTCTTTCGTGACTTTTACAGAATCTGCAATTGGGTTATTATGCACTTCAATTTCTTGATCTTTGTCTTCACATTCCGTTTTAGTTTCAATGGTTTTTGGATCACTATCACACTTTTTCTTAGGTTTCGTCATTTTAAGTGTCATGGCCGTTTGAACAGGTTCACGGGCCGCATCGACTGATGGTTCTACATTTAATTGTACTTCTGAGTGACTTCGTATTTTTAGTAAAGATGGATAATTTTTCAGAAGAATATTGTATACACGTTTGTTCTGCATTAATTTTTCTATCACTTCTGCTGGCACCTAGAAATAAACAATTTGTAAAGCTTTAGTATACAATGAAGTTTATGCTAACTAAAGCCTAAAAATATGTAAACAGTATTTCAGCTAGTCTCTGATTCGCATTTAACGCTAATAAAGTTACTGTTATATTGAAGTAACTATTAAAATTCTGTATCAAGCACACCTAATAATAATAATAATAATATAATGTCTGGAACATCCCATATAGCTCCATCTACTCCCAAATTAAGCAAGTATTATGTGTGTATTATGGGCACTAGATAACAATACTTAAATATTATGTATAATATATACACATATCGACATTTTTTATTCGACGACCGCTTAGCCTGGTGGGCAGCTACACTGCCTACGAAGCTAGAGGTCCCGGGCTCGAATCCCAGGTCGGGTCGGGTATTTATATGATGAATATTGATACTGGTACCGGGTCTTGGTTGTTATATGTGTGTGGTGTCTTCGCTCGGTACTTAAAACACAAGCTAATGCTTAGTTTGGGGCCTAGACGTTATTTTGATGTATACGTTATTATTATTATTATATTACACTCCACCACAGAGAAAATAGACATGTTTATGCAGACAAATATTTGTCTCGGGCGGGAATCGAACCTGCAACCTTTGGTTCTGCAATTTTTCTTTATATTTCTAAAAAAAGAATGCTTTACAATTCACCTTTTCATTTTGTTGTACAAACGTTGGTAAATGTATGGCAGAATGCATTCGTTTGTATGTTTGTTCGGCGTTCGACTTGGTAGTTGCATCTAATTGCTCCGCTTCTACGATCGATGTAGTTAAAGTAGCCAAAATGTATTCAGGACTTTTTCCGCTTTTCAATATAGATTTTAGTTCGTCTGCGCTCAAAAACACGGACTCATCGCCCACAGACGGACTGGAAAGCGATCCGGCACTCGAAGATTTCCTTGATCTTGATCTAGCTGAAAGCCTTTCTCTTTTCTGCTTTATCTTCAACCATTCTGGGTCACGCATAAGCGCTCCACACACACACATGTTCAACAAGGTTCCAGCCAAAAGTACCACCGTGTTTCTCCAATCGTATTGTTCTAGAAAGTAATGGGTCACCGGCGAATAAATGAGAGTACCGAAACCTATACCGCAAGAAGCTAACGACACTGCCAAATTCCTTCTCTTGTCGAACCAAAAAGCCACCGAGACGACAGCCGTCACGTAAAGAATACCCATAGCTAGACCGCTCATGAAACCGAAAGTCAAACATAACAGCCCCACCGAATTACTGACAGAAGCTAGAAGAAACCCAATTGTGGACATCAGTCCAGCTGCGATCGTCATCAGTCTGCAACCGTAGCGATCGACAAGAGCACTCATGACTGGACCAGCTATTAAGGGAGTGGCGATGAACAAGCTACCAATTAGGGAGGTTTTAGACTGTGTTGTCTCAAAATACCTAGTAAATTCTTCGTGTAATAAACCGAATGAAAAAGCCAGGCCATCGGCGCAAGCTGATACAAGGAATGCTGCTATTACTACAACCCAACCCCAACCACCATCGGGAATCGGAGGTAATTTTTCTTCTTCTGATTCACTGGAACATATACTCTCATCATCTAGTCCTACGAATTTAACACCTTCGTAATTATCGTTCTTGCTATAATGAGCTGCAGGGTGCGGTTCATTTTCCGGTTCCGTTTTCAATGAGTTAACTATGTTCATATCTGCCAGATCAGAATGTGGTTTTGCTTTTTTGTCCATACTTCCGGTGGTATTGGCGTTCGATGACTCTTTTGCTATCATCTATTATTTTAGATCATTTATAGATCTTATTTTATTTTAAAAATTGTCTTTCATCGAAATTTTCCATTGAATATTGTCACTGTTTAGTCTGCCAGTCAGTATGTAAGTAAACCTGAAAGGAATGCGTAGACATAATTTGTTGGCAAATATTAGTTCATTAGTACACGTATCTACTAACACGACATTGAACTGTGTGTAATCTATTTTCTACACAAATAAATAAAATTGAAGTGTTTGTCTGTGATTATGTTCATTATGTAACCAAAACCGTAGATCTGTATAACTGTCGGTTTGTTTGTATAGGCGAATCTCCGAAACGGTTGAAACAATTTTGACGGGACTTTTATTACTAGGTAGATGACTTTTTAGAGAAAATTACAGACCGCGTTTTATTCGGGAAATATTTAAGGTTCCTAAGTAAAATTGAAAATTGTAAAAATTATGGAAACCACGCGAACACAGTCGCGGGTGTACACTAGTACTATCATGAAACTGCGACGGAATTATGTACGCATATGGATGATGATAAAAAAAATGTTGGGCTCGACTAATCAAGCATACCTGAAACCAGAATTATTTTTAATTTATTGTCTGTTGGTATGTTTGCACGTCAATAACTCAAAACTATTTGATCTGATTTTGATTGAACTTTAAAAATATGTTGGTATATCGCTGCTGTTTTGAGGAAAAGAGAACTAAGAAAAAGCGTTTAATTTTCCACTCAAGGTAAAGACGAATTATATTTTACACCTTGATAGTTATTGCGCATACATTTAATTATAAATATAAAACCAAAATAGAGAGAAAAAGTTTTGATCCCGGTTTTTTTTCCATATAGAAAAACCTGGCACTTGACCATCTCCTTCTAACAATTTAGTGCTTCATATCGGCCCATTAGGCCTCCTCTCGGGATGAGGGTGATTGGAGCTTAATCCACCACGTCGCTCCGGTGCGGTTATGGTGGATTTTAATGACTGCTATTTGATGATGGCAACCTGGCCCGACGACGGCTTAACGTACTCTCCGAGGTTCGGAGCCAGTGACAATAATGTACCTATACTCAAGTAAGAAAAAATTCATCGGTATAGTATATGCCTGTTTCTAGGATTCGAACCACGACCTTCTAAACGAGAAGCGTAGAAGAAACGTCTAGTACTAAAGTGTCGTGATAGCATTCGGCTATCACGACACTTTAGTACTAGACGTTTGTATTCCGAATTCCTAATAAACCACAAAACCACGCGATGAAACTTCCATACCTGATGAGATTGTGGTTCAATATAAAAAAGATTATGCTCACTGATATTTTATGAACACAGCAAAAAGATAAAACTAGTCAAGTGCGATAGAACTCGCGCTTTAAAGGTTCCGTGGTGCTGTTTAAAATATTTTTCAATGCATTTGCTATCAATACGGTGTTTATGACATCGAAACTTGTATCGTAATGTTGTATTTTACAATACGCCTTTTTACTTTTTGCAGTTTACCGTATATACTTGCATCATAATGTACTATTAATGTATAACGCTACTAACTGTCAAATGATATGAAAACTTATGACATTAAAAACTACAAAATAATGATTTTCGATATTTTCCTATAGTTGTGCTATGAAACATTGCTTCTTGCCGAACTTCATGGTTGTAAGTCAAAAAATACCTTATATATTTTGAATTACTTGCGAGTGTCAAAGTATACGGCATAATTGGTCGTATTTTTTGGTTCCGTTGCCTCAGCGAGTTGGTTTTTTTACAGTTACGCAAGTGACCGTAGACCTAAGTATTTGATTTTGATTTTAACTTGATACCTACACGCGATCTTAACAGACAGACAATCAGACGGACAAAGAAGTATCCTGTTTCATCTATCTGATGTATCAAGCGGCGGAGTTGCGGGCGGAAGCTAGTTGAATTACATACCTATTATGGATGTCCTTCTATTATGTTACGGAATTAATTAATTGTGTAATTAAACAGTTGTGCAATGTATTTACGTATAATTCCAAGGCACTGATAACAGTAACACAAAACTAAACAATCTTATAAGTTCTAATTATATTATACTAGCAACCCGCTCCGGCTTCGCACGGGTAGCAGAAAGTCACACGGAGAGCATGTAAGCCGTAGTGTTTTTTTCTGTCGTCAGCGATTCGTCGTCGTCGTGTCGTCGAATATCATATCAGCTTGTTACGTTGACATGTGGATTAGATTTAATTAGATTTATATGTAACGTAATTTCATTCTACTTGGAGTATTTATAATGTATTTTATTTCCAATTCTGTAAATATTTGCAAAAGTAAAGAATATATACATATCTAAAAACAAACTAACATATTTCTTTATTACAATATTGATAACTTCTGCCTAACCACACGTTTCGCATCGATAAGGCGTGGCGCCGTGCCATATCTATGCGCCGCGCCCAGCCTCTTTTCGCGCAATAGTTTTTATTTCGCGATAATCCTAAGATATTAATTTAAATTATATGGTGTAAAGGGCACTTATAACTGCATGAAATACTGAAGGTAAATAACGCATTTAATTTGATAAGTAAGTTATAAGATTATAAGTAAGATAACTGTCTCCGTTTAAATAGCTTTCCAATCACCTCATCATATGACACCATTTTTTCAAACATAAAAATAGGTACAGTTTTCGATGAAAACTCCCTGCCATTTTGATTTTTTCCGACTACTTCGACTATAATCGTCATATTTCAACTAATTTGCACAAAATATCGATAAATTATACACGTCAACCATATGCCAATCCCTTCGGTAGTTTTTGAGTTTATCGTGTTCAGACAGGCAGACAGACGCGGCGGGGGATTTTATTTTATAATATGTAGTGATAGTGATAAGTAGTGATGTAACACTAATTGCAACTTTTCTATAGAATTACAGAGACAGATTCAAGTATCATTTTGTAAGAATAAAAAAATTTCATATTTATCACGATTGGTATGAATTTCTGTTGCGTTTTTAATTTTATTCTTTGCCTATTACAAAAAAAATAGAGCACGTGAAACATTATTTTTAACCCTGCGGGTTTATCATTTGTCCAAGGCTATTTAGTAATTTAATTATCTAATAGCGTTGTCTGGATAGAGAGTCGGCGTCAAAAAACGTAGATATAAATATCACTTATGTCTCTCAGTTATGTCTATCACTTATCACTCGATGAGGTGATATTATAATTTATGCACACAGGGATAGTTTATACATGGTTAGCACGCAAAACGAGAGTATGCGGTCTATTGAGCCATGATTGAGCCACACACACACACACACGTATGTAAAAGTTAGTCTGTCATTTTCGTTGACATTGTATTGCAAGGGTCCATCTAGATAATATATACTTAATCAAAAACGTCTTTATACGCACACGCGAAATATTCACCCAAACAAAAGTAACAATTTAGATTGCGTTTTCAAAGATCTGTCTAATGATACCACACACGATGGGGTGTGCAAATATTTTTTTTTAAATCTGCCGCCTCTAAATCATTAAGTTTTTATTCCACCATAGAATTGGATTTTTATAATTTCTCTATAGACACTGAGATACGAACAGAAGAAAAGACGCAGTTATGACGGTTCTGTTTTTGTTATTTAGTTACGGAATTTTAAAAATGTTAGTAGGTAGGTACCTACCTATTTAGTATGCTCTCAGGCGTATTTGACGTTTTAAATTTTTCTCAGATGACGCCATTTGCATTTTCTCTTTTTCTCCCTTGCGTAGTCACCTTAGAGTGAAAGAGAATGAATGACATTGACGGTCCGACACTATATTTTCGATCGTTTCTAAGTATTAGACGCGGCATTTCGATAACATTATTTTTGTTCCACTTTTTTAAAATGTATGTACGTATGCAAAATATGCAAATGGTATTTACAGAAAAAGAGCCAACACACAGACAGGCGGATAGCTGAAATAGAGAATATAGATTTAGTTAGGATTCTCTAGGTATGGAAATTTAACAACGCGTTTTAAGTTGACGAATAATTGTTAAGGAATCAACGACGCCAGTATGTACCTACAGCATGAGTTACATAAAATTATAGAGTAAATAAAATTTGACAGCACCGAGCGTAGACTCGGCGCCACCAAAGAAGTACCGTAGCCACAGCGCTGTCTGCCATTGCATAAACTATTCCATCTTGAGAGTTATTTCTTGTGTCACACTTCGTGAGACATGGCTTCCTAAACACTTTTTAAACGTTTATAGACAATAAATTCGATATTCGACGAAATTCTCATACGCTAAAACACAAACAGCCAACCCAACTTCAAACTTAGTTCAATTTGTTGCCGCGGGACTTCCTTGATAGCGCAGACTCTATTCGTCGCATTTCGTAGTTTTATGCAAACATTGGCCTTGGCTCGAACAATGACACGAAACCGATAATGTATAAGTACTTGCAATGTTGTGACATTGAAGGTTTTAAAACCTAAGAGATACTGTCACATTACTGTACATACGTACGACTGTACGGGTCTTGGTTGTTATATGTATGTGGTTTCTTAGCTTGGTACCCAAAACACAAGTTAATGCTTAGTTTGGGGCCCATACGTTGTTGTGATGTATACGTAATTATTATTATATTTCATATTAGATAAAATTCTGTATTTATTAGCTATTGATTAATTTTTTGATAGATTCAGTAGGTAAGTTCCATCAAAATTATTTTTAGTACATAAGTAGGTATATCTGACAAATATTACATATTAGAATAGTAATACAGTTAATATTAGGTACCTACCTACTTACTGTTAGAGTACTTACCTATGTTTCAGACAGTTTTCTCTTTTAATAGAATGGTAGGTAATAAAAAACCTATTCAATTATTAATAATATGGTTAATAAAATATTGACTAATATTCAGTCAGCAATAATGTTATTATTCCCCATGTTTATACATTGTGTCAATTTTTTATTCAATTATAATACGGCTACCTAAATGTTAAATTAAATTTTTTGTTACAATGGTAAATAAATAAATACTTACCCTAATGTATAATTATTATACAAATCATGTAGTAAAAGTTATTAATACGAATAAAAATGTTTTATGTAAACTCGTCTAACTTCTATAGAATTTAATTATCTGTGTGGGTAATTGCTTTATAATTAATTTAATAAAAAAAATATTAAGATTATTAAAATTATAAAAAAATAAATAGGATTACCTTAGACTTGTATTCACACACGAAAAACTTCAAAATACCTATCAGAAAATATGACTACATTACATAATTTAACACTGTATTTACAAATGTCACAATTAAAAGTTAACACCGCGGGATCACATGTTAATAATCTAGTGAGCATAAACAGGGAATAAATTGCTTTATCGCTGCATTTCTATTTATATAATTATTTAGTATGAAAATTGGTAGCGCGTCAGCGGCTACCGCGCCGCCGAATCGACTAACAAACAAGCCAAACTGAAAGTATGTTAAACAAATGCGTGTTGTTAACATCGGAACATGAACTGTGTTTAGCTAGTTTATTTAGTTAATAAAAAAATTTGTTATTAGAAATTGAGGGTAACCAACGGGTATCGAATTTGTCACATCTATTGGCTTAACACGTGTCTCGATGTTTTTGTTTGAGTCGGTTCGATTCCCGACTCAGACAAGTGACTTTTCGAAATAAAAAAAAAAACTGGCCAAATGCGAGTCGAACTCGTATACGAAGGGTTCCGTGCCTCTGTGCAATGTAAAAAAATTTTGTTTGAATCGGTTCGATTTCCGGCTCAGACATGTGACTTTTGGAAATTTTAAAGTGTTTCTTATCTTTAAAAATAAAACAAAATTTAATTTTTAAGGTGCCTACTTTTTTTTGACTAGATTTGTTCAACGACTTCTTTTGACTTCAGAGCATAGGTAGTTAAAGTCATAGTAGTACGAATTGACTAGAAGCACTCTTCTGCACTCAGTGGAGTCCAGGTATGAAAGTAACGCGGGATGAATGTAACAAATGAGTTATTGAACGAATTATGTTGGCTGCGCCATTTTGAACCCCCTTTACATCAGTTGCGCTCATGGTGCTGTGCCCTCAGATGTGGATGTAGCGAGTCGGAGCCGCAAAAATGCCTCCAAGTAAATTATGATCGTTTTTTTCTAATGTGTTTGTTTTTATTATGGTTGATTAAAGCTTGCATTTCAAGTATCAATAAAATAGCCTACCTATTCGTCTATTTTGGCGTTTGAAATGGAATCTCTCTATCAGAGCTTTAAATTATAGGCATGTGTTTGTCATATTCGGGAAATTTTAAAATTCCCAATTATGATCGTGATATCTCAAATCATATTTTTCCTGATGCCTAATATACATTAACGAAAGACCATTAAAGGTTTAGTTACTGTTGAAATAATGAATTGTAAAATCGATCCGTTACTTTTTTCGGAAAATGAAAAATGGTGATAAAAAAGGCGAAACTTCCCGATTTTTCGGACAAAAAGTAGATTAATTAAAAAAGAGAAGCTATTATTGAAAAAAATTAAAAAAAACTTCTGAGACAGATATATTGTCTAGCGTGAGAAAAAAAAAATTGAAATCGACCGAAAACTGTGGGCTAGGCAGGTGCCCTTTTTATTAATGATTATCAGATTAAAATCGGCTATGTTTCAGAAAGTTATAAAGGTAGACGAAAGGCAGTAGATGCAGGAGCTCGCGGGCCGTCGTATACCAGATCTTTGAAAATTGGTCCCTCACTTAATTTGAAAATTTAAAAAAAATTGTTTGACAAAAATGGGTTTTTTTTTCCCTACATTCATCCCCTCTGGCATGGCCAGAGCCATTGTTTGCACGGCATGCATCCATCGTGCTTACATTGGTATGCTCTATGTTCGTCACATTCCTCCCTTGCACCCAGGCCTCTCCCACCTTTTCGTACCTATTGTTCTTCCACATGGTTAATTTTTCTTTATTCTTTATTTATTTTCTTAGCTATAGTCCAACAGAAAATCACTGCCACACTTTCCACGCTTACATTCCTGTCCTCAGTTTTTCATCTCGACAAAAATGGGTTATAAGTTTTTATTTCTATGTTCATTTTAAATGTCCTCCGGGCTCCGATAGTTGCGAAAAGCAGGAAATCTGTAGATTTTTTAATAATTGTAGCAGTAATGTAACACCTAAAAGGCTGATTATAAATAAATACGTTGATTTTTCGTTTATTTTATTTTATTATTGATTTACAGATGAAATTTGTAAATGGTCTTTCCTCTGTGTTATATTTAATAACTTAACTGTTTGTGTTTTTGGCTGTAGATTTTGTTAAATAAATAAATAAAAAAATAAAAATTAGGAATGTAACTTTGTTTTTATTTAGGTGGGTACAATATGTTACAACCATCCCCTTATTCTGTTACAACCAACCCTAGGGGTAGAGTTGGTTGTAACAAATTCCAATTTTTTTTATTGTCGTTTTCCTCAACATCTATAATATGAGTCGTATATAAGCTGATGTTAAAAAATTGTTGAAAGACCCATCTATACCACGTGTATTGATTATACTTTGATATTCAAAAAGTTCTGTGAGATATGACGAGAAAATTGAAAATTGTTACGTTCATCCCTGGTCTCCCCTAGAGCGCAGACCCCGCGGACTGAAACCGGACTGCAACTTGCAACCACTCTTCTTCTAGTTACAGTTCTACAGCCTACACCTCCACGAAATGGCGTTTGACAGTTTCGATACTGTAAAGGAATATTTCTGACTCTATTAAAACCAAACGTTGCTGTAAAATTTATTTACTCTATTCTTAAACTATATTTTATTGCAGATATATTAGCTTTTAACAATATTTGGTTATTAACGTAAATAAATATTATCGCACATTTAATACATCTATCACTTTTGTTTGCTTATACTTCAGCTCTTTTTCACTTTACCACCGAAGCCTTTGAGCGAGTCTAAACCAGTCAGTGAAATAATTGTATTGATATCTACAAAAATGTCGAAGATACAAATTTTTAAAGTAAATCTAGCCATAACGTCACTCGGTTACATTAGTATGGGCTAACGTGGATAATTTGTACGAGCGGCACCGAGTGACGTCACGAGCGGGTCATAAAAACACAAACTTTGATTTGTCATATCTCTAGTAATAATCGGTATTTTCCCGAAATTAAAAAAGTATAGTAATCAGTTTGTTATACACTAGCGTGTGAAATAGCGTTTGATACATAATTTTGTTGAAGAGGACGCGCTCAATCCAGTGGGCCTAACATGCACGCCGCGACAAAATTTTGTCGCCGGCAATTCTCGTCCCGAAACGAGATATCTCTATATGTCTACTAGTGCTAACATGCAACGTTTTTATCTCGTCGCGCTCCGTCACGATTGGTAAAATTACTCGTCTACGGTAGTTTTGTCTACAAACCCTAACATGCGAACCATATTTTATCGAATTTTGTCGTTTTTAAGCGGTATATTTCTCGTCGGCAATCTTTGTTGACGACAACGGTGAGAAAAATATTTTTATACAGAAAGTAATTTTTAAATTTTTATTTCGTTTGTATTCGCTTGAATCGATTGTATTTTATGCATAAAAAAAAGTTTAGTTACCGATTCAGCTCAGAAAACATTTTTTTTTACTTAATTTATTTCATTTTATTTAAATATTATTTACGTTACAGTAACCCAAAACTCTGGCCGAGTGGTTAGAGACCCTAATTGCGGAGCCAGTGGTCACGGGTTCGATTCCCGCCCGGGACAAATATTTGTGCACGTGACTATTTGTTTTAGTTCTGGGTGTAAAATATAAATATATAAGTATATAAATATAATCTAAATCCACCACGCTGCTCCAATGCGGATTAGCGGATTGTAATGACCACCATCTATTGACAGCAACCGGGACCGACTACTTAACGTGCTTTCCGAGGCATGGTTTCAGTGATAGTTAACATATTTAAGTCAAAAACTCATTGGAACACGGTCCGGCCCGGATGCTAACCACGGCTACATGGCCTTATAGATTTGAAACAGGTTCGCTACGCTCGGGCTATCACAACACATTATTATTATTATTATGAATACTTATTATTATTACCTATTAATATTAATAGTTATTATTAATATTAATACTTATTATTAATATTAATACTTATTATTATTATCATTATTAATATTTATTATTATTATTTTTAATATTAATACTTATTATTATTATTATTATTAATAATATTTTTACTTATTATCATTCTTAATATTAATACTTATTATTATTATTATTTTCATTATTATTATTATTATTAAAATAATAATAATAATGTGTTGTGATAGCCCGAGCGCAACGAACCAGTTTCTATATTATTATTATTATTAATAATAATATTATTATTTATTATTATTATTAATAATATTCATTTTATTATTATTACTATTATTTTTATGTTAATATTAATAATAAAAAATAACAGTAATGTGTTGTGATAGCCCGAGCGCAGCGAACCTGTTTCAATATTATTATTATTATCATTATTATTAATATTTTTAATATTATTATTATTGCTTAAAAAGACTAACTTAAAAACATTTTTAACCATGGGTAACGCAAAAGCTGAAAATTCTAGTTGCAGGAACGGTCGATGGCCAGTTAAAATAAATTATTAAACATATTCTATGGTCAATCACACTATTTAGACTACAAATTACTATAAATTGAACGAATAAAAAAGAACGAATAAAGTGTTGCTATATTAGAATATGGCTTCTTTTCATTATAGGGTAACATTTGTTTGTCACGTCGACAAAGCAAAGTCACGGTGACATATTTTCTCGAGTGACTCGTGCATTTTAGAGAAAACGACAGACAAGTCGAGATCGACAATTTTTCTCGTCTCGTGTGGCAGTTTTGTCGTGCGTCGCATGTTAGCCCAGCTGGGCTTAGACTGGTCATTTTAGCTTGAGGAAAATAGCTGTTAAATTTAATCTTACTGGAGTGGGATCAAAATCGGGTTTGGTGAGCTCGGTGAGCTTTCCGGAATCTTCTGCCAATAGCATACAAATTTCGTGGACCAAGTGTTACTTCGATGTAGGTAACATATCTATAAGCTATTAATTATTAAACTAAGTAAGGTTTTGGGGTTCATTCGGCTAGTATAATTTCGGATTTTTATTAGTTTTTCTCCGACAGTCAAGCCCCAACATGGTTCGATTCCCGCCCGGAACCAATATTTGTGTGCATGAACATGTCTATTTGTTCCGTGTCTGTGTGTAGAAGTATATATATATGTGTGTATATATTATAAAAATAATATTTAAGTATCAGTTGTCTAGTAGATACCTCGTAATACAAGCATAATACTTGCTTACTTTTGGACTAAATGCGGCTGTTTTGGATGTCCCAGGTATTATTTATTTATTTAAACAGTATCCTATATTGTCGTGTCGTCGTCGCATGTCGTGATAGCCAAGTGGTGGCGAGGTCGCTCCTTGTCTATAGAAGATCGCGGTTTGAAAAAAACTCATTGGTAACTACCAATGAGTTTTTTCTGACTTAAATACATAACTATCACTGACTCCGTGCCTCGAAGTGTACGTTAAGCCGTCGGTCGGTCGCGGTTGCAATTACTAGAGGCAGTCGTTAAAATCCACCAAACCGCACCAAAGCAGCGTGGTGGATTAAGTTCCAAGCACCCTCGAGGGTATCGAGGAGAGGCTTAAGCCCTTGAAATGGGGCATGATGGGCTAATATGATATGGATATATATGGATCCTATATTGTTATCGGATATACAGGATGAGGTTTTAATGACCAGCCAAAGCACTGCAGATAAAACAATTTATTAAGAAAATGTAACACATATTTTTTTATATACACAATGAGGTCTATTAGTGATACCTAACATCTAGAAAAATTTTGGGCGGTTACTAAAATATCACCTTGTACTATAAGAGTTATCTAAATATCTTTGAAATACCAAAAAAAACATAAAAACTGACGTTTTACTTCTATTGAATACATTAATAAAGATGGACAGACACACCCTATCCTATAACGAAAACCGACAGCGACACAGTCGTGTTGTGTGTGTGAATGCTTTACTTAATAACATACGGCTCCAGGGAGACCGTCACGAGGCTCAAGGCTACAGCAAAATTAAATCGATTGAGCGCGAACAAAAACGGGTTTATTTTCCCATTTCATGTAAATTCTAAAGTTCACAATGCATTCGTATATGTATACCTACTAAAGAAGAAACATTTATGAGTTTGTTTGTTTAGGAAAATGTGATTTCGAAAATGATCCTTTTAATTTTATTATCGAGTATATAGATAAGGAAAAAAGTGTGTATATTGTTTTTATATAGAGAATATTCTATAAGTTGATATTCATCATCATCATCAGCCCATTTTGTTTAGGCTTAGGCCTCCTCCAGAGTGAGGGAGGGGTTTGGAGCTTACAGCGCCCGGGAGCGACTGCTTAACGTGGTCTCCGAGGCACGGAGTCAGTGATAGTTAATGTAATTAAGTCAGAAAACTCATTGGTACACGCCACGGATTCGAACCATGGCCCTACGGTCTTATATAAATTTGAGACAGCTTCGTTGCGCTCTGGGCTATCACGACTAGTTGATATTATTATCTAAAATGTCATTTAGTTTGACTTAAAAATTGCAAAATAAGAAACATCATCATCATCAGCCCATTTTTACCCCACTGCAGGGGCTAAGGCCTCCCCCAGGGTGAGGAGAGGGCTTGGAGCTTAAGTCCACCACCTCGCGAATTAGAAAAAAAAGTTTTTACATAGTCATTACGTACCTATTCACTCCAGTAATATTAAAATAAATTGGTTGCAATAAATAAAATTCGCGTGAGTTAAGCTTTTTGAATTTTACTCATTTATTAATAACGGTTTTACAAGTCTTTCTCCTAAACCTTGCTATATTCAGGTATTACCAATTCTAGTGGTAGGTAATGTGGCAATTATATAGTAATTTTCAATTACACGATTCGGCTTTTTGCGGTGCTTGGTACTCGTAAACGTATGTCTTTAACAGACAGTCCGATACCTAGGTTTTGCCTAGTTCTCAATTCAGAGACCTAAAATTTTGTATATTGATTTTGGACTCACAACAGATCACTGAATGTATTCGTTCTGCGCGTACGCACCTTCAGCCTGGCCTGGTAAGTCGCAACATGTTGTAGCGTGTCCCAGCTTCAATGTATAATAATAACGTCTACATCACAACAACTTCTTGGCCCCAAATTAAGCATTAGCTTGTGTTTTGGGTAACAGGCGAAGACATCACATACATATAAGAACCAGGACCCGGTATCAGTATCAATATTCATCATATAAATACTGACCCGACCTGGGATTCGAACCCGGGACCTCCAGCTTCGTAGGCAGGGTCGCTACCCACTAAGCTAAGCGGTCGTAAAGTATGAAAGCTCTTTCTAGTATGGATACGAATTTATTGAAACTCATAATACATGATAAATAATTTTAACATTTATTTCGGCCACTTAAGACATACACAATTGCTTATAAATATTTTAGTCGAAAATAGGTTTCTGATTTCATCTGACGTTAAAACAACTTAGATAACATAAATATATCATTTCAAACAACTGTTTTTCTCTAACGACAAGTTTAAAAAAAAATCCAAATTAATCTTAACAAACTCAATCAATTCAATAATATGTATAAAGGGAATGATAAATGGTGTAAGTATAGACTTTATTTGCAGTTAAATATATTACGCCGGTATAAATAAATCATACTCAAGTTTGGGTTCGATTTTCATGTCAAGGACTAATAGATAAACGCATCTCGAGTAAACTACTGAGAGCCACTCGATATGCACGTCATCCGAATTTAAGATACATACTCGTATGTTTGAAATCGCTCTTAACTGATAACGATCTCAAGATGATCTCGAAAGTGATTTATTAATACCAACCTTAGATTAGCATATAATAAACTTAAGTCTTAACACTGCTTTGTGATTGGTTATCGAGCAAGTGCTTGAGCGACCTCATTGGCTAGAAGTGACGCAGCAGCCATACTTGGACAGTTTGCTCGAACCGCTGCAGAACCGTCTTCGATTAACACAGACAATAAAACTAACTCCTGAGAATTCATCATGCGAGCTCCAAATCTGTTGAACGAATTATATTATTATAATCACACGTGGTAATAAGAATCGGTCATGTATATGGCATATACATAACTGACTCGTTCATTCTATATTTATGTCTACATATCCCACAAAATATTTGTTGTAAAAATTAAAATAGATTTTAATTTCCTGAAGTCCCATGTATTATTATTATTATTATTTGAAAACGACTATAAAAGGGGTGATCGACCAGCGAGCTTTACCGTGATTTTATAACTCATCGTTATATAAGTAAGAATAACATGTATTATAATAGTAAGAGCAGAACAAGCGCTATTTAAATGGACTTTTAAACGCCTTAAGCCGCTAATGCGGGGCAATGTATACGACGAAGTGCACATGAATAAATATCCGTGCAGAAGCCAAGCTTCATAGAAGCGTCCCGCTGTAGTACACTCACACAGCGCGGCGATGTGTGCGTGGCTTCTCACCGACAGGTTCAGGTACGCTCAACCGGGGTACGAACTGGTCTGCGCCAGTTCAGTTGCAGTATAATCGACGACAGGGCTGTGGCTGTGGCGCGCGTTCTCAACGAGATTCATTGATTCTTTGTGTCATTTTGCTCCCAAATTATGGATTTTACCACTTCAGTGTTTAAAATAAAATAAGTAATATCGATTAAAGTAGTAAAACATAAAAAAGAAAACAACAAAAAACTTGTTTAGGGTCAATCATAACTAATTTTATTTTAGGATGTGTCAAATTACACTAATCATTATTACTTTTTCACCCTAATTTTATTAACGCTTAACAAGTGTCGACTCTATAAGAAGAGGTATACATTTTGTACGTAGTGAGAGAGCTTGGATTCTGTATAGATATCTACTCATGTGGCGATAGTAAGTCACAGGAAACAAAAATTGAGCGTCACATTTTAAAACTCCAGTCGAATAGTGCTCGTTCTGGTCTTACTATTATAATATTTATTTATCGACTTATTTATTTATTGTGGGAAAACCGACAGCTGTTAAGATACAATATTAATTGAAAATAAAATAAAAATATATATAACTTTTTATCTTTAGGAACTACAAACTACTTACTTAAATTTCCGATCGAATTAGAATAAACTACTTATGATACTAGTTAGTTACAGACATCAAACAGCAGGTATTTAGGTCAACCAATTATTGCTCAAAAAATGCAAATGATTATTATTATGATGATAATAATATGTATTAATCCTACTTTTATACCGATGAGTCATAAACCGCCGTAAAGCTCGCTGGTCTTTCCACCTTCTGTCCCATAAGAACATATTTTGGGTATAGGTTCGTCTCCGCCGGCAATAGCTTATATATTTAAGTTAAATATTTATAATACATACATTTTTTTATTTGTTTTAGTAGATATAAAAGAAAACCTTGTATGGTGTAATTTACGAGTACATTGTTCAAAGAAATTCTATATATTATAGAACTTGTTTTCGTCTTTTCAGTTAACTATTTTAAACGCAATTAGGTTTTAGTAATTTTTTAATATTACTGTTTTCTTTTTATTTTGGTCAATAATAATAATAATATTTGGGACATCCCACACAGTGCCACCTAGTCCCAAAGTAAGCAAGACTTCTATTATAGGATACTAGACAACGGCTATACATACTTAAACATTATTTTTTTTCATAATACATATACATATGTAGATATTTTTTATACCCAGACACGGAACAAACAGACATGTTCATACACACAAATATTTGTCCCGGACGGGAATCGAATTCGCGACCCTCGACTCCGCAGTTAGAGTCTCTAACCACTCGACCAATGGTCCATCAGGTAAATATTTCGCAAGATATGAGTTTCTAAACTTTGATTGCTTTGTGCTCACGACGTTGTCTCTATAAAGATTAATCTGCCGACACCGATGTACCAAAAAAGACAGATTGATACAAGTTGTATAAAGAATACTTCCGAAAACTGAAGGGATGAAAGCACCCATCAATATGGACAACTTTAGCTATAAGACCGAACCAAAAAACTTAAAAAATATATTTAGAAAGGTTACTATTTAATTAGCTCATACAAGCGCTGACTTTATTTTTTATTTCTAAGGGTATTACATAGTATAAGTCGTTAATATTAATGCATACATTCACCCCTTTCCGTTTTCTGGCGCAACGACAATCTGTATAGAGTTATCAAAACAGAGTAATTTCTTTTAAACAGAATGATTTCTTGAAGCTGTCGACGATGTGATAAACGGAAGTTGAGGACACAAATAAGAACAAAAGTCACCTCAACATTGGCCCAGTGGATGTGATGGCAGCCATATTTGCTGTCTCGAAGACGCGCTGGCAGATGGCGCGCTCATCGAGACCGCATTGTATACGTTTCTCGCACTGTGTGAAAAATTTAACATATTATATAATACTTATAAAAACCGACCAAAGACGAATCGGACTCACACACGAAGGGTTCCGAACCACCGTACAATATAGTTAAAAAAAAAACACGTTTCTTGTATAGAGAACCCCGTTAATTTTTTTTATTTTTTTTATTTTTATTTGTTTTTATGATGGCCATAGTAATAGACTGTGAACATTTAGACTGTAAAAACGATACAATCATGAAACAGTCAGACTGGTGGACAAACGGATGGATAGCGGAGGCTTATTAAAAGCGTTCATGTTGGTACCCTTTGGATACGGAACCCTAATAAAAGGCTTACTTTAAACTATTGTTTTTATAAATAGTTATATACATTTATACCTGTAAACATAGAATTAGCTAAACTCGTCGCCCACCCCTTCACTATAATATAAATTTCAATTAAATTGTTTCTACAGTATAATTTTCAACAAATTATTATTTTCAGATGAAAAGATTGGTTCCTTTATTATTGGCACAAAGAGAGTTAATTGTTTATTTTCAAGTTAAGTAATGTATGAATACTTGCACAAGCTGTAATTTACCTATAATTGTTTAAAATGAAAAGGCCGGCGCATGTTTCGCGAAAACTTTTGACTATCAGCAAACATTATTTTCGCATCGATTCCGAAGATTTTAATTATATTAACACCTGGGACATAGCCATCTAGTAACAAACTAGGCTGAGCTTGTTTTATGGGTACTAGACAACTGATGTACATACCTAGATGTATTTTTTTATAACACATACACATATAGATATAACACAGACACATAACAAATAGACACGTTCACGCATTCAAATATTTGCTGCGAGCGGGACTCGAACCTGCGACCATTGTTCAATGAGTCGTTTCCGATTGAAACTTCCGGGATGTGTGCGATTTTCTGTTGAAAACATGTTTCACGAAAATGCCCGATCATTTACGTCGCCAGTTTTCGTGAAACTAGTGTACAATGCTTTTAGTGGGGGACGGGGAAGAGAGTGGTGCAGTTTTATGTGCTAGTTTTATTCGGTACACCTACATGGTGTTCGGATGAACGTATTTAAGCATGCTTTTCTCGGTAACCGTTAGTTTGCGCCATCTGCTCACTTAAAATTTTTTCATTCGTTTAGTAAGCTCTACATGCTCTATAAATTTGGATATTCAGCCGAACACCCGATATAATTAACAACGATAGGACATAATTACCTCTGTCATGCCGCGCAGCCTCCGCTGCTCCACATCCCATCTAGACGTAGCCATGCTAACTGCGCGCATCAGTTCTCCAATTGGTGATGTGACGCTCGTTGCTATTTCACCTGTGCCAAACAGTTCCAAAAAAAACCTAAATCACTATCAAATTGTGGATGGCTTTAAAATTTTTAATAACAATACCTGACCAAAAGTCGTGGGTTCCATTCCCGCCATTAAACTGAAGTCAAATAAATATATAGACGTCACAGTTTAACGATGCCTAACGGTGATTTCATATCTGGTTCATCCCAGCAGGCCCATCTAGTCCCAAAGTAAGCAATTATTAAAATAAAATAGAAATTAATTTACATTCAAGTGATAAGAACTCTGCAGTCACTTTTAGAACATCTTATACCTAATTTTAACCAGATTCATACGCGTCCACTTCAAGAAGAATACTGCAAGAAACTTAAAGTGGCTCATTTTTTTTAGTGATGGCACTACAATCTATTGTCTTAAAAACTATGTGGATTAGAGCTATTTAATCCCAATTTTTTTTCATCATTCATATATTCTTTTAAATTGTAATATGCTTTAGTCATATTAAGTTGTCGTTTTACATAATTATTGAATTATTTTTAATGACAAGCTTATTGTGTTGCTTAGAAGTTTATTATAAAATCTTACAAAATTACCTTTGAATGAATTACTTATTTTATGGCACCTAGTAGGGGGTGGGAGTTTATGTTTATTCCTAGTAATAATATTGTATAAATGACAATTGTTTTTTTGTATTATTTTTGTGATCATAAAATATATTTTCATAAATATACTGACAATACACTATTATATTAATTTCTTTTGAATTCATCTCTAAGTGAATATCTGTTATTATGCTCGTGTAATGGGTTACTAGACAACTGATACACATACTTAAATATTCTTTTATAATATATATTCGTAAATATATAAATATTTTACACCCAGAAACAGAATAAAAAGATATTTTACACATATATATATATATAGTCACCTATTAATACCACCATACAACTGACGTAAATATTTTTTTAAAGGGTTAATGACCCCTTATAAATCTGAATCCACAACTTGACTATTAACAAGTGGTACATATGGATAGAGGACGCTTAAACAAACAAAGAATGTCAAGTTATATGTTACTCTAAAGTATCACGTTCCCGAGATACTTGGAGGTAAAGATAAGAAAATGAATAAAATTCAATAAAAATGCAACATGTGTATACGCATTCCATTATATTCAAATAATAGTTCCCAGGTTGATTTAACTATTCATTACATGACAGTACAACTAGTAGCACAAAAAAATAAATTAAAAAAAAAACAATTTTCCTACTAAATGGCATTACATCGTAATGAAACGTTATTATAAGTGTGGGGGATCTTTTAAGCGATCTAGCGCGACATGACTGGCTTTTTTACAATATAAACGGGTAATTTGAAAACTATTATTTTCCCGCACTCTATTGGATACAAAAAAGTAGGTTTGCACCTTGTTTTGTAGATATTGCTCACACGGTCGGCTATTGTCGGAAACTGGTCAGCATTTTCCGGTGTCGACCGTACTTATCTTTTGTGTAATAATACCTATACTAATATTATAAAAGGGAAAAATTTGATTTATTGTTTGTTACGGATAAACTGAAAAACTACTTAAGTGATCTGACTACTGAACTGGCTTTTAAAATTTTTTCACCAATAGAAATTTACATTATTATATTTTACTTTCAAACTAGCTTTCCGCCCGCGACTGCGCTCGCGTGGAGTACACAGTCGTACCGGGACCGCTATAATTTTTTGCATAGATATAACTCGGCCTGGCGGATGGCGCGCGGTGTCGCTTGTCGTTGGACCTGTTTTTCTATATTTCATTCTGCCTACTTTGTGTATTTGTAGTTTATATTTTACTACTGCTAACTACTGCTATTTGTAGATTTTGGTTTTTATTGTTTTTCTTTCTGTTAAAGTTTGATATTAATTTTAAATGATTTCCATGTCTATCTGTTTGCTTAAAAAAAATGTAAAACTGCAAAATTTCAGGTAAGTGAATGTTATGTTCTGGTGGAAAATAAAGATTGAGATATACATAATTTATAAACTTAAGAATGACATAGGCTACTTTATATCCCGGAAAAAAGGGTCCCGGTACAATTGTGTAGTCCACGCGAGCGGAGCCGCGGCCGGAAAGCTATTATTAATATTTTAAGAGTACGCTTACCCAAACTGCTTATGATAGTAAACTCAATGGGTTGAATAGTATCGGAGAAGTCTAGGCCCAGCGTAGTGATAGCAGAAGCGTTCGGCGCCAGCAAAGATATCGGTGCAAACTCGTGGAGAGCACGATTGCCCGTTAATATCTGCAGAGTAAATATACATATAATTTTTGCTCGCAGCTTATCACGGATTTTATTAATAAAATTTATATTTTCTATTCGTTTACCGCGGCAACCCATATCTTGCGTCAATAGGGCAGATGACAATTTTTTTTTAAATTATTTTATATTAAACAGTTGTGTAAATATATCATAACATTGAAATAAATACGAGACAGCTGTCATAAAACGTCCTGATCGAGAATAGAATTTGAATCTTGGGTGACCTCACTTAAAATTATTTCATATTTCCTGAACAGTGAGAGGCGCATGAAAACAAAGTTAATGCCGCCAATGTGTTGTTCGAAAAAGTTCTAACAGATGGCGCTGCTTCTGGTACGGCAGGCGCTCTAAGCAAATGTTAGGATGGCGTATCTTTACTTTTATATCAACCTATTTCACATTCTAATTTTAAATACAATAATATTTGAATATTGGACATCACCTTTTTATGTAGTCGTATGTTGGTGACGTCATTGGACGTATGATTGGTGAACGTCAGCTCTAGTGCCAGCATCTTTGGTGAATAGAGATGAGGAGCACGAGTCCACCGACGACGGCAGGATAGTCCTGATGCTGATACTCTGGAGAACAGCTCCTGGCCTACATTGTCTGTGTACGCTGGACCCACTGGCGTGATCTCTGTAAAACAAAATATCATTCATATATATTTATATTAAAATCACCTTTCCGCTGTTTTTTAAACATTTATGATCTATACTTTATTTTATTTATTTATTTATTTACTTCATAATGTTATTTTATGTAAATTATACACATAAAAGTTGGTGTTACTGATTGCCTTTTAAGGTGTATAAAACAAAATTTTGTAGATTAACATTGCCAGAGAAATTAGAGTTGAACGATTAACTTCTTTATATCAACTGAAATAAGTAAGGCATTCATTCCTTGCCAACACTAAGACCTTTCATGGCATGCTTTGGCCACAGCGTCATAATAATAGTTTAGGGTTGCATAATATAAACTAGTTTTTAAGCAATTCATTAAAAAAATAATTGTAAATTTGCTGGATTGATCTACAAAAAAAATTTTGTAGATCAATCCAGCAAATATATTGATCTACAAAATGTGAAAATTCTATACATGTATATACGAACGGCGATATGTGAGATCAACTTCTATACTGTAGTATGACTCTATATTTGACAACTGCTTGGCCTACTGGGTAACAACCTTGCCTATGAAGCTGGGGGTCCCGGTTTCGAATCCCAGGTCGAGTCTGTATTTATATGATGAATATTGATACTGGTACCGGGTCTTGGTTGTTATGTGTATGTTGTGTCTTTGCTTGCCACCCAAAACACAAGTTAATGCTTAGTTTGGGGCCTAGACGTTGTTGTGATGTATACATTATTATTATTTATTTACTATATTTATAAATTTAATGCAAGAATTTAAGACTATATTTCTACTTTGGATTTTATGACAGTCACTTGGCTTCCTCCAGGACCTCTGAGTAAGTAAACCAGGGTACCTACAATATGAGTTGCTATGAACAAAACTTGCATTATTATTTTTAATGTTGACACAGGAAAACAAGTGTCTTTTGCAAAAGATGTTATTGTTAAGGTTTAGAATTTCAAAGAGTTACTATCTGTCTTCGCTGGTAGACACGCTACTGTTGCACTTAACGATCTGCTTATGGTAAATAATATAGAATAAATAAAGTTTTATACTTATGTATATAAATAACCAGCAGCGTTTGGTTTTAATACAGTAATAAATATCACTTCACAGTATCGAAAATGTCAAACGAAATTTCGCGGGGGTGAAGACCGGGCAACGGGAACCTCGCGGAATGAAATTCGTCATCTTGCACCAACTAGCTAGAGTATGCGTGATTAGACGGTAAACGCAGAAGAGGGCTTCAAGTCATTTCGTACTTTTATGGTAAATACTGATTGTTGATACAAAACGTTTAAAAAAATGTTTGTTCTGTGCCGTAAGTGGCCATTCTCCTCTCTTTTTTTCCCCTAAGTTAAAAAATCAATAAATAGTCCCAGTTGTAAAACGACTTACGGCCAGTTTATCTATTGCGGTATATAAATTAAACTAAGAAATATATTCCTTAATAGAATACGTAGAAGCGTTGTTTACCATGAGATCTGAGTTATTTATTTTTAGAGAACGAATTCGTAGATTTTTTAAAATATTTTTAGCGTTATAAAAATAAATATCTCACCGTCATTTTCAATAGAAGCTTGTGGTGCAGATGGAGATAGCAGACCACCACAAGTCGGCGTTATAGTTGGCAATGTACTGGCCTCAGCATCTAATTCTAGAAGAAGTTCCAGATTGGATTTCTCCACTTTGGCCGTATCAGGCTGTGGCGCGGCAGGTTTCGATGCCACCTGTTGCGAGTACAAATTATTAAAGATTGTCGATTGTGTTTGACATATATATAAGCAGGTGCAGTCAAAGTGTCCAGACATTTTTACGCCTACCCAAAGTCTCGAAAATAATTAGATATGTGACTTGACTGACCGATTAGCCGAGTGATTAGAGACCCCAACTGCGGAGCCAAGGGTCGCGGGTTCGATTTCCGCCCGGGACAAATATGTGTGTGCATGAAAATGTTTCTTTGTTCTGTGTTTGGGTGCAAAACATCTATATATGTATATATTATAAAGAATATTTCAGTATGTATATCAGTTATATGGTACTCATGATACAAGCTTTACTTAGTTCGGGACTAGATGGCGCTGTGTGGCATGTCAGAGATATTTATAGAAATGAATGAAAAACGATGCTTCGTTGCGAATAAAGAAAAAATACTTAACGCAAAAATAAATTTTGCCCTTTTAACTATTCTTGCTCATATTTTCAATTTTTTTTAGATTGAATTGGCCCAATAAAACGTTTGGAAAAGTTGCAATATTTATATCGCATATATTTTGGGCGTCTAACCACTCAGCCAATCGGTCAATTAATTACATATAGTCAACATATATAATAATAATATCTGGCACATTCCATACAGCGCCATCTAGTCCCAAAGTAAGCAAGTATTATGCTTGTATTATGGGGTACTAGACAACAGATATATATACATACATATTCTTTTTTTTTATAATGTATACATATATAGATACTTTTACACCCAGACACGGAACAAATAGACATGTTCATGCACACAAATATTTGTCCCGGGCGGGGATCGAACCCGCGACCGTCGGCTCCGCAGTTAGGGTCTCTAACCTCTCGGCCAACCGGTCAGTCAAATATATAGCGATATAAAGTAATGATTATACTCGACATTGGCGAGATTGCTTCATTTATGCGGAAAACACTATAATTAAGAATAAGTAGAACTAATAGACACAATACAATAGAAAAAACAACATACCTGTTGCCTCTGAAGTAGTTTCAATATCAGACTCTTTGAAATGTTCACATAGCCTTGAATAAGCATTAGATTTCAACTTTAATATTATTAGTGCATTTTCCACTTTCATTAGCATAGATAATACTTTAGCGAATTCGTATTTAATTCCTTTGCAACCAAAAGTGCACAAACACCTTTTTTTTTATTTTAGCCGAATAAATATTGTAAATATAGTAAGTAGATGACAGTGTTTTGGTGATTTTCTATTAAAAGTTGCTAAAACCCGTTTTAAGTGCTTCGCGTGTTAACACCCCTATACCTAGTCGACTTTTTGTAATTTGTGAATAAGCACTGAAGTACTATCATTTATCAAAAATTCTGATATTAAAAAGTTGTGACTTTTTTAGTCACGGGTTCCCTGACTATAAGCCTTACCTTCTGGCCGTTCTTCGAGTTGACATTGGCGGGCTGCTCTTCATCACTATCGTCGGAGCTGCCAGAACCACTTTCTGAAGATGAACTTTCACTATCCGATTCAGTATCTGTTAATCTCGATTTAGAATGCCTGAAATGATAAGATTATTATTCAATTACATGTATCATTATTTGTTTTCACCACCGAGCTTTGAAGTAAGTAATAGAGGAGTTACGCTGGTCGGGTTCGAGAACCAAACTTAACATATTTGAGCGATCGGACGAGGAAAGGAGAGAGCCGGGACGTGTGTATGGCCCAAGCGATTGGTTACCTAGATGATCTTCGCCCCCCGCGTCTTTGTATTATACCCGTCACAATTAGGAAGATGTAAATGAAAATTAATCGCGATTTTTTAAGCTTAAAAAAATCTCTTAATATTTATAATACAAATCCCGAAAATATTTTGTCGATATATTGAGTAATGAATTTTTTAGAAATAATTTAATTTTGTAAGTTGCAAACACTTCCTACGCCGTCCGAGTAACCGCTGTGACGTCACATCGCCGGTTCGCTCGGTGTGCACCTCGCCATGTAGCGCAGACGAGGGCGCAAGGTACTTCAAGACATGCTTGTTCTCGCCCGCTCATTCATTTATTCTGTTTACATCGTTCGTACAGATAGTACTCGTACACTCGTACCTATATTATTGGTCCATTTCCAAACCACAGAATGGAACCAGGATTTGTTTGTGGACAATCAGATAATCTATCTACAGTTGATTTTTTCATGGTCGGAGCGTTTTTTATAAATTACGTAAAGTACATCAGTGCGGAAATTCAAGGAGAAAAACTGGCAAAGTATATATCTACCTACCTAGGTAAATATACTACAATTACTAAAAGTGCAAATATTAAATTAGGGTTTATCATTTATTTTGTAAAGCGTTATTACAATTAGTATATATTAACGTCTGCCATATCTATACAAGCTGTTACCTACTTGTTTTCCGAAAAAACAGGAATACCTATTAGGTACCTATCGACAGGAATTTATTTAATACGTACAATGCTTCATTTTTTAAAAATTGGTCGCACAGTCATATTCCGTCCCTCGTAAATCGCGCACTTTCCGCGCGGCCCTGGAGTACAATCGTGCACTTTAGAAAAAAAGTATGTATTTTTTTCTTAATATTTTACTAAATTCTTATTTCTTTAACTGTTAAATTTCATTATATCTAGCGACCACTTTCCACACCACTGTTGTTCAAGAAATACAATAATTTGAAAGATGATCTAATATTAAGCATATGATAATTTTGGTTCAACAGGGTATACTCATCAAATTTTTTTATAAGTCTACTCCATTAATCCACCTCGAAAAAAAAATGTCTATACCTATATTATAATTTCCCGGGCCGCGCTTGAAACATTCGTTAGTACTATTGTCCGTAACTGTAACTGCACGAACGACCGCCATTCTGATTGAACGTACTCGCTGCGGATTGTACTTTGGTCTGGTCTACCAGTGATCTTAATGTACAAGTTCTGTCCATCTAGTGTTATTACAGTATTGTACTTACCTATCGATAATTTTTTTTTTTATCAACAGGTCAGGATGCGATAGTTATGGAGATAACGCAATTGGATATTGTTACGTGTTAGGGTTCGAAAGATTTGGAGAGAAAGACCTGCTGACTCTTTTGAAGACTTTATTCACTAACACTAGGTCCAAACACTAAGCACTAACGATGTCCTAGCTCGTAGCCAAGTCGTAGGTTTCACTGGTATCACTCTCGATCACTAGTTTCGCTTCGAAGTCGCCTCGAAGGTAGCACAAAAACTGAACTGAACTCGCTCGCCTCCCTACGGCTATTTATACGGGGCGGAGACGAGCCCCCAGACTATTCCAGAACGCGCGCGAACGTGATCGACTGGGTTGGATGATAGAAAGTTTCGCGCATGTGCCCGGTTTTCGAGACTATTCTTTCACAGTAGTTCCTCTAACGCCATCTAGTATTGAGTAGGGGGTTTCGTGTTGTCTTTGTTCTTTGAGTGGTCTTACTGGTTGACGCTAGATGGCACTAGTTGCTTTGTGTGTTTGTAACAATATGTACAGATAAAAAGGCAAAATGCTCAATGTATAGTAAAAGCAACAGTTACACCTGAGCACAAGGTTTGAGCTACAGCCACAGACAAGTCAACCTTATAGACCACGCTTTGACAGGGAGTAGCATTCGCCAAGGCTATGTAGTGACACTACATAACTACGTCTCTTCTGAGCGGTCAGTTGGAAGCACGTCGGAAGCCATTAAATTGTCAATTTTGAACGAGCCAATGAAAACTAGCAGACCTCTCCCCGCACCCTGCCACTTTTTAGCGATTTCGTTTTCGTACTGACGTTTATTAAAGCGTGGTCTATAGGTTGACTGGTCTGTGGCTACAGCCTATCACTGTACATTTATTTGTAATGAAAGTACAAATTACATTGAATCTGTCGAATGAGAAGGCAGTGCGGCAACCAAAGGAGGATGCAAACATACAATGGTGTTAGTTATGTGGTTACATAGACGTAGTGAGGATCCTGCTTGTACTGAAGTAGCCTGTTATTGGAAGAAACCAAAACTGTCAGAAGTCGGATCCCAGTAGAAATCTTTGGCTAAACACGAAAGAAAAACGGTGCTAAAGATGCAGACAGCTTTATTTTATTTTGTAAAGAAATTATTTGAACCGAACAATGTGAAGCCATTGAGGAAGCAACCAGATCACAAGCCGATGAAATGAGATACGCGCGTATTACAGCTTCAAAAGCTCACGAATCTACTCAGTGTAGCACACCAGATGGAGTTTTGGTGGAATGTCTTTTAGGTTCCTATAAATTTAAACAAATGTTTGCAATTAAAAGAGGTAAACTTTTAGAAAAGTCTGTGTGTGAAGAAGTCGCCATCATAAAGAACCTCAAATTCCAAAGAGTGAATCTTCTTCTGTCTCAAGATTTTCCCTCTGTGGGCGCTTCTCTAGATAGTATTCTAGCTGAGGAATGTATACTAGAAATAAAGTGCCCAGTATCTAATGTGAATTTCAAACACTATGTTAAAGATAATGGCGTCATAGCAAAAACAAAAATATTATGCACAACCGCAAACGCAAATGTTTTTTACAAAAAAAAGATAAATGTCTCTTTTGTATCGCTCACGAAAATTTCAAGACGACAAAAAACATTGATATACATGAAATAAGTTATGATAAAGATTATTGTGAAGATTTATTTGAAAAATGCAAAAAGTTGTAGAAGGAAAATATATTTAAAGAACTGTTGCATTAAAATTTGGTAACTATAATACTGTATTTGTTGATTAAATAAAATACAATGCAGACACAGCCATATTTCTTTCGGTTTTATTTATCTTAATTATTATTCATTAAATATCTTGAAACTCATAAATTTATTTAAACTATTTTGTTTTGTAAGTTTATTAACCCACATGCGATTATAACAACATCACCCATCATGTCGATTGCTTTTGTGTCAATACATGCATGAAGTGAAGTCAGTCTTTGTTGTATTAGCTCATAAAGGTACTATATAGTATCTATAAGGTATTCTATTTTCCATATTATTATCCAAAATAAAAAGATAAAACACGAAATAACATAAAAAAAACTGCGTCCCATAGTACACGCGGATGCGCGAGCAATTCGATTGTGTCGAGAATCGAGATGGTTTCCAGCATAGTTTGTTTTCAGTGAGCGAAATGACGTCACGCATTGAGGCGGGTCGCGGCGGATGATTTTTATGAATTCATAACTTTGAAAATTTGTCAAAAATTGAGTTTTCAAGCTATTGCTTAATTTCTTTCACTGGTATTTTTTTTATTTTTTGTTCTATTTTTCTAGCTATTAAAATTTTCATGCTCATTTTCCTCATTAGCGAGCGTGCACCTTCTAGTTTGCTACAGACAGACCAATTGGCAGAGTGGTTAGAGAACCTAACTGCGGAGCTAAGAGTCGGGGTTCGAATCCCGCCCGGGACAAATATTTGTGTACATGAACATTTCTATTTGTTCCGCGTCCGAATGTAAAATATCTATATATGCATGTACAATATATTATATGTATGTATGTTATTAAAAAAGAAAAAAAGAATATTTAAGTATGTATATCAGTTGTCTAGTAAACCATAACACAAGCATAATACTTGCTTACTTTGGGACTAGATGGCGCTGTGTGGGATATCCTATGGATTATTATTATTATACAATGTTTGATGGTTTTAATAAATTGAGTTTTAATTTTCATTCTGATCGCAAAGTCGTTCAAAAGTCGAAGCGAGTAGTGTCGCAGTAGGAAAAATGGGTATCACAGAGGCAAGAGCGGGTTCCGCACCTGCTCAAAACGTTCCCACGTCAATTAGAGAGCAGATAACAAGTGCAGCGCAAGTGCAAGTTTTCTTTACAAGACAACTTTTTCAGGTTTCAGCTTAGAATTCTAAATGTACATGTTTCGGCTTTAACACACGTTTTTCATGTTACTAGTTGGATGAGAATAGGAAATAATAATAATACATGGGACATCCCACACAGCGCCATCTGGTCCCAAAGTAAGCAACTATTATGCTTGTACTTTGGAGTATTTACTAGACAACTGATTTACTTGTATATTCTTTGTAATATATATAAAGTGTTTTACACACACAAATATTTGTCCCGGGCGAGAATCGAACCCGCGATCCTTGACTTCGTAGTTAGGGTTTCTAACCACTTGGCCAATCAATCAGTAATCAAATGAAAATTATAATGAATGAAATTTCTTTTATATACATACTCACATAATGGATTATATATCGAGTAATATTTAACGCCTTTATTTAATACTAGCGACCGCCCGCAGCTTCGCTTGCGTAGACTACACATTTCTGTTTTAAGTAGTATTAAGTAGTATTAACATTCGAAATGGTTTATACGTAGGTACTTTTTGCTGAAACTAATATTGGGTACATCAATTCAAACTTTCAATCTTCATTCTCCTCACTCCTTCAAGAAAACCGATAGTCCCATACTTTTCACCTCCCGTTTCCCACCCTTAATATGTGGAAATCCAAAAATCCTGAACCACTTCATTATTTATTTAAGTTAAAATTTTTATGTTTCTAACTTAAAGGACAAAGACTCTCATACAAAGCCCCTCCATCCCTCCCTCCTTAAATTTGAAATTTCCAAATATTCCTTTCTTAAAAAATTAATACTCACGTTATAAAATAAACCACTGTTCCAAATTTCGGCTTCCTAGTACTTAGTAGTTTCGGCTTTATCTACGTTAATATATCAGTGAGGACAAACGACAGACAGACACAAAAAGTAACTCATGTCACTCTTGACATCCTTTTATCACGTCTGCACGTTTCATTAAAATCTGTTCAGCTGTTTTGGAGATTAGCTCGAATAGACACATAGACGTACAGACAGACAGACGGACAAAAAGTAGCGTATGCCACTTTTGACCACCTCCTTTTCATACCCGTGAAATTTCATTAAAATCGGTTAAGTCGTTTTAGAAATTAGCTCGAATAGACAGATGGGCGTTCATACAGACATACAAAAAGTAGTGTATGTCATTTTTAACCACTTCCTTTCCACATCTGTGAAGTTTCATCAATATCAGTTTAGCCATTTTGGAGATTTGCTCGAATAGACTGACAGACAGATAGTATTATTTTATACATGTAGCCTATAGCCTTCCTCAATAAATAGACTATCCAACGCAAAAAAAAAAATTCAATTCGAACCAGTAGTTCCTGAGATTTGCGCGTTCAAACAAACAAACAAACAAACAAACTCTTCAGCTTTATAATATTAGTATAGATATCCGTAATTTACTGATTTTATTATTTTTAAATTTCCAAAATTTTATTTAATTTACCATCCATTTCCATAAAAAAAAACTTAAAATAGCAATTTGTATGTAATCTTGTGAAATTATTGTTAACATTGTCGTTCACAGACATATTATTAAAATGAATGAAAATAGTATAGTAATCACCAGCGGTAAGAAGAATCATTTTCTTTCGCACGTTTGTCCTCTTCTTTGTTACTTTCATCACTAAAAATAAAAAAAATTAAAAAAGTGTTATATTATAAACCGAAATGTCAACGAACATAATAAAAATGATCGATTTATTTCCACCCTGATATGGATTTGAAATAAGTGCATGTTGGACCACGCGCAGTCTGGAGTTCTGCAGTCATATCTGCATATCGCACATAGTGCATTTCTGCCCAAAAATATTTCGGGCAAGCACCAGCACAAAGAACGCGAAAAGTTCTTGAATTCTATAAAACTGAGTCATAAATCTAATCTAATCAAGTATAAGTAATTTTATACTGGATTTACCAGCCGAGCTCAGAAAAATACTCTAATGAGTATTTTCCTGAGCTCAGCTGGTTTAAATAGTTTAAATAGCCATTCCTGCTTAATAGCAAAAATGGCTATTTATAAATTGGATATCTTGCCCAGTGACAGATTTCACAATTGTGATAAGGTCTCCAAATGCCAACAATACGGACACGCGGCGAAATATTGCCGAGAGACTGAATCTACTTGTGGACACTGCGGTTGCGTCGGCCACTCAATCAAAGAATGCTCAAAATTACAAGGACCAGCAAATTGTGCTACGTGTCAGCGCTTCAACGAACCTAGCCACTATAAAACGGGAGATGAGCGATGCCCTGCTAGGCAAATCGCTGAAATTAGATATATACGTTCGATTGACTATGAAGGCGCCTAGAGCGTCACACAACAAGGACCTAATAACGCAGCACGAGTATGAGTAATATAACACATGATCTTGAAGATATAGGCTCCTCATTTGAATATGAATCGTTGATATGTGGCCCAGATACATGTTCTATGTTTATTAGCAATGTTGAGCATAATTTATAATATTTTCGTACAAAGTATTCGTAGCGTTAATTGTAAAGTTCTGATGACACAGAAAATTTATTATTAGAAAACTCATAATTAAGCCCAAGGTAGAAAAAAATGGTAACTAAGTAGTTCAATAATGTATTTATAATTTCAAATTCTTAATGGTAAGTATTAATTAAGTTAGTCATTGTATTGTGTAAACATTTCATTTGAATAAGCGGTAATTTACTTTATATGAATTGGTGCAGAAGATACAGGCAAAGTATTTTGCTTAGTTTAGGTACTTCATAATAAATACATAACACTAAACCTTATTAGTTTTATGTAAAATAGGTAAATTTTTATGCAGAAATAAATTTATCTTATAATAATAATATCTGGGACATCCCACACAGCGCCATCTAGTCCCAAAGTAAGCAAGTATTATGCTTGTATTATGGGGTATTAGACAACAGATATATATACTTCAATATTCTTTTTTTTAATATAATATATACATATATAGATACTTTAACACCCAGACACGGAACAAATAGACAAGTTCATGCAAACAAATATTTGTCCTGGGCGGAGATCGAACTCGGCTCTCAGCTCCGCAGTTAGGGTTTCTAACCACTCGGCCAACCGGCCAGTCAAATATCTTTGGTTTTTACGGTTTTTCCTAGATTAATCCTAAAATAATTTATTGAAGTTACTGAAACCAATTTCCATAGAATACATGGATCTATATAAATGTAAAAACTAAAAGGGTGTGCCAGGTAGCACGAACGTATGGACTGATGGACAGGTAGACGAAGGTAATCAAACTATAGAGTTCCATTCTGAAATTCTAAAAAGAAGGAAAATTTAAATATGAATAGGAAAATATGATTATTACGTGATGAATCAATACTTACTCATCTGAAGATTCCTCAGAACTGCTGGAATCAGAGGAAGATGAGCTTGAGGCAGACGACGAACCAGATCCACTACTCTCTGGTTCTGAGTAGAAACTCTTCTCCTGGAACATGAAAAATAAAGTTATCTTATATCACTGCAAAAGTTCAACGTTTTACTTGATTATCGAATGTTATTTGGAAAGGAAAATGGAAGGTGATGTATTTTTTATTTTTTTTTAATTTATTTGATAAATATGTTATGACATAGCTTTTGCTGGCGAGTTCGCCCACTCGGACATGCAATAAGGTCCATATATTAGTTAGGAAGCTGGAGGCAGTAATTTTAATGTTATTATTGCATAATAATATTGTTTGTTTACTAAATTTACAGTTTTCTATTTTTCAACTATATATCCCTTAAATGTCGTCTGTCGTGGTTCGAATCCCAATGAGTTTTTCTAACTTATGTACATAACTATTATTGACTCTTAAGCCGTTGGTCCACCGGGTCTTGATTGTTATATGTATGTGGTGTCTTCAATTGGTACCCAAAAACATAAGCTAATGCTTAGTTTAGGGCCTACACGTTGTTGTGATGTATACGTCATTATTATTATCAATATACACGATTTACATATAGTGTTTGATTTAGAAAATGATGCATTAACAATTTTTTAATTTCTTTTTGGTTGTACTTTGGTCTAATATCAATGAACAAACCATTTAGGACACATGGAATAGTTTCTTTAAGGATCTCCGTAGTAATAACTCACTCGTAGAACATCATATTTACCGACCAACACTGACCTCGTGCTTCATGGTCATATATCATAGATTGATAGATGGTGATAATAGTAAAGAAATAAGTAAAATAATATTCCAAAAAAAAGTTTGATTTGATGCAACTAGAAGTCTTTCCTATAATGTTTAAAAATAATCGATTTTTTTCCAATTATATTAAAAAAAAGTTACTTCACTGTCAAACATATTGCATTGACTATTAAAATCATACCATAAAAAATAAGAAAAGTTATTATACTTCTGCCATTTAGGTGGTAATGGATATTAAAACTGCAACATCCAGTTTGTTTATAGTGTTTACCTACAAACGTAAAGATTTCATCTATTCTAATATTATAAAGAGGAAAGATATTTTTTTATTTGTAATGGATAAGCTCAAAAACGACTTAACTGTATTTAAAAATTCTTTCGCCTATAAATAGCTACAATATCAGTGACTCAAAGAAAATATGAATATATTTTATTTTAAATTATAATATGCTTTAGACATAAGTTGTCGTTTTACTTAATTCTTGAATTTATTGACAAATTTATGATATTGCTTGGAAGTTTAAATCATTCACAATTATCATTTAATCAATTATTTATTTTTATTACTTATAAGCGACCCGCCCCGGCTTCTCACATGTATGGCATATCAGCCACAGTGTTTTTTCTGTCCTGTTTAGTGTCCTTTTAAAGTATTTTATTTCCAATTCTATAAATATTTGAAAAAGTAAAGAATAAACACATAAAAACAAAAAACAATATTTCTTTGTATACAACATCGATAACTTCAGCCTAACCACGTGTTGCGTCGCCCTGTATGGCCGGCCGGGCGGCGTCGCACGGCGCGCGATATTTATATTTCGCGATAGTTTCTAAGATATTAATTTCAATTATATAGTGTAAAGGGCAAACATAATGTGCATGAAATGCTGAAGGTAAATTACGTATTTAATTTCGTATCCGTATAAATTGCTTTCCAATTACCTGATCATATGACAGCATTTTTTTGAACATAAAAATAGGTATAGTAAGCTATCCATAAAAGATAGACATATGCCACCGCGGACTTTTCTTTAGTCCTATCAAAGAGACACAATTCCTCCATACATTATTTTGTCATATCTCAAACGGATTAAGCAGCGTTTCCGATGAAAGCTCCCAGCTGGCTCGATTTTTTTCCGACTTCGTCAACCATAATCGTCATATTTCAACTAATTTCTACAAAACATTATTAAATTATACACATAAACCTTTCTTTTGAATCACTCCGGCCATTGGTGTCAATAATATGCCACTCCGTTCGATAGTTTTTGAGTTTATCGCATTTAGACAGACAGACAGACGCGGCAGGAGACTTTATTTTATATGTAGTGATTTATAATAATTAAGAAAAGATTTACCTTCCTATCACGCCTTTCGGTCTGGACGTCAGTAGTAGGTGCATGTTCTGTTGTAGCAGGTTCCCGGCTGCCTAGTACCGTAGCAGGAGAGTCTGGGAGTGGTATATACCCTGAAGCGCGGACGCCCATGTAGTGCGACAGAGTGCCCAGGGTGTAGTTCTGACGATCTGGAACAGGAAACACCCACTTCAAGTCTGCTGCTTCAATAAATAGTCAATACTACAATGAAATTGACAATATTATTTTCATAAGAAAACATAAAAACAGACTTCACGAAAACGACTCAACTGGTTTTAAAATTTCATTCACCTATAAAAAGCTACATTATCAGCGAGCAACATGCGCTAAATTTTATTTTAAAACTAGCTTTCCGCCTGCGGCTCCGCTCGCGTAGTTTACACAGTTATACCGGACCGCTATAATTTTTTGCATTGATATATTTTATAAGCTGAAGAGTGACATAGGCGACTTATATCCCGGAAAAGAGGGTCCCAGTACAACTGTGTATACCACGCGAGCGAAGCCGCGGGCGGAAAGTTAGGTTAATTATAAGATTTTACCTTTAAACTTGCTCTCCATCACGGGTGCCGGTTTTTCGGCCAAAAACACGAAAGCGGCGTGTTTCAGCAGCTGCGATCTTTCTTCGTTTTCGGGTTCGATGAAACGACGAAGCAGCCTGGCTCGGTCGCGTACGTCATAGCTGACGTCATAACGTGCTAAAGTCAGTACGTAACGAGCGAGCGGCAATGTTGGAGGTTGAGTGATTGACACTTTCACCGCCAGTGTCAGAAGTTGAAGCTTCACGAGTTCATCCTGTGAATAATTAAATAGTGTGACATTATGAAATTATGTATAAATGTTACCAGAATGTCGTGATGGCCGAATGGTGGCGAGCCCGCTTCTTGTTTAGAACTTCGTAGTTCGAATCCCAGATATGGGCATGTACCAAAGGGTTTTTTTTACGTAAGTACATAACTATCATTGACTCCGTACCTCGGACAACACGGTAGACCGTAGGTCCGCATGTACCAATGAGTTTTTTCTGACGTAAGTACATAACTATCATTGACTCCGTACCTCGGACAACACGGTAGAACGTAGGTCCCGGTTTCCATTATCAGATGGCAATCGTTAAAATCCACCAAACCCCACTGGAGCAGTGTGGTGGTTTAAGTTCCAAGCACTCTTATCATGGTGGTGGTGGCGGCTGCCAGAATAGACTTAGAAAACATATATGGGTTCATTTTTATAAGGTAAATAGCCGCTTATACTCAATTGGCGACCTAAATTTAACGATCATTTCACACTGTCAACGATTCATGGAAAAAACAAAACTCTTCGCTAAATCGGCAGGTCATTTGTCCAGCTTCATATATAAGAATGGACTTTGAAACACTCAAATAGTTTTTTGATTCGCCCAAACAACAACGCTTTAAACATGTGATGCCAATCAGGTACCAAAACGCCACATCAAACTAATGTTCGAAACCCATAAAAACCCTGCATTGATACATCACTAGAGAATCACCGCACTCAGGTAAGCAAGTCCTTGTCTAGATTTATAATATAAATAGTTTTTGTGTAAAGTTTTATTAAATTTATTTTATCTACGTTTGTTTTACTTTTGTTTTACTAGAACATTCTACTGGCTGGCGAGGGGCGGCTGCGACCACGATAACCTTCCCTTCTTCTATAAGTAAATCAGTAAGCGAGAGCTTCACTTTCATAGGAAGTTCAGCTCTACGTACCAACACAAACTATTGTCCCTTATACTTTCTACATCTACTGTTTATAAATAATTTTAAGGAGGAAAGAAACACAAATATTTGTGTTACAAATACAATGTATATATCTGTTGGACAGCAGCCATAAAAAACATCGAAAACGAAGTAGTATGCGTGTTTACTACTGGTGACTAGAAGAGACACCAGAAGATCATTATTTAACGAGCAGTCGAGTCGTTTGCAATTCTGTTCGTGTTTTAATTATGCATGGATTAGTAAGTGGTCAAAACTACTATAGTTTGACCGAAACCGATGTACCGCGCCTTAGGTATGTGCGCGGCGCGTAGGGAGGCAGGTCTGCTCTGTCAGTCCGTCTTCAACGTTTAGGAGCTGCCTTCGCTCCTCGTCGTGCACATACCTAGGGTGCGGTACAGCGGTTTCGGTCAAACTACAGCACAAATTATCTTCAATGGCCTCTGAGTATAGCATGCAATTCATTCTATAAAAATCACCTGTTCTGGGAACTGCTTAGCAAGATGAGCCAAAATGGCGGCGCTGCGTGGATGAGTGGCGCCGTGCTCAGCCAGTAGTCTCACGGCCGCTGCACGCGCCGCGCCCGCCAGCCGTCCGCTGCGGAGTAATTTGGCCGCACGGGATACCGCCGCACGAGCAGATCCGCCCCCCGCGCACACTACCCGCTTCACTACTACCACTGCCTCACACACTACCCATTCTGTAAGAAAAAACAATACATTTGATACATACACATTGATTGTGTTGGCAAAGATATGGAGGTAAACAAACATGATCGGCTTCATTTCCTAAATTAACCAAATAATGTGAATTTCCTGTACAACTTGGTAAAATCTGTCAATAATATAAACAAATAATAGATTTTTAAGCTATTGCATAGCTTTCATCGCGGGCCTTGAGCGCGGGGACCGAATCGAGAAATTCCGTAACGAAAAAAACCTCACGCTCATAATCAGTGCAAGAAAATAGGAGTGCATAAATCGTTAAGAGTGATTACTGATCACTGCACGTCGACCGAACTACCTCTAATTTATGCGATCCTGGTACTGCGCTTATAATACTACTACGCACGGAATCGCGCCATTGTCGCGCTGGACCACAGACACCCACATAATTTATTAACGTCAAATAATATACTTCCATTGTGACCTACTTGACTATAATCTCCACGTGCTTGTTGTTCTCCTAGTACAAGGTGGCAATATGAATAAGTCTTTGTCCGAATCAAACTTGAACGACTCGATTATGCTTGAACCGACTATTACCCCACCAAACTCTGTATTCGTTCGTGCGAAAAAGAGAAAAGAACACGACAGTCCCTCTGATTTATGGCAGCCTAGTACTGGTAACAATGAGTTGTCCGCATTTAAGGAAGAAATGCGTGGGATGTTTGCATCGTTGCTTGCTGCCCAACGACAAGAATTTAAGAAAAAAAGACGTGTGGCACTCGAGGACTGCCGCGGTAAAGCTATTGCATAGCATTTTGTATCAACTTATGCAATTATAATTATTTATTTATTTTATTTATGCAGTATTAAATCTGAGTTACTCTTAGTCGCGCCTAAAGAAGTTTTACTTCAAAAACAAAGAAAAAGAAATACTGCATAAATAAAATAAATAAATAATTATAATTGCATAAGTTAATACAAAATGTGCAATAGCTTTACCGCGGCAGTCCTCGAGTGCTACACGTCTTTTTTTTAAGTTTGAGGCAAACAAATGACTTCTGACATTTGTCCATCACAGTTTAAAAGCAAAATGATTAATGTCACAATAACGAAAGCACGACGGCTTCCCTATGAGTTATTGTGATGTCACAATAGATGTCGCCTAAATGGATAACCTTAGGGCAACCTTATATAGCGCTGTCTCGCTCTAATTTTTAATACGGTGGTTGAAATTTAAAAAAATATATATCAATAACAAAGTTGTAATTGTTTAAAATGTTCTGTTAGACAAGGACAGCAATACCGCACGGTGTGACGTCAGACCATTTTAAAAAGTATTAAACTTCTTTTTTCATGAAAGAGACAGAGAAAACGTTTTAGTAGCTTATAAGTTCCATACTTTTCGACCGAATATAATTTCGTTTATAAATTTTGTTATCATATAAAGTCTATTGTAATATTTTTTTGAGAAATATAAATTTTCAAAATTAGTCAATTACCATACTGCCTCACTTGCATCGAGTTTTTCATACAGCTACAGCACTTTTTTTTCATTATTTTATCTCTACTTTTCTAAAATGATGCCAGATAATGCACTTCAGGCCAATGATGTTACATATGGTTTGAGGTAGACTCGTTACTTGAATACAGACGAAACTTATAACATGGCTCGCCCGAAAGTATGTACGTTTGTACTTATGCCTATACTGTGTTTAATGTGTAGAGTTAAAAATAAATTTGTTGGAAAAAATATATTTGCTTGATAATAATTCTAATATTATAAATAGTACATAATGTTTTGTCTTTTTTTCTAATAGAAGTAATATTTCCACACTTACGTATTATATATAAGGCATTTTAAAAAGTGACATGACAGATCGACTGCGTAGGACTGACCAAAGCCGGAGCAAGTAAGGCTTGAACCTTACTTTGAGCTTGCCACTCCAAGAAGGCATATAACATGTCTACCTAAAAACTATATGTAATTTAATTGCTTCAGGAAGTAAATATATTCCTTTACAATGTTGTATCTCGATTTTAAGCCATTTAATGAAAATGAATAATCCATAATAACAGGATTTCACTCACCATCTTTACTAGACAATAAATGCAGTAACCCATTAAGACATGTTTCCGTAACAGACTCAATATTGGCAGCCAGTCTCCCAATAGCTTGGATGGTGGCCGCAGCAAAAGTTTTGTCGTTCGAAGTGACGTATGTCTGAAACTCTCTCAAAACCACTGGTGCGCTGGTTTCTGTAGCCAGGTTTGTCAGGATTTCCAACTTCAAGAGCTTGATGTGAGTCGGGTCTGAATTCCTCACGAAGAACGACTTGAGAAACGGTTCGAATAACGACTGGAATGATAATTATAAATATATCATATGCTTGTTTTCAAACTAGCTGTGCCCGCGTCTCCATTCGCGTGGACTTAGGTTTATTTCAGTTGGTTATAAAACGCGATGTGACTCTATCCACATGAGTAGATATCCATATAGAGTCCAAACTCTCTAACAACGTACAAAATTCATACCTATTCTCGTAGGGTTGTCGCCTGTTACACGTATAAAAAAATTTGCGAGAAAAATTAAATAAGTTAAGTACATAGTAAAATGTATATATTTAAAAAAGTAATAATTAGTGTAATTTGGCACATCCTAAAATAAAATTGGTTATAAATGATTAACCTAAATAAGTTTTTTGTTGTTTTTTTTTAATGTTTTACTACTTTAATCGATATTATTTTATTTTATACACTGAAGTAGTAAAATCCATAATTCGTCAACAAAATCATTCAAAAAATGAATCGCATTGAATGCGTGCACTGTAGTCGCAGCCCTGTCGTTTATACGCTGACTGAACTGGTTCAAACCAGTTTTTACCCCGTCCGGAGCGTACGTGAACCCGTCGGTGAGAGGTCAAATTATGTTTAATTTACATTCTAGTAGGTAATTTCAACCATATTGTCTTCTACACAAAATTCAATTTTAAATATAAAATATAATAAGTAAATAACACTGAATGAAATGAGTGCTACAGTGTCTTTTAGCACATATTTTATGGACGTTTCTGCATGGCGGACTGTTCATCTTTTCTAATATACACTGCGTTCGCTGAACGTAGTTCAAACTTATAGAACGTGTAGAGCTTACCGAACTAAACAAAAATTTTCAAATGAGCAGATGGCGCAAACTAACGGTTAGCAAGAAAAACACGTTGGGTTCTATAGGCTCTACATGCTCTATAAGTTTGGACTACTTCACAAACTGCCTATAATTGTGTTCCAAAATGCCAACCATAGTGACAAAACTCTCATCCTTTACAGAAAATTATACACACCATTCTTAGTTATAAATTAAAGTAATTAATGTCATTGATAACTAAGTTTAACAGGTTGACAGGTAAAATTCTTTTGTTGTGTTGTTGATGCTATAGAACAGGTTTCGACCCATTTTCGTGCCAACGAATAACCCCTAGAAAAACATAGCCTATATAAAATTTTTGAAAAAAACTGTGTCATATGTGTATCTAGGCTTTTAAGAAATAAACATTATTATATTATTATTATTGTTTGTATATAATAAATCATGTCCATAATTTTCTACATTGTAGTTTGGGTATTCATACATATAAGATATCATAATAAACAGAAACTAACCCTTTTAGTGATAGACAAAGATGCCATAGAGTGCAGCACAACACTCTGCACTTCCAGCGGGGCTCGGAGCAAACGCACCATAGCTTTAGCAACTGGTGGTAAATCTTGAGCTGTGAGGTAATTTCAAAATAAATATATTTAAAGTTATCGTCCAAGTGATATATTTTTCTTTTGTATTAATTAGAATTGACGGTCAATCATCTCTCAAATTCAGTTACTATTAAGGTTAAAAACTAGTCAGTTTTTCTCGACTTAAATATTTCCAAATTAAGTTTTTCTAGAAAATTAGGTTACTCATAAAATTTCAAGAAAATACAATAATATTAAAATTGTTTTTTTTTTATCACTACATATCACAAAATAACGTCCCTCGCCGCGTCTGTGTGTGTCTGTCTGTCTGAACGCGATAAACTTAAAAACTATAGAACGGATTGGCATTTGTGTTGACACCAATGGATGGAATGATTCAAGACGAAGGTTTATGTGTATAAATCATTAATGTTCTGTGTAAATTGGTTGAGACATGACGATTATTATTGAAGATGACGGAGAAAATCAAGTCGACTGGGAGCATTCATTGAAAACGCTGCCTAATCCCTTTGAGACATAAAAAAACAATATATGGAGAAACTGTTCCTTTTTATAGGTCTAAAAAAAGTCCGCGATGGCATATGTCTAGTTTTTAAGGATAACTTACTATACCTATTTTAATGTTTAAAAAAAATGGTCACATATAATTTGGTAATTGGAAAGCTATTTACACGAATACAATATTAATCCTTATCAAAATAAATACTTTAGTTACCTTAAGCATTTTATGCACACTATAATCGCCCTTTACACCATAACATTTAAAGTAATATCTTAGGCGTTATCACAAAATTAAAACTATCGCGACACAAAATGAATCCAGCGGTCCCACACCGACACGACATGCGTGTTGTAATTGGGTAGAAGAGAAGTTATCAATGTTGTATACAAAGAAATATTTTAGTTTGTTTTTATATATATATTCTTTACTTTTTTAAATATTTGCAGGATTGCAAATACATTGAAAATACTCCACGTATGATGAACGTATATTAATGCAATTAAATCTAATCCATGTGTTCGATGCAATAAGCTGATACGACAGAATTTTTTTTTAAAAATATATGCTCTGCTACCCGTGCGAAGTCGGGGCGGATCGTTAGTAGCAAATAACTTGATGAGACATAAGAATATTTTGGTTTAAATCAATCGAATCGATTTTTATAGGAGACATTATTACAGGTTTTAAATTAAAATAATATATACATTTTAAATCAAAAACTTCTCAAACAATAAAATGAATATTTTTTTTCAATACATTTTAATATGGTATTTATGACATTGAAAGTAGAACTGTAAACATTACAGTACTAGGCCTTTTTATTTTACACCACTCACAAACGAGCGTTTTGTTTGTAACGCATGTGTAAACCGAGAAAAGCAGTCCCGTTACCGCCATTATTACATTTGAAGTATCTATCTAATTTTAATCGCAAACATATTGAAAAACGTCGTATGATGCTCGTACCCGGTAAACTGGCTATTATAGTCATCGGTTTATTATAAGCATTCAGCTTCGCCTCGTGCCTACAAACACATCCACTATAATATGCAGCTTACCATACTTGCATCACAACATACTATTATGTAAACATGTGGAAGTTTTAACAAATGTGTTACCTGGCCCACAGTGATAAAAAAGTTGAGCTACAGCCATCACCACACCCGAATTTCTACTCTGGAGCAATGGTTTGGCTGCTCTTAATAATAATCTGTGGTCACTGTCCAACGTTGGTGAAGAAGTTTTGCGTTTTTTAGGTTTGCCTTTGTCACATTTGGTACTTTCGTCTGTATCGGATTCATAGAAAGGTTTGTCACCATCACTTTCACTGCTCAAATCCTGTTAAATATCAAATTAAAATATGCTGAACGATTGGCCGAGTGGCTATTGACCTTAGTTGCGGAGCTAAGGGTAGCGGGCTCAATTTGCATCTGGGACAAATATTTATGGGCATGAACATGTCTATTTGTTTCAAGTCTGAGTGTGAAATTTCTATTTTCAGATCTGTGAAAATGTGTTTTATATGTTTGTTTACTTTTTCACATCTAAACTGTTGAATCAATATGTTTAAAGAGGGAATGTCATAATTGAAAGTACGAAGAGTAACATAAACTAGTGTTTGTTCCGATGAAGGCTCCAATGGGTATATGAAATTTGTCTCTTCTTTCTTTCTACGTCGCAACAAATCAAAGAAACAGTATGATTTTTTTAAGTGAGGATAAAAAACTATTCAAAATTTGAAATGAATTTTTGACCAAAACTTCAGAATGTGTGATGGAATAGTAATTTGTCGCCAATAGCCAAATGCGTGTCGGACCACACACAGTGAAAAGTTAGCTGGGATGAACGTTCCTGCTTAAAATTAAAATAATTTTAAAACATTTCAAGAACTATTACTCATCTTATTCAAACTAATTTTGGTTGAGAGGGGTTTTTTTTTTGTTTTAAATTAATAACTTTAATTTATTCATAATTTTCCATCACATATTTGAAAAGTTAATTAGAGGACACTTTTTTAAGACTTTAGGAGTTAAAAAAGTCTTTTTAAAACTTTGATATAATTTTTAAGGACGGTTCATTGCAGAAAAACTATTATAATCACTTTTTATATTTCATCTTTGTAATGCCAATAAACAGGAACAGTTAGGGTGCAATTCAAGAAGTAAAAAATAAGAAGGTCTAAGAACCTTAAGTATACCCACGCAGGTGAAAACAATTTTAAAAATATTCATTATTTTATAGCTGTTACTTTATTTAAGAATTACGGCCCACACGCTAAGCTTACTTATATTAACTATCATTCTGTTGAAGCGTTGAAATATACATTCGGACAAGCCAACCTGTTTTTCAATCGAGCGGTTGGTAATGTTCAATGTTTTTGGAATATCACAGCGCTGCAAAAATACAATTAATATTTAAGTATGCTATGTACCTCAGAATTAGGGTCTGGGAAATACTGCTTAGCATATATAGTTAGGACATTAAGCAAGATCAGCTGTCCCCATTCATCAACATCTACCAACAGCGAGCACAGCTTGCGATAACTCCGATGGATTAAGCTCATCATCTCGGGACATACTTCCGTGAATGCCATTGCAGCGGAGCCAACAACCAGTGGTGCTTTATCAGATAACAGTTTGTCAATTATACCAACTAGTTCATCTTTTTGATCAGGGTCTAGGCTGAAAAATATTTAATTCACATTTTAATAAAGTCACACCTGATATAATTCACAGAATTATATTGGTACAAATGATTAAGTATCGACTAGACCAATAAAGTAGGTCAATGTGGTTGTTGACCTCTTTATTTAGATTACTGTACTGATTACTGCCGTGCTGCGCCTGCATCCGCTCAATGCACAGAGACAATACTAACTTTATTAATTGAAGAAAAAATATGGCAATATTTTAAATTATATTTTTTTTATATTTTTTAGTTGATATTTTATGAAAGACATATCAAGTATAATATAATAATTTCGACCCGAGTGATCCACATAAGAATAGATTGAGGATCAGGTCTATGACAAAATATTTTATTTTCAACTAGTTTTGTTTTTTAAACCAATAAATTTTTTTTTTTTAAATTAAATTTATCCTTAATTAACCTCTTCCACACTTCACTACTTACCATCCCCTACATTTGCAGCTTACGACGTTGTAACATTTCAGTTGAATAGCGCTCATTCTCGTCTTATTATATTAGTCCTACTTCTACAGTTCAGTTACGTCGTTTCACAATAACGACACTTTTCATGTGATTTCTACGTTCTAAGTTTCAACGCCTAAGCCCTGTTCAGTATATATTTGTTAACAGCGTAACTTACCTATATAGTTTCGGTATCGCGTGTGCAGCAGTTTTTCTCACATATGGACTCATGTCACTCGCTGACTCTCTGATGGCCAGCATAACAATTGGCACAATCATACTCACACGGATGGATGATAACACACGTAATGCGCTCGCACGTATTAATTGATTGGGGTCCTAAAAATAATACACAATTTCTGTATTCAAAATTATGAACGGGCTAATATTTTATCATTTCAAATTAATAATAAAAAACAAATTTCTGATAGAGTTTGTAGTGTCAAAGAACCTCTATTTTTTTTTAAATTTTAAAATATGGTAAAAACACCAAAACTTAAAATTCTATAAAACCTAAACAAATAAAATTAATTAAAGAAAAATATTAAAAATTTAATCTTAAATGTGATTGTTTTAGAATCATATTGACTCTTTATTTGAATAAGCTCAATTTTAAATAGAATATGTAATATTTGGAAGTAATTAACAAAAACCACCAACCTACAGTATTACGCACGGATATTTACCGCTGTGAAGTTATTTACAGAAAGCTTCGCAGTAGCATTAAGGAGCACGGAGGAGACGCAAGAAAAGTCGGATAGCTTGCGCTACTTGCTCACGCGCGGCGTTCGACTCCCACTACTACCCCTCACTGCCCGCGCGGCTGTACCTGCGCATTGAGTCATTCGTAGGCGATTCAGAGCGGTCGAGATCCGTGCGTTATACTGTACTTATGGGAATGTTATTGTATGTAACAGTTTGCGGAAATAATCATAAACAGAAAATTATATATTCAAGTAAATAAATTAGAATAAGCAAATAACAGATTTTTTTAATATAATACTTTATATAATTCTATTTTGTATTTTGTGGCTTTATAACATATCAAGGAAATCTCCATAAAAGTATAAATTACCTTAAGTGCTCTCTGGAAGGTACTGATTGACAATAGGGCAAGATCTTGTTGCTCTTCAGCATAGCGTACGAGGTATACATATACCAATTTTTTAACTTCAATATTTTTCGACACCACATTCTTCACCACTGCTGGGAATCTGAAAATCATTTTGATAAAGTCAATAAATAAATAAATAATATATGGAACCGCCCACACCGTGTCATTTAGTCCCAAAGTATGCAAGTATTATGCTTATAGTATGGGTACCAGACAACTGACATACATACTTAAATACTCTTTATAATATATACATATTTTACATCCAGGCATGGAACAAATAGACATGTTCATGCACACAAATATTTATCCTGGCACGAATCGACCCCGCTACCCTTGGCGCCGCAGTTAGGGTCTCTAACCCGTCGGCCAATCAGTCAGTTATCATATAACAATAATTGTTGAAGATGTCAGAAAAAATCAAGCTGACTGGGAGCTATCATCGAAAACGCTGTCTAGTTCCTATGATATATAACAAAACAATGTATGTAGGAATTGGTCCTCTTTTATAGGTCTATAAGAAAGTCTGCGATGGCATATGTCTATCTTTTAGGATAGCTTACAATACCTATATTAATGTTTAAAAAATTTTTCACATATTATGTGGTAATTAGAAAGTTATTTACACACATAAAATATTAATCGTAATTAAATTAAATGCCTTAGTTAGTTAAAGAATTTCATGCACATTATAATTGCCTTCTACAGCACACAGTTTAAATTAATATCTTAAAAGTTATCATAAAAATAAAACTATCGCGTGACAAAATGAATTCAAGCAGTCCCACACTGACGTGACGTGCAATTTAATTAGGCAGAAGTCATCAATGTTGTATACAGAGCAATATTTTAGTATGTTTTTATGTACTTATATTCAAATCTAATCCAATAGTATGCCTGATGCAATAGGCTGATACTACAACTTATACGACATTATGACAGACAAAAATAGACATTATATGCTCTGCTTCCCATGTGAAGCCAGGTCAGGTTGCTAGTATTTAATAAAATTAAGGTTGATATAAACAAAAATGATATCTTAGTTCAATATAGTATTTTTAACATGCAATGTATGCTGAAATGTCCAGGAAGAACTGATTTTTATCTATAAAAACTTATAACACCCCTCTTTTTTCATTGGGGGTTAATAAAAAGAATTATATCATGGACATAATTAAAAATTTAAGTAGGTACCTACCCAGCACTTTACAAATTTGTCTAATGAAAAGTTAAAAAATTTATCCAGACTTACGGGGAGGGGTGTGGGATCCTCTGTAAATATGTTTCAACGTAAACACATTAAAAATATATAGCTCTTGGTAGGTCATCACACTGCTCTATTTTCCTTGCAATGCTCTACTAGTGTCGTGATAGCCCAAAGTGCAACAAACCTGTCTCAAATTTATAAGGCCCCATAGGGCCATGGTTCGAATCCAGGCGGGCGTGTACCAATTAGTTTTTCTGACTTAAGTACATAACTATCATTGACTCCGTGCCTCGGAGAGCACGTTAAACAGTTGGTCCCGGTCACTGTTAATAGATGGCAGTCGTTACAATCCCCAACCCCCAGTGGAGCAGCGTGGTGGATTTAACCTCCAAGCCCCCCCTCCTCGCCCTGGGGGAGGCCTAAGCCCCTGCAGTGGGGTAGAAATGTGCTGATGAAGTGAAGTGGAGTGAAACTCTACTTTATTCTTTGGATTGACACAAGTAAAACCTAACCCTACCAATAATTTTTTTAAATGGTCCACTAACCTACTTTACCCAAATTTCAAATTGATCATTGATTTGAACATGATATGCATCAGGCAGCTTTGGAAAGCCAAACCAAAATTTATTTGTTTACAATACTATTATAGGTACCTACTTCAATAGTAAATTAATGTCTTCAACATCAGTATTTTTAACAAGTAAATCATAATTTCCTTACAGCTCAGATGCATCTCGTCCTTTTGCAATCATTCCAATGATCCTTTTCATTGCTTCCAATTTTAGTGAGTCCTTAGAGCTATCCAACATCATCTTAAGATCTTCATTTCTATAATAGATATAACCAATGCTATAACATGCTGACTGTTCAAATTGAGAATGTTTTTTGTAAATTTAAATCAATGAAATTTAATTCTAAACGTAGAATATTATTGTTTATACAATATATAACGGCTGGACCTACAGCAGTTTGGAATCTAATATGTTTTAGTGAAGAACAATAGGAAAAATTCGTAATTTTACTATTATACAAACTTTTTGTAATCAGGTTGAAAAAAGGCTCCTGAGGCTGGGTCACCAGCAGGATATTCCACTTCTGCGGTCACCACTTTATCATTATTGTACGAAGAAACACTAGCCATTTTTAGGTTTTAGTAATCAATGTTAACAGAAAAAGTTACAAATATATTCATACGATCACTATACGAAATTACGAATGCGATAATATATTAATTTACAATAATATATAGAAAAACTATAGAACACTTAAAAATGGTTATAAACGTTTTATGTAGAAATTCATTATGAGAGAGTTCATTAAAATAAAAATTGATGAATTTCTTTGAAAAAAAGTCCACAGAGTCGCCGTTTTGGTACAGCATCAAATATCAATATGATACCAATGATATAATCTGTGAATATGATTGATTGAAGTTTTTTTTTCTCTCTTAAGTTGGCGGTCAAAAAATGTTTTCATTTCATTTTTTTTTTTACTTATTCGTTTGTTCGTCGTTTGTTCTTGATTGTTCGATCAAATTCATTGTTTGTCCGTTCTTCAATTTTTTATAAACAATATTTAAAAATTCCTACTTAAGTTGGCACCCGAAATTTTTTTTTAATATTTTTTTTTCTAATTCGTTTGTCCGTCGTTTGTTCGTGATTGTTCGATTAAATTCAATGTTTGTTCAATTTTTCATAAACAATATTTAAAAATTCTATCTTAGGTAATTGACGTTCCATTTTTAATTTTTTTCCCTTGTCTAATTCGTTTGTTCTTGATTGTTCGGTCAAATTCATTATTTGCTCGTTTTTTAGATTTTTATACAATAGGTACTTAAAATTTTTAGACAATATTTAAAAACTTTAAAATTTTCGCAATTAATTGTGAACCATGAAAACGATAACCAAAGTGGCTGAATTTGATACAGAATTAAGAACTAATTGCACGTTAATGAATAACATAAAAACTGACTAAATATTCGGTTGCATTATTCAGTAATCGTCGTTCAAGGATGCTTAGTTGTAACCCAAAAAATAATAATACGATAAGATAAGTGGCTGAATTAGATACAGAATTAAGTACTAGTTGAATGTTAATGAATTTTGTATGATGATTTGGAGCCTAAAAATTGGGCAAGTTTATGATATTTTTACACAAAATACGAATATATTTATAAAGAAATGAAGAAGATAATGCAAACGAAAATTTGGTCAGTTTTTATGTCAAAAAATTTTAAGTACCTATTGTATAAAAAAATAAAAAACGAGCAAATAATGAATTTGATCGAACAATCAAGAACAAACGAATTAGACAAGGGATAAAAAATTAAAAATGGAACGTCAATTACCTAAGACAGAATTTTTAAATATTGTTTATGAAAAATTTAAAAACGAATAAACAATGAATTTGAGCGAACAATCACGAACAAACGACGGACAAACGAATTAAAAAAAAAATTTAAAAAAAATTCTTTCGGGTGCCAACTTAAGTAGGAATTTTTAAATATTGTTTATAAAAAATTGAAGAACGAACAAACACTGAATTTGATCGAACAATCAAGAACAAACGACGAACGAACGAATAAGAAAAAAAAAATGAAATGAAAACATTTTTGAGCGCCAACTTAAGAGAGCCAGGGAAAGGTAAGGTAAGGCGTCAGACAGAGTCAACAACGATTGTCAGTAGGTTCATTCAATTTGATTGACTATTTGTTCGACATGCATGCATCATGCATGACAGCAGTGTTGTTCGTTGGCCTCCTGGCAAATTTAAGGTTGCCATATTAAAATCTTAAATTGCCGTATTTTGAGGAAACTAAAAAAAAAATGTATTATAAGAAATAAGTGTTTTAAGGAAGAATTGATAAAAGTACATGCATTTTATTATAATTAATAAATTAATATTGCACCGTATACCTTCAAATTTGAATACATTTAAAATCTTCCAAATCTTTTGTACTTGTTACAGTTATTGTGGCATAATACAGCACAGATGTTCCGGAGTTCCCCATATATCGTATTCGCGTCATACCTGTAATAGCATAGTGATACCACGGAAATATTCAACTTTACCTATGGTGCGCAAGTTGGTACGATACCTTTACCGGGGATAAAAGTTTTGTGTGATTCATCAGATTTGTATTCATTTTTTTTTCAAGTGTGCTCCGATTGTAAGAATAAGATTATAAACAATTTCTCAGTGTATTTCAAATATCAAATACTATTCTAAAAGCGTATTTAAAACGACCTCTATCACCCTTTTCACTTTTACAAATCACCAAAAATATGTACGTAAACATACCATGACAGTACACATGAACCACACATATTAACACATAAAGGAATGGCTGTGGAATGGCTGCCACATTGTATTACTCGGCATGAACGATGTGGTCGCCTAAGGACGAGAAAAGTTACCAATCTATTATATATATATATTACATATATGATAATATATTACGTATGCGTCAATTAGTATTTTTTTATTTTTTTTTATTGTTACAGTACGAAAAATGCAGAGTGAATAATATTTCTAAAATTTAAAAATATACCAATTACTACCGAAGAAAGTTTTATTTAGTTCTGGCAACTTGCCAAACAAGGACGCACTACTAGTTTTAGTTATATCACTCGGTAACACGGTTTGAAGTAGAAAAATAAACGTTAACGTAATGGAATGGAGTTTAGAGAGTACGCGATCCAGTAGTATTATAAATATGTGGCCTAGAAAATGCTTGAAGAAAGCTGTTTATTAAGGCAAATTGCCGTATAAAAAACAACGCTGGTTGACAGATTGACAATTTCGAGAGGAACTGATCCGTTCCGATTACAATTGCCCTATTTTTTACGTGTTTCATTTTATTTTACTATTTTAGACATTAAACTTTTTTACGCAATAATAAAATATCTGTTTAATGTTTACAATATTTAGAACAACAACGTGGCCATATTTAGCCAAAGAATAATAGAAAAAAAACTGGTTAAATGCGAGTTGCACTCGCGGAGAGAGGGTTCCGTACTGTAAGTCAACGCATCACCTACTATGTTTCTTTTGAAATCGGAAGCAAATTATTATGACTAGAATTTGAAGCCAAGAGCTTCCTATAAGTAGGCTGCCATAATATTCATTGTGAAATGCTGTGAAATGCATTGTTGTGTGACCCACATGTAAAATTCGTACGGAAAAGAAAAGAAAGTCGTTCGGAAAAGAAAGTACAATTACATTTCCTATGTAGGTAATGAACAAAATGTTTGTTTAAAACAATGATACTAACGTATGGATGGTCAGTCTAATCACTAAGTCTAACATGTTGCTCCCGTTTTCGATCGTTTCGAAGTAAGAGACGCTTCATCTTGATCACTATGCTATGTACCTAAGCCTGTAGGTACCTATCCTTAGGTATAATAAGCATCAAAGCTATCGAAAACGTAGGACTCAGTTTCAGCGATTAATTTTACATGCGAGTCACACACATTTCTACTTAAAAACGAATATTTCAAAACAACTACCTACTGTTTTAGACCTAGGTATTTGTTATATTACGGCGCATTTGCGGCGCATAATGCAAATTTTTTTGTACACATTTTTATGATCACAGCCCAGTATCTTAATTAAGAACATCCATGGATTTTAGATGGATTATAGTTACTAATAGCATAAACAATTGAATACTCGCCATCAAACTCAAAGGCTCTCAAGTTAGCACCAGATATAGTTCCAATCAACCTTTGTGGCGGATGTGAACATAGGCACAAGCCGCGTCGCAGTAACCAGTATTAGGTGTAGCGGGACGCAGTGGAGCGAGGGGCATATGACTGAACCTGCGCAAGCATGTATAAAGCGTTATAAAGTTTGATTGGAACTATACTTGCGCAAACACCAAAAATATGGGCAAGGGGCGGTGAGGGCAGTTGGCGCGGCGAGACGGCGAGAGAAAAGTCAGAGAGCCCTTCTCTGACTTTTAACACGACACCAAAGTAGCGCCGAATACGTTCCGTTTAAAAAATCCGGTCGTTAGGACTATGGGCGAGAGTACGGATTTTTGAAATGGCGCATATTCGGCGCTAACTCGGCGAGTTTTAGATAGGTGATGCATATTCCATCGAAGCCGGAACAATTGTATCATAGAACAATATATACTTAGTTGTATGGCAATGAGTATGGCAATTAATTACGATACTAATTACGAGCTGTCAACAACAGACAGAGTTCTCGTAATCTGTGCTCGTAATGTAGATTAATTTGTTACATTGTACGATCATTGAATTTGGTGGGTTGTGCGGACCTTTGTGAGCGTATTTGTTTAACCCATAGAGTAAATTAAATTGACAGCAGCGTTTGGTTTTAATGAGTCTTCTTCTTTTTAATTATGACGTTTTCTGTTTATACTAATTTCGCCATAATATGGCCATAATAGAGTCATAAATGTCAGTTCACAGTATCGAAGTGACATTTTACATTTTCTGGGGGTTGAAGCCGGTGTGCGGGGATTTCTCGGAGGTGAAGAGCGCCGCACGGGGACCTTGCGCACTGAAACTCGAACTAAAACTCCGTCAAAACTCCCCATCATACACCGGCTAGCTATAGTATGAGTGGTTAGACGGTAAACGCAGAAGAGGTCTTCTACGTAGTCAATTCGTACTTTTATGGTTTAACCATTGATTGGACATTGCAATTATATGTTAATGGAAAGGTTTTTTATACAAATTATTATTTGTCGTAGTAAAGAGACTTTTAGGGTTTCGTACCTCAAAATAAAAAAGGAGTCTTTATAGGATCACTTCATTGTCCGTTTGTGATTGTTTGTCTGTTTGTCGCAAGACCCTTTTGCATGCATTGAATCCTGTTGAAAATTTGTGGTTTTAACTAGCTGTAAAGGGCGCATAGGTATATGCTGTCTTTGTAAAATATATTTCTAAAATAACACCTGTTCATTGTTCATCTGACGAAATATATCTAGTTGTACTGTTTCCTGCATCAATTCAAATCCAACGCATTATCAAAAAAAAAAAAATGGCAGTAATAGAGACTGCCGATAAAAGTAAAAACTACGAACTTTTAGTATTAAAATTTGAAATTTCATAATGTTTAAGTTAAAATTATCAACATCAATCTGGTTTTCACACCTAGCGTCACTCTGAGCAACAATTATATGCATGTTTATATGGCTCCATTATATACCGAAAGTGGTGGACCACGATGTGGATATATGTAAAAACCAGATTGATGTTGATAATTTTAATTTAAACATGAAATTTCAAATTTTAATACCAAAAGTTCTACGTTTTCACCTCTATCAGTAGTCCCTACAACTGCCAATTTTTTTTCTTTTACTACCTAAAGACATCGTCAGGATCAAGGATCTAAACAAATATGAAAACGGATATTTAAAATAACCCTAATGCCATGACAATATTTATTCATAAATTTCTAATAATTAAATCGAATGATATGAAATTATAAATAAGAATTCATTGCAAAAAATTGTTCATATATCATACATATTTTATTTTTCACAATTTCAATTAATAAATAATGACTTCGCAATATTAAATCTTTAAATAAAATAAAATATTTAATTGAATTAAAATCGGAGCATTTTTCATCATTTTGAACTAAAGATCTTAATAATTTAAGGTAATATAGTATAATTTTGCATTAATAATCATATTTTAAACATTGAACACATTAGTCTTAAATTATTATTACCTAGATATTATAAAATTTTTAATTTCATAATCCATAATAAAAATATGATTGAACAATTAGAAATCTGTTTTAGCACAGCATGGCAGTAAGAAAACGTTCAAGCCACTGTAAAATACTAATTGCGTGATGTATTGCAGAGGTTAAAATATTAGAAAATAAATAATATAAAATTTTCAAACGTGAAAAGAAATACGAAGATTTAATATAATTTTTGTCATTTATTTTTCATCTTAAAACTATTAGTATATTTATTTAGTACTCACTGTACTGCACAGTGATTCTACAATTAAATGAGCATGTCGTGACGGTGTCGTGATGCGTACCTGTAAGATTAGCATGTCGTGACGGTATCGTGTATCGTGAAATCACATAAGATTTTCCCCGACCAAAAAGTGCCCAACGCTGCTAAGGAAGTCTGTAATTCAAAAATAGGATCGGCATAATATTAGTTTACACTAAGAAAAGTACCCGTAATATAGTGACTTCAGATTTTATGGGTTTCACTATCAGTAGAGCAATTGAGGATCGAGATCATCATAAATACGAGGAAACCAAGGAAAAGACTACACGTCATCATAATTACGTTATAGGAACCATAATTTTGCTGACGTATATTTTTTGCCTCTTCAAATTTCTCGTTTTTTATTATGGGGGTCATCTATAGTCGACTGACGATGAATACTTTTCTCAGGGTATGGCCAATAAAATTTTCAATTCTTTTAACGGCCAATCGTTGATTCATAGCAAAATATAACGAAGCGGACGAGCACGTTTGTTAGTTTTTTTTGTTTGAACGTGCTGATCTCTGGAACTACCTATCAGTCGGATTTCAAAAATTCTTTTAGCATTTATTAGCTCAATTCAATTTAATAAACTTGAAGAGTTTGTTTGTTCGTACATTTCTTTTTTTGTTTGAACACGCTAATCTCTGGGACAAACTTCCAATCGTTTTGATAACCCAATTTTTGAAGACGACCGCTTAGCCTAGTGGGCAGCGACCCTGCCTGCGAAGCTGGAGGTCCCGGGTTCGAATCCCAGGTCGGGTCAGTATTTATATGATGAATATTAATACTGGCACCGGGTCTTGGTTGTTATATGTATGTGGTGTTTTCGCTTGGTACCCAAAATACAAGCTGATGCTTAGTTTGGGACCTAGACGTTGTTGTGATTGTGTGTGTTATTATTATTATTAATTTTTGAAGAAGGTTGTACCTAGGCTATTTTACATCATCACGCTACGACCCTCGGGAGCCGAGCAAAAAGAAAAAAAGTCAGATATAACGCTAAGCGAAAACGGTGATACCGCGGGCGTACGATACGATGTTGGGGCCGGGTGCAGAGGGCCGCCGCCCAGCGAGAACTCAACAATATCGAGAAAAGCCGAACTGTTTGCGTCAAACTTCTAGTTCGCTCTGAAATTGACGCATTTTGCGTAGCTGTGGGATCCGTTATCGACCCTGTAATTACTCGTTTTTCCTACTGCGACGTAACTCGCTTCAACTTCAGAGTGTACTAAAGATTAGCTGTGGTTTAGCGCGAGCTGTACCATCCCGCGCAGCGGCTCAGACGCGTGGTCGCACAGCGTGGTCAGCTCCCTTCGCAACAGTCGTGTTCTATACAAAATTTGTTTGACCTTATAAAGATCTCACAAATTTTTACATATTCCTCTAATAGGGATTAGGCGCTTTTTTGAATGCGCTTTTGTGGGGACGTTATTGAGCGCAAGCACAAAGTGATTAAATTCAAATACTTTCTCTTGTGACATATTTCAAGTTCATGTTACATAACAGCCAAAAAATATAATAAATAAATAAAAGATAATTACGTACTTGACCGACTTTATTAACGACAAATAAAACGTTTCAATTTACGTACTACTTACCGTGTTGTTTAATCTCATATACAGAATCAATAATGACATGCCCGTCGGAACTCGCTTGAAGTCTTTTCAGTTTTACTTACAACCAGGTTACAAGTTCAGTAATAAAGTTAATGAAATAGTAAATTATAGTAGAGTCAGTAAGAGAGTTTACAGACATTGAATATGTTTGTGTTAACGGAGACCCATTTTGCACGAGAAGTTACTCAATAGGACAAATACGAGAATCTCGTTCGTAACTTTTCAATACATAAGTCATCGCGAGTATTAAAACTATATATATACTTCATTATCACTGCGAACTGCCCGCGACTTCGTCTGCGTGGAATATATATAAGATTTATACTAATTGTGCCTCCATTACCATCCTGTCCAAACTGTTCCTACATTCTATTTCGTGTTTCAAGTTACTTCCCTGTTAAATGTCATTAGAATAAATTAGCTGTGCAAAAGTACCACATCAAAGAATTAATTTTCGTATTCACAAGTACATGTATAGAAAAGAAATTGAAAATTGTTTTGATAAAATTTTGCAAAATTATTTTCTTATCGTAGTTTAATGTGATGCCAAGTGATTGCAAAATCCAAAAGTACAAGCCTTAAATAAAATTAATTCGGGTTTAGAATGAAAACTTGATTCTTCTTGAGTTCTTAAAATTTTTACAGCAAAACAGGATAAACTTTATTTACTAAACTTTTTTTACAGGATAAACTTTATTCTCGAAAGGAAACAAAATCAGTTCATTCAGCCCAACCAATTCAGTCAACAACTCAACAGACGTAATAGTATTTTGCTAATTTGAACTTATGTAATAGAAAGTACCTACGTAGATTTTGCGAATGAAGTTCGTATGTTTGTAAGAAACGCTGACCGAGCAGCCGTTCTACTCCCCATCCACTTTGTACTACCTGCCCTTGCTTCTACGACCCTTTTCGAATACCTGGCTACATATGTTGTTTCTTAATGTTTGTTCATTTCAGCCAAATTATGGTTATATTAATATATTCATTTGTATATTAATATAACCAACTAAAAAACAAATTCATATAAAATAAAAAAATTGAAAGCTTAAGTACTTAAAATATTTAAAAAAGCAAATACAAAAAAAAATATAGGTAAACATTTTAGTATTTTATCTATACAACATCATTCGGAAGGGTGACGTTTGTACTGGAACAAAGATAAAAATTGTGTAAGGCCGTCACTACAATATACTGAAAGTAATTGGATTACGAGGTCAAGTTTCATAAACACACTCCACTGCACTCCACTAAAAAAAAAAAAAAATTAAGAAAACCCCCGACACAAGGCGCTGCAATGAATACATTTCTCTAAAACGGCTGGTAGGATCTCTATGCGGTTTTTTGCGTTATAAACATATCACCTAAGAGTATGTTCTTACATAAAGTTTGTGGTCATGGGCTACCAGGGGGCATTGCGAAAGCAAGTTTTTATAAAACAGCTCTGACGATCTTAACGCTGTTTTTGTGCGCTCGTTCCACTAAAATCCCCTAGATCAGTCCCCCAGGGGACTACACAGCACTCAATGTTCCACTACGATACCCTATGCTGGGGATTCTGCAAGTACTAATAAGTGTTATTCCTTTACAATCCCCTCTAGCCTCTAAATAAAAATCCACTTAAAAATTATAACAATTACATACGCATGCAATTGAAATCTGTTTACTGAAGGGAATAAACAATGACGTAAATATTTTTTTCTAAAATAAGCAAAAAGTTGAAAAAAAAAAAATAATTGTAAATTCTTCCATACCGTCAGACATGGTGAAGTTGACTATATAATTAAATTAAATTTCTTAATTTGTAGCGTTGAATAAATAATTATATCCTTGAGCAATACAAATTCATCATCTATCGGTAGGGGTGCCATAATTTCTAGAAATTTACATGGGACGGGTTTGATTTTCATAGAGCTTTAGTATGTTATGTTTATTTTATTCACATAAACAATCAATATTAAGTAATCAAATTAAACTATACAACTACACAATGCTGTATTGTGACAAGAAGATACAGAAATAAATAAGTTAATTATTTTTCAACCAATCTTATTTTGAAGTCGATTTTACTTTCTTGAAGATATTCTTGTTTTTTTTTGACATAAGTATAAAACTGAGCGCAAGTATTAAAATTATAATGATTAATCAAAATAGTTTCAACTGTTCCTATGACAACCCGTATCTTTCCATGTATCTTTCGTCCGACCATTGAGTTGTCATCGGGGAAAATATCCTGTTATCATTGAGTTCAGGAAAAAAGGGAACATATAGCAATACGGAACTGCGTCGTGTAATACAGTGGCAGTCTCGTATATATCGGACGTATGGCATCTCTATCTATCGGTGAACGTCAGTCAATGCCAGTGTTATCCTTATATTAGCCAGTACTGCATTGTAAATAGGTTTCAATTCAATAATAGGGTTCTCAACAATTAGGGGATTCAAAGGGAAATTAGAGTTTTATACAATCCCCTAGGGGATCGTAGTGGAACATTGAGTGCTGTGTAGTCCCCTGGGGGACTGATCTAGGGGATTTTAGTGGAACGAGCGGTTTTTGTGTTACATAACTTAGCTTTAGCTACTTTCATAGCATAATGTCATATGGCATTCTGCTCTGGGAAAACGCCGCTGACATTCAAACAATATTTATTCTGCAGAAAAGGCTATTCGAGCTATATATAAATTAAAATCTAGAGATAGTGTAAAGGCTCACTTTAGAGAAAGTAACATTTTGACAGTCCCATGTCAGTACATTTATGAAAATATAATTTATGTGCATAAAAACTAAAATGCTTTCTCTAGGGTGGGTGATGGCCACAACTTAAATACAAGACATAAGCATATGTTATCGATTAACAGGTTCACACTCTCAAAGGTTAATAATTCTTTTATGCACAAAGCAAGTTAAGTCCAACTCGTGAAAAAAGCTTACTATTGTATTAGCGAGTATTTAAATGATAAGTGAGCATGGATATCATTGTAATAGTTGTAAGTATATTAAAAGAAAAAAAAACAACTAAGAAAAACATATATTTAAATCAAATAAACAGGTAGGAGTTTCTTGCCGGTTCTTCTCCTTCTAGTTTTGGAACCGGTACCTAATCACCTAATCAATTCATTTTAACTTTCAATAAGTGTGTGTAAACATCTTATATTGAATTAAAACTTTTTGATTATATATATCACCTAAGAACAAGTTCGATAAGAATTGCGGCTATGATGAACCACCAGGAGGCGCTGCAATACACACATTTCTCTCAAACGGCTGTGAGGAGCTCTACGCGGTTTTTTGTGTCATAAACATATCACTTACGAGCATGTTCTTAGATAAAGTTTGCGGTCATGGGCCTCCAGGGGGCACTGCGTTTTTGTGTACATAGATATAATCTAATAGCAGATTCTTAAATAAGGATTGCGGCTATGAGCCACCAGGGGGCGATGCAATAAATACGTTTCTCTAAAATTGCTGGGAGGATTTCTATGCTGCATTTTGCGTTATAAACATATCACCTAAGAGCATGTTCTTAGATAAGGTTTGCGGTGATGATCCACCAGGGCGCACTGCGATAGATATGTTTTTGTAAACAGTTGGGAGGATCTTGACGTGGTTTTTGTGTTACGTAAATATCATCCAAGAGCAGATTCTTAGATAAGGATTGTGGCTATGAGCCACCAGGGGCGCTGCAATCAATACTGTTACGGACTACTGGTGTGGATATTTGGGATGCACTAAAACACTAATTTTAGTTCAGTTTATTTTATTATAAAACAGAATCACAAGTAAACTTAAGAACAATCTATTTCGAACATAAATTACACCGTTATATCACTCCGCACTTCGCAACTTATTTCCAAAAAAACCGTCCGTTCGACTCTGATCATCGTCTTAAATACTCATATCCCCTCCACGATTCAGACATCGCGAATATTCTAACTCTCGAACATTTAATTTATCAATTACATTTCTATTTTTAGAGCTTACTCGAAGCGTGGGAATTTGGACGCACGTGCGTGGCACTAGACAGGCACCGCCGGCGCAATACAACACTTAAATACGTTTTAAACTGTTCTGAGTTCTGAGGCGGTACGAAGTTCGCCGGGTCAGCTATTATACAATAAAATATAAATATTAGTTTAATTCGTTTTAATAATTAGTTTAATATTAGTTTAATTTAATTAGTTAGCTGCACAGTGTTAGTATAATATAACAATGAACAAGTTAAACCGCCAATCTCATAGTTATTCACTCATGCGTCAATTTGGTTAACGTATTTATTTAGCAAACCCCGGTTCACTATATTTGTTTATATGGGACAATCAGACATACTGGCTTGGACTAAAACCCCTTCCTGCATTATTAATCCTCGGCGACCTCTACTTAATTCAGACAGCTTAACAATCCCTAAACTTAAACTTACTAATTGGTATACAGTTTTAAACATAGATATTTAAACTAAACTAAAAGTTCCTAAAATATAAGTTTATTAAAATGATGGTCTATTCAAGACCTATCAGTGTGTAACGGTGAAAAATTGTAAGTTGAGGTAAAATGACGAAAAGGTCATAAAGGTATAGGCATAGAGTCACTGAACTATATATACACAGTAGGTACTAGAAAAGACAGCACGAACAAAATCTGTGCGCGCTGCACTATCACCTTGTTTCTACCACATTAATTTTTCTACCAAGTATAATACGCCGTATTATACATGTCTCATACATGTTACGCTTGGTTAGTTTCCACTAGAATTGAAATTGTTGTTTAATCACGTTTTTGGCGCGCTGTCGCGATGAGCATAGGCGAATGACTAAATGTGTTGTTGCCGGTCGGCAACAACGCTTGGCGCAAACATTTGATTCGCGGCGTCAGTTCTACTAGAATATAGTTCAGTGGCATAGTGTAAATGAATTTTACAGCAGCGTTTTGGTTTTGGTTTTCAGACGATTTAAAAAATCAATTAAACGCCCTATTTATAAAAACGCGAACCATTTAAAGTACCTGTTCAAACCACAGATATTCAAACTATACACCAACAGCTAGCTATACTAGCAGTAATAAAAAAAAAATAGTAGAGAAAGTACCTAATAATTAAAAACAAATAGTTTACATAGTTACTAATATACGTTACTTACTTAATATAGTTACTACAATAGTTACTAAGTACATCTACAGCATGAAAATAGATATTATTTGTGAGTGAACGAAAATGATAGCTAACGTGACATGAATACCTCCAGATCGGCGACACGCAATCCGATTATGAAGTGAGATGAGAGTCTCAAAATCGATCAAAACGCAATCTCGTGCAGGAAATAGCTTTGTATCATAGACATAACTTTGTATAAAATTGTTATTCTGCTAAAACTACTTTACTACGTAGTATCGTTAAAACTCAGACCATAGAGTGGAATCATAAAAACTCTGGGCTAGGTTTTCGAATTGCGCGTTCAGGATAGTTGAGATGAGTTCGAATAATATTTATTGTACACATAAAAAAAAGAATTTTATTTAAAATATAGTGTTCAATATATACCTGCATAAGCTGCATATTCTGCATCAATGCACATTGCATTGATTCAAGAATTCTTTTTCTTCTATGCACACATAAAAAAAAAGAATTCTTATGTATGTACCGAAAGTAGCCGAATGTATATGTACCGATAATGTCAAATGCAATTTCACGGGGGTGAAGGCCGGTGCGCGGGTACCTCGCGGATTAAACTTGGACTGAAACTCGTCATCTCGCAACGGGTACACACCGAGTATACGAGTCTGAGACGGTAAGCGCAGAAGAGGGCTTTTAGTCAATTCGTACTTTTATGGTCTATGTCCAAGCGCATTATTGAAGCAATATTTTACAAAATATATTTACGCCCAAAAATAGACATTTTAAGTATGACTGACCGCCTTTTTAAGAGACTGCTCATAACTTAAGCAGCTTAAGAGGCTGCTTTTTGATATTTCCATCTGCATTCACAGGTTTTGAAAAGCTATTATTTAAACGGTCAGCAAAATATTACAGTTTTGCTGAATTTAAAAATACGTTTAAGCCGCATAGTTATTATTCATGAGCAGCAAATAAAACGAAAATGGTTTAATAGATTAGAAGTAAAAAATTAAATTACACATAATTAATTATGTGTTGTGTATGTGTCGTGACAACCTAAAGGTAGCGAGCCCGCTTCTTGTTCAGAAGATCGTGGTTTGAATCCCAGGGCCATGTACGAATGATTTTTTTGTGACTTATGACGGTCACGAGTTACAAAAATCTGATTTTTTTGGCATGTGATAGTATTGTAGTGACTTTATTTTTGTTGCTACTATGAGCTCTTTACATATTGAGCTTGGTGTAAATTAAATGTATATTCTGGGGTAGTAGCTCTGAAAAGTAAACGGTGAAATATTCTTTTCCACGACTCATTCGAATCACAATGAAATCAATTGTACTATATACACTATCCTTCCTACTCGAGCTCGTAATGATCTCTGATCTCTCTGCCAAAAAGCTAGGTCTCTCGACCTCAACTCTCGACCGACTGCCTTGTGACTGCCGAAGATCCGTTCTAAATTAAAAACAAAACATACATGCTTCAAATTTTCAAACCAAATTCGGAGTCATTCTTCCGAACACTCTAAGCGATCAGCGCTAGAGACAGTACCTATTCATTTGCGTCCACTCAGCTGGTATGTTAAGGCGCGTTGTGCCTACGATTATACAATATTGTATGTAATAGCTAGTTTTACGTAAGCAAAAAGTATGTGTACCAGTCAGTTAGTCATACCTTGGAGTTGAACGTCGCTGATCTCAACTCGGCGACAACCCAAAAGGCAAATACTGCCCTGCTAAGCCGAAAGGCGCTATCTCTGAGATACGCCCTTTTGCTTTTTTTTCATTGCATTCGATAACTCTAACAATTTCACATCTAATGGTATAAGCCAAATAGCGCCATCTTACTTGAAACATATAAAAAAAACACTAAGAAGATTTTGTATATCTCAATTTTTACTTCAAGCCATCTTACTTGAAACATATAAAAAACACTAAGAAGATTTTTTATATCTCAATTTTTACTTCAATTACTAAGAGATTTGGCTTTATTTCGTTTTTGTGAAGCCAAATTATCCTATGTTGATATAAGCTAGAAAAGCTTAAATAACCTTCTTCGAATTTCTAAAGCAATAAGCGGCAAGTTTATTTAGCGGCAAGGATTAGGCAGCGTTTTCGATGAGAGCTCCCAGCCGGCTTGATTTTTTTCCGACTTCTTCAACAATAATCGACATAGTTCAACTAATTTGCACAAAACATTAATAAATTATTCACGTAAATCTTCCTCTTGAATCACTGCGTCTATTGGTGTCACCCATATGCCAGTCCGTTCGGTAGTTTTTGAGTTTATCGCGTTCAGACAGACAGACGTGGTCGGGGACTTTATTTTATAATATGTAGTAATAAATGTAATTAATCATACGTTTATACGCTTTAGGATTTCGTACTTCAAAAGGAAAAAGGAACCTTTTTAGGATTATTTCGTCGTTTGTCTGTCTGTCTGTTTTCGTCAACATCTTTTTTCTCAGGAACGCGTGGAGGTATCAAGTTGAATTTAATATCAAACACTTAGGAAAAACAAGGTTTCATGTCAACGCCATCAAAAAATACAGTTCTTTAAGCCACATAATTTGACGCTCGCAGACAAACAATCTAGAATCATGAAATTTAGCAAGAAGCAAGATCTGATATATATTTTTTATTACATAATTTATTTGCGTATGCGTAGTCGTGGCATGAGAAGTAAGTAGCGATAAATATATTATACACCAGTACGAAACCTTCACGGTGAGTCGCACTTGATCAGCTTTTAAATAAACAGTGTAACCAATTGATCATGATACTTAAAGTTTATATAGGTAAAGCAATATTTTTATGTACATACCAGGTAAACGGCTGAACTTAGTTCAAACTTATAGAGCGTATAAAGCTCATCGAAGTAAACAAAAAGTTTCAAGCGAGCACATTGCGCAAACTAATGGTTATCTAGAAAAACATGTTGAAAGTTTAATTTTTTTTGTTTAAACTTTTTGTTGAAATCGGTAAGCTCTGCACGCTCTAAAAGTTTGTACTACATTCAGCCGAACACCAGGTATGTATATATTTTTTGTATTAATGAAGATGACTTGTCCGACAGGCTGTTTTTGGTGTCGTCGTCGCGCCCCGCTGCGGAAGGCAGCTTCGTGTTGAGCGAGCTCGGCGCCGCCAGCGAGCTATGGTGCCTAGCTGCCGTACCAAGACCGCACGGGCGTGTACCGACATAAAAACAATCTTGATCTATTAAAGTCAATGATATTTTATGTACTTACTAAAGTATGTACTAAATTTTGTACTTATGTCGTCTACTTTGGCTAATAAACGGGTTTATATTATTGTGAGTACAATTTAAAAATTAAATCATAATAAATTCACACTTCAGTTTGAAATATAACCAAAGATATTAATTTATAAGTAAAGTTTGTTGTTGGATTTTCATAATGGAGGCAATAATGTATTGTTGAATGCTCTCGAAATATGACATAAAGTCTTATTTCGAGATGCTTCGAGAGCTTTAGCATGTAAAAATGTTATGAACAACGCCTTTGAATTTACCTATTTTGTTAATAAATTGTGATTAAGGATTTGATTTTACAAACCAAAGATATTTCTAAGTGGAATACATGTATTTTAGCACGTTTTATTCATTTTCATTTTATTTGTATAGTCGACTGATCTGAACTAAAGATAACGGGTTCGTTTCCCGCCCGGGACAAATATTTATTTATGTGCATAAACATGTCTGATTATTCCTTGTATGGGTGTAAAACATCTATATACTTATATGTGTACTAGCGACCCGTTCTTGACCTCGGTCACGTTCCGTATTCGGTTCCACTCTCATCAAGCAAAGTGGACGGGGATGGGCATGGGGAATTCTTCGATGTTCGTACATCAGTTAAGATGCATATTCAAGAATATCCTATTACAATTCAGCAAATATTACAAAACCTGCAATTACACACACGAAGCTGGAAGCAAAAGTAAATGTATTGTAGATTTAAACATTCTGAAAGAAATTTCTTAAATGACTGAAAACTGCATCAAAATCCGTTGTATGGTTTGAAAGTAGGCGGAGAAACAGAAGCAAAGAATCCCGTATCGTAGTCTACTCGCGCCCAGACTGCAGCTGGCTGGCTGGCAGGCTGCGGCTGCAGCTGAGAGGTGCAGCAGCGCAGCGCCAAGGCGGCGACGACTCGACGGCGAATGATGCGAGGAGAGCGCTTCGTCATGTTGATACTAACTCAATCACGCACTTAAGTGTATTTTATACCTGGTGTTCGACTGAACGCAGTCCAAATTTATAGAGCACTAGAAAGCTTATTAAACTAATCCAAAAGAATAAAAAAAAAAAATTTATTTTAAACCTGTTTTTCTCGAGAACCGTTAGCTTGTGCCATCTGTTCACTTAAAACTTTTTGTTTAGTCCGGCAAGATCTGCGTACTCTATATGTTTGAACTATGTTCAGCTGAACACCCGTTATAGGTTTTTCTTCAATCAACAATGTATATATATTTCATTAAATAATATCATAATAATATCATTACTCCTACTTATAAAAAACCAGTAGGTACTGTTATACAAATTTTCACCCTCATTTACTACATTTTTCCTTCAGCCCTTTTTATACCCCACTGCAGGGACTTAGGCCTCCCTTCAGGTTGAGGGGGCTTGGAGCTTAAATTCACTACGCTGCTCCAATGCGGGTTGGCGGATTGTAACGACCACCGTCTATTGACAGCAATCGGGACCGACTGCTTAACGTACACCCCAAAGCACGGAGTCAGTCAAAGTTATGTACTTAAGTCAGAAAAACGCCCGGATTCAAACCACGGCCACATGGCCCTGTAAATTTGAAACAGGTTCGCTACGCTCGGGCTATCACGGCACTCGGATGTAATGAGTGTAGTATACGAGATACATATTCATACACATTCAGTGCAGAAAGCTAAAATCTATATACAGGTGAGTTTTTGAAATGGGACTGTATGGCCAAATCCTAAACAATGAGAAATAGCGAAAAGTGTTAAAAGGCTTGAGCATGAGCTTGATTTTTGAGTAAAACGAAAACTACATATCTACATTTTTGAAAAATCTGTTACTTCAAAATGAAATCAAACCACTTGATTGGTAATTATATATTATAAATATTATATATAATATTACATATTTTGTACATTTTAAGTAATCCATTAGGCCCATCTTCGGGATCAGCGTGCTTGGAGCTTAATCCACCGCGCTGCTATAATGCAGGTTTGTGGATTTTAACGACTGCCGTTTGATGATGGTAACCGGGACCGACAACTTAACGTGCTCTCTGAGGCACGTAGTCAGTGATAACTATGTACACAAGTCAGAAAAAACTCATTAGTACAAGCCATGGGATTAAAACTATGACTTTGTAAACAAGAAGCGGTCTCGCAACCACTCGACCATCACGACATTTTATTTCATATTTAAGTTGAAACTTTACGAATTGCTGGATTCATTATTTATATCGAAAAAATCATTCGATATTAATAATGAGTAGAGTCAAACATTACGAGAGGGGGATCCAACAGACGGCCCCCGACTGTACCCGTCGGCAGGATATCCCTTTACACAACACCCAAGGCCGCACCTTTTTCAAATGTTTACGTTTTACTTAGTTACCAAATTGTACCGATAATTCTTAAACCTAATGCTTAGAATAAGTTATAAAAGTCCAAGATCAGATCCCACTGCAAAAATCACAACATTTTGTTTTAGTCTATTTGCATAAGACCAAACTCATGTGAAAACGGTATTTAAATGTAATTATATAATTGTAATTAAATTCGCACGTACGGATGTCGTGGTCGGGCTTTTAGTCCAGTCAATGAAGGTTTTCACCTCCGATTTCGTTGAATCTCCATCGATTTTCATGAAAATTGGTGAATAGATGGGGGATACCTTAAGAAACAAAAGTGACATAGTGTCAACTTGCGCTTTTGCCCTGGGGGTGGATGCCACCCCTTCTCGGGGGTGAAAATTATTTTAATAAAAATAACCACAGAAATCGATAAAAAGACAAATTTTAAGCAAAATTTGTTATATAAAGTTTTTGGAACAAATCAATACTTTTTGAGTTATTGAAGATCAAAGATTGTGATTTTTCGTGATAAAAATACATGTTTTAAAGTGGTTTTTCATAAATAACACAAAATCTATGAGTTTTTACAAAAATTGTGTCATTACCAAAATTGATCATAATTTCGGTAGCACAAAACTTTTTAAAGTGGTATTGCAGCTTAAAGTATTTGTTTAAAAGAAGTGCCTTATACAACATTTTTTCTCATTCCAGAGCCTTTCGTTATTTTTAATTATCAATTTGATAGTTTCTAATAAAATATGCCACCGAATTTAAATGACAATAACGAACAAATATTTTTTACAGCCAAATGTTCTTGTGTATTCTCTATGTCTCGTGTATATCGTGTACATAAATCTTATGTATTCTCGTCATACTTTGTCGAGGAACGCCTCTACCTCACGAAATGCGACATAACGATCTTGCATTATTAATTCCCGCACAATTTCGATATTTATACCGCCAATTACCACCTACAATTAAACTCACTGAACCAGTGATACACAGTGGTATTCGATGGTGCTTCATCCCCAAAAGTCGAAGTCAATTGATCGAGGCACTGTTTGTGAGTTAGTCCACGTCGAAAATCGTAATAAATCATCGTACGAAAATACTCACGAGTCAAATCCATGGCGATGAAGACACGCAATTTTGAAAATGACGCCACAATGGAAAAACAAACTGTATTCTACAGCTAAAGAGTTAGATGTTGTAATTACTTTTTGAAAAATTTTCGGAAATGGCCAGTTCCGGATTTGTAACACTCATTCACAATATACAGAGCATATTTAATAAATGTTGAAAATGGTTTATCATATTAAAAGATGTTCTGAAATTTACCCCTACTACGCTGAATACGGCGGGTAAGTTTGTATGGAACCTGAAAATCGGTACCTATTAAACCTCAGTGTTTGAAATGTTTTGAAGATTAAGTCTTAGAGAACTAATTAATGGATGAACTTATGGGACTTCTATATAATTTTCAATTTAAATGTATGATAAATTGGTATTTGCCTTTTGGGTTGTCGCCGAGTTGAGATCAGCGACCGCACCGTTGACCACCAATCGCTGCTATCGCGTTCAACTCCAAGGTATGACTAACTGACTGGTACATATACTTTTTGCTTGGAAAAAAAATTGTTTCCCAGCTGAGTGGACGCAAATACGAATAGGTACTGCGTAGCGCTGATCGCTGAGAATGATATAGGCTCTGAATTTTTTTTGGTTTGGTTTGGCTTGGAAATTCGAAGTATGTATATGTTTTGTTTTTAGAAGGGATCTCCGGCGACTGTTCTTTGGTCGAGAGCTGAAGTTGAGAGACCTAGCTTTTTGACATAGAGATCAGAGATCATCACGAGCTCGAGTCGGAAGATTAGTGTATATAGTACAATAGACATCATTGTAATTCGAATGAGTCGTGGAAAAGAATATTTTTAGCGTTAACTTTCCAGAGTACATACATTTAATTTACACCAAGCTCAATATGTAAAGAGCTCATAGTAGCAACGAAAATAAAGTCACTACAATACTATCACCTGCCAAAAATTCAGATGTTTGTAACTCGTGACCGTTTTGGGTCACAGACTCTCGGAATATCTATTAATACAGCCACTCTCCATAAGATTACTAAATACTAAAAATCAATTTAACGACTCAACTACGAATCCGCGGCCCGTCTAAATACTATTAAAATTCTACGATTTACATCGCAAGATAATAAAATTAATTTCCTAGCCATGAATACATAGCTCCTAATTCAATAATTGCAAAATGTGAACATATAAAATACGACGTTTGTTAGCATTTCTGAACAAGACTCTAGAAGAACAAGTTAAACACATTCGTTAAAGCAAGTTAACAACTCAACTTCGAGTCCGTGGCCCGTCTAAACACAGCAAATACACAATTTCGGAATAATCCTATATGTTCGTTCCCTTTGCTGTGGCGACGACAGGCTGTTGGAGTTTCGAGGCCAAGAATTAGACTAGGAGGGTCGGTCGCTGACTTAGAAATAGGGGTGTGAGGGGTGTGACCCTTCTGTGTCGTTTCTGGCACAGAGGCTCGCCATAGCGTTTCTACGCGGTGATACCGCGAGCGTTATAGAGACTTTTGCGCCGGGTTCGACAGGCAATTAGTAATTTTTAGCAAATAGTCTTATATTTAGTATTTAGAATATCCATGATATTTTTATTTTAAATTAGATTTTAATTTTATATTCGAAATCTTTGGTTTTTATTTAAATAAATGTAATATTTTGTAATATTTAACAGTAGAAATGCTTTACAATAGCAATTTATCAGAGATTTCACAACTCGAGGAGGATAAAGAAGTAATGAACTTTAATCGTAATAAATAAAAAGCTTTGCGTATAACAGATAATTAGATTCAAAATATACACTTTTTAACGTCAGAGCACAAACTTTGAAACAAAAAACAATACAAGAAGAAAACCAAAATAATACCGACGTCGTATAAACATACAAAAAAAATCCACAGATCTTGCAGTCCCCGCAACCATCGGTTTCATTGAAAATGAACCTACCCAAATCCGATTTTCAAAGATTATTTTATTTTATTACTACGAAATCGTGGCACTGCTACGTAATCGTGGTTTTGCCACGAAAACGTGGCACTATTCCTTTCAACTCTTTAAACTCAGAAATAAATCAACGAAAAAAAAATCCGATTTTCAAAGATTATTTTATTTTATTACCACGAAATCGTGGCACTGCTACGTAATCGTGGTTTTGCCACGAAAACGTGGTACTATTCTTCTCAACTCTTTAAACTCAGAAATAAATCAACAAAAAAAATATTTTCGTTTGTTCAACATATTTGAAACATTTAGGTTTTAAACTGCAGCCTCTGATATCCTTAAACGCTTTGAACTCAATAATGAAGCATTCGAACGAATACAGGCCGAAATGCGATGACCGTAATGTTAACAAGTTCCCGATCGTCCATAAAATCTAACATGTGATGTCAAATTACTTGTTCGATTTCCAACCGATTTCCAAAATTTTGGTCTCAAACTGTAGCTACCGACGCCTTTTAACCTTTTCTATAACACTTCAAAGTAATCCGATGAATAACCTCTGAAATATAGTAACTTATATCCGCAAACACCAGCGATCGACCAAAAAATCTCATCTTTCGGAAATAATTTCTCTTACAATTACCAACCGATTTCCAAAAACTTGATCTCAAATCGTAGCTACGTTGATGGCCAAGACACTATTTTTTTTAATTTTCGATACAGGTCCCCGATCTCGAAATATTTTGGATTTAGTAAAAAAAAAATCCGAAAAAATCCCGATTTTTTAACATTTTCCAATTTTTTACAAAATTTACTAAACCGATTTCCAAAATTTTGATGTCATAAGATGCTCAACTGAATTCTTGATCTTTTAAGACCTTAAAATCTTGGCTAGACTCCATACCCTCGGAGTTATGGTTAAAAATGCGTCTCCCGTGAAATGGATTTGATAGTCAATTTCAATGACAAAAGTAGTGTGTAATCTTTGACCACCCCCTTTTCATACCTGTGAAGTTTCATTAAAATCTGTTCAGCCGTTTTGTAAATTAGTTCGAATAGACTGATAGACGTACAAATAGACAGACAAAAAATAGTGTATCATTTCTGACAAGGTTCTCTTTATATGTGAATGGTTTCATTAAAATCTGATCAGCCGTTTTGAAGATTAGCTCGAATAGACAAATAGACGTCTATATAAATATATAAGCTGTAGTTTTGTTGGCATTATCAAGTTTCCCAGCTCATTTCGCCCCACTGCAGGGGCTTAGACTTCTCCTCGGGATGAGGGTGCTTGGAGCTTAATTTACCACGCTGCTTCAGTGCGGATTGGCAGATGTTAACGACTGCCATTTCATAATTATAAATTAATTGTCTTTATTTAAAAGTTTATGATATAAAAATCGGGCGTGAAGTTATCCATATATTTAACATATTTATTGTTGCAGTATGTTGTGTTAGTATGGTATAAAGGTTCCAGTGTGGCTATCCCAGTATCGTTTTTAGCATAGATTAAATTAATTTGAGAGCAGCGTTTGGTTTTAATAGAGTAGGGATTTCGTGAGGGTGAAGACCGGCGTGCGTGGACTTCGCGCACTGAAACTTGTATTGAAACTCGCCATCTTACACGAGCTAGCTAGAATAAGAGTGGTAGGACGGCAAACGCAGAAAAGGGCTTCTAGTCAATTCGTACTTTTATGGTTTTAAAGCTGATTTTCTTGTGGATTTAGGTATTAACATCAACAAAAAAAAATCACTATGATAATTTAGAATCACCTATTACTAATATGATAAAATGTTAGAAATTACTAAAATAAATTACAAGAACAATACATTTTGTGAAACTCCCTGTAAAAAAAATTATATTGCGAATAACTTTACCAATAGAAATAAGATTAAATACATAAATTTAATAAGTAATTGTATTATATTACACTAAGTACTTTATGAAAATAAAAAACTACTTGCTATAGAAAAACAAATGATATAGTATTTACAATATTAAAATATCATCTAAGTTGGTCCCGTGCGGCATCGATCCCATTACACTTGCACTGTTTCCGCGCTGCACAGCGATGCTCAGTTGCTGTGCGAAATAGGCGCCCGCTCTGGGATCGCCAGCGGTGCTGACCAGACGGGTGGACAAATCCTTTACGAATTTTTTCGTATCAGACGACCACGGACCGAGTGTCTACTGCAACCGCCGCAAATTCGTAGTGAGGAATCAACCCCAAGTATTTGCGGCGTTTAAATAACTGCGCCTGGTCGGCCGCCGCGCCAGCACTCTGGGCCGTAAACGGGCATGGGATGGATCCTCTTCGGGTCTCTTGCCATCGTCCCTGAACAAACCTTTCGGCTCAAGATGAGGGGATCGAGGCAGTCACAAGAGCCCGGCGCATCAAGTCATTGATGGCTTCGTGGCGGTAGGTACGACCGGCACTTTTGAGACACAAAAGTCCGTGGCGACCCAGCCGGTCCACGCTACGGCCACATGGGCATTGATGGGGCTCGCACACTTCTGTCATCATCATCATCATCATCAGCCCATTTTTACCCCACTGCAGGGGCTTAGGCCTCCCCCAGGGTGAGGAGGGGGGCTTGGAGCTTAAGTCCACCACGCTGCTCCACTGCGGGTTGGGAACTGTAACGACCGCCATCTATTGACAGCGTCCGGGACCGACTGCTTAACGTGCCCTCCGAAGCACGGTGTCAGTGATATTCTGTACTTAAGTCAGAAAAAACTTAGGCACTTCTGTGCCTAACCGCAAACAGACAGCGATGCGTAGTGAAACGGGATCCAAAACTGTGCCGATGTTTTTGGATGGGAGTGCGTGTAGCTAGTGACCCGATTCCTTTTTAGACACAGCAAGGAGTCTCGCTCGATCAGTATCGTCAGGGGCCCGCTCGATAAATAAATAAATTGAATTTTAAAAAAATCGAGGAATAATAACAAAATTTAAGTTCCAAATGAAAAGACCACGAAAAAAACTCTAAAACATTTCAAAAAACTATTAGCGAAACTAAACTAAACTATAAGTTATTGTACTCATAAGAATAGTTTGAATTATGGTATTTTAACATATGAAATTACAAATAAAAACTATTTTATTATTATGAAGGCAAAAATTTCACCCAAATTTGAAAATGTTCCTAAACAATTATTAAGTATTTCTAGCCCGAATTTATTAGACACTGTCCTTCCGGCACAGCTAGTGAATTTATCGAAAGTAATCCGCAATAAAACTTGCGATATATCAGAAGGTGTAGTTTCGTTTTAAAGTAAAATTACTGAATCGAATCATTTGTATTAGAAAACACAATTATAACGTTACGTGTTAAGGAAAAAAATATCTCCATGTGTAACACGTGTTCAATTGTTTTTAATTACGTGAAAAACGCCAATAAAAGGCAACACGGTGAATATATTAAAGAAGTAACTTTTCCTAAATTGTACATATAACAATAAACAAATAATGGTATTGACAAAACATGCCGTTCCTGCAATTCTATGCCACTGAAAGTAGCATCGGCTCGGCTTTCAAAAAAATGAAACAATTAAAAGGATTTTATATCAGAGTTATAAACCTCAAAAGTACTAATAGAATCTATCCAGTATTTTCCATGATATCTGCGGTACACGATATTCAATGAAATTTCAAATTGCTAGATGATTTAAATTTTTTTTGTTAAATAAATAAACACTGGCCAGCATTTTCTCATGTTGTAGTAGATTTTTCGTTTGCCATGTTGAATGCTGTTTGTAAATATTTTAATAATTGTAGTTTGTTAGATTATTAGAATTAGAATTTTTGTTTTGTTTACTATAAAACTCTTACTAAAGAATAGAATTTTTTGCACCATAAAATACCTAAAAAATTTAAAAAAAAATCAAAATTGAGGTTTGAAAACTTTATTATTACTCATAAAGAACAATGTTCACTTAAAATAAGTTATTATGCTAGTTACAATTTTAAACTTAATTAAGATTGTATAATAGACAATTTTTTTAGTTTTGACTTACTGTATTTAATACATTCAATTTCCCTTATTTCAGCAGGTAAATTATTATACATTTGTGCCCCCCTATACATCAGACTATTCATGCCTTAATTAGTTCTAGGTTTATATAACCTTCTAGGTTCTAGGTTTATATATAGGTAATAGTTCGAGTTTGTTTATGTCTCGCAGTTCGTGTTTGAATATCAGTCTTTTTAAACTCATTTGTGAGTTAATCTTGTTTGTTAATATCTTTTATATTAGAATACAAGTTGTGTATGTAATTGTTTTAAGTTGAATAATTTCATTTCTTCATATAGCAACTTTGTATTCGTTAAGTAATCGTATTTGAATAAAGTTTTGATAATTTTGTTTTGAGATATTTGCAGGTTTTGTGGAACTGATTTAGTTTTTTTTTTCAATAAATTTTAATTCAAATTAGGAATGCATACATTCTCCTATTGAAAGTCAAGTTTCCTGCCACCTTTTAACAATATATTCACATTATCATTTAATTTAGGACGACATGGTTACAACAAATCAAATATGAAACAAATTCATTACTGGGGCCGAGTAACTCTTCAAATCCAAGCACCTTTATCACACAAATATTCATTAAGAGAATGTCATAAGCCAACGACAATTCAGAATGTCGCCGCCCACTGGCCCCAAAGGCGACATACCTTGTTATACGAGTTCGTGCTTTACACAAGCAAGACGCACAATAGCGCACCGATTGAAATTAAAGGGCGTAAGTGCAAAATTATTAAAATTTAATTTCTTCTAATTGAAACGCCTATTGAAAAATACAAAACGAGCATCGAATACAGAATTATGAAATCTATATAATATATTTTTTTCAACTATAACAAACTTCTTACTCAGCTACAATGATTGATAAATGGATTTTTAAGAGGTATTTTTACGATTTATTTTTAATCTGTAAAACTTATTAAATAATAATTTCAAAACGAACGTCGTATAAAACGATGACAGTGATTTAATATATTTTAAAGACATTAAGATAAATGAAATCCTTTAAGCGATATCGTTGTTTGAAAATGCCGTCCTCAGCTTCTAACATCGCCTTAACAGCGTAATATGCCTTATTAGTCAGGGCTTTTTTCACAACAGACGTAAACTCGTTCAATGACAGGTTTGTCACATCGTTTGGTATTCTATTATAAACCCATAAATGAGCAATCAGTCTTATGAAGTCTTATTAATAAATGAAGTTATGTTGTGTTCTTTTTGCCTAAATAATATGTGAAGACAATAATCGAAATACGAATCAAAAACAATTTTGTTTTAAAGATTCAACTGTTAACTTTATACTGTTTTTATAATTAGAAAAAAATAAGATTTTGTTAAAAACTTAAAATCGTCATTTATTGACCATAAAGTTATTATATTAAAGAAACACTGAAAGCTTTGTGTAAAAGATAAAATATTTATTCAAACGTTGATAACCATACATCGGAAAACATTCAAAATGATTCAAATTCAGGAGAATTTCATCTACGTTTAAATAAATATTTTTTTCTTCACAATTTTCACAAAATGTTTGTAATATACGGAATGATAAACGGAATCCCGTTTACAAACATTTTATGAAAATGTTTGCTAAAATATAGTCAAGGCCGGTGCGGTGCGATAAAAAACCCGTATTTTAAAGAAAGTCTTTTATCCTCATTTTATGAGAAATATTTACCATACTTACCATTATTAACTGGGGAAGCTAGTTTAATCAACGCAACCGTAGAAAATTATTTTAGGCAATTAAAAAAACGTTCTATCGGAACAGAGAAATTTGAAATGCACACAATTTCTAAGAAAAGTAAGACATGAGACTTTGGCTTTAACTTTGGTATTAGACTTTGGTACTAAAAACTTCTCACGGAAAATAGAGTTGAAGAAAAATTATGTGAAGAAAGTTGGAAAAGACGCCCGGAAGCGAAATTTTCACACTTTGAAGGGCGATATTTAATAGAAAAAAAATATTGATATATACAAAAACTATACATTACAAATGTTTGCCCTTTCACAAAAAACTATAAAAAGGAATATTATAAAGTAAAATAAAACAAAGTGCCTGCGATTTGTGTTCAAAACATCACAAATGCGCAAATACTCACTAAAACTATATTTTGATCCCTATAGTTTAAAAACTTTCTTTAATATTTGAAAAGTATAGGAAAAATGTAACAGATGTTTTGTTTATCGATTTGATTAACTAACTCTAACAGAAACTTGAAAATTTTAGATAATTAATTTTTACCCAATATTGTGAGAATTTTGAAATATTTATTTCATATATTTTGAAAAATATACGAAATACAAAATATTTACTTACACCCAAACAAAATAAATAGATAAGTGAAAAAATGGTAAGTAAAGTAAGCTTAAATTATGAAAATTTTCATAATTTACATTAACTACTAACATATCTACAGAACCTAGTTACCATTTTTCTTATTATCATGCTTTATTTTTTTTGACAATTTTTATATATTTGAGACCTTGTCCTAAAAGTATTTTTATTTTAATCGCTCAAAATTATTTACAGTCTTACAACTTTTCCAATTGAACTTGCTCACCACGACATTTACAGGAAATGTGTTTAAAAAAACATTGTGAAGAGAATTTCATAATCAAGGTCCTTTACGTAACAGACGTGGAGGCGATTAAGCGTCCACAGCACTTATAATACAATCTATATTATATGTTCTTTAATAATTTTTCATCATTTATGAATTCTTGAAGTACTTGAGAAAATGTTTTCAGGAAGACATTTTCCATGTTGTACTTAGGTACCCCAAAGATACGTGGTCGTATTAATGTTTACGTACAGCAACTAAATAAAATGTCCAAAGCGTGATAGCCCCGAGCGCAACGAATCTGTCTCAAATTTTAAGGCCATAGGGCCATGGGCGTGTACTAATGAGTTTTTCTGACTGAAGTACATAACTATCACTGACTCCTTACCTCGGAGAGCACGTTAAGCAGTCGGTCCCGGGCGTTGTCAATACATGGCGGTCGTTACAGTTCCCAACCCGCAGTGGAGCAGCGTGGTGGATTTAAGCTGCAAGCCCCCCTCACCCTAGGGGAGGCCTAAGTTCCTGCATTGGGGTAAAAATAGGCTGATGAAGGAAGTGAAGTGAATTAAATAAAAAACTTATAATATTACTTTATAAATTTTTTTTATAATTTGTATATGCCTGAAATATTTAAGACAATGTTCATCAGAAAGGCCGTTTCCATGTTGCTTAAAATAATTTTAGTATAATCTAAAAAATAATAGGTATAATATGATATTTTTATTTACGACTTTCCAGTACTTATTAGAATACCTAAACTTATCCGTATGTGTTTAGTTCCATACGTTAGTGGCGTGGCACACTACAATTACAACACAATTACGATACATTATGTTAGTGGCATACTATATTTGCTAACCATGTCTGTCCAGCTCCTCTGCACGTACCCCACCTAGACTTTGTTTTCCTCGTGCTGTGTCCTCGGGCCATGCTCCTATCTTGGGACCACAGTGGGTTTACGAGAACCCATTGAAGGGTTCTATAATCCATCTTCCGACTCGATGACACCATAATTATCGATTGTCATCTAAATTATACATATCTGTGAAATTCGAATTCGATTCGAATAACCGTTGAAAAGTGTTTTCATGTGGAAGCAGTTCTGGCTTCATCATCAGTGCGTGCCAAAAATCATGATTAACTATTTAAATTAAACTCATATACAAAGTTTCATGACCGGCCTACTAACCGCTGAGGAGTTTGCTCGTGCGAGCAAATTATCCTAGGTGCATCATCAGTTTATGGTGTAAATTATACTTCACCATTAGAACCATCTAACTTATATACAAAATTTTGTGGTCGTGCTAATAACTGTTGATGAGTGCCCCTCATGAGGAGACAATCATGGCTGTAGCAAGAGGTCATTTTTTCATCATTTTAGTTTATTGTTATCGAAGTATTTTCAAAATTTCCCCATGCTTCAGTGGAAGTGGGTAAAATATTAATCGCTAAATTCCAGGACATACAAGTGAAGTTAAATAAAAGTTTTTTAAAGTTTGTTTAAAGTGTTTTAAATTACAAAATAGGTGATTTGTACTATATAGAGCAACTGTGAATCAGTAAAATAAATAAAAATTATTTGTTTTCAATTACTTGCCAGATTACGTTATTTGTATTATATTAGATTGGTAATATTCATTTATGAATGAAGTGGCGTAAATTAAAAGATGAAAATATACATTTTAGACTTTGGCCTTTTGGTAAATCGGTTACGCCATTTCATTTTCTTCTCATTCCTGTTTTCTAAATCCAGAGGTTTTCAGTTCAGTCAAAAACGATTTGATAATAAATAATATGAAATTATTATGCAGAAAAATGCATTTTCAAAATTCTCCCTCTAGTACAATCGCCTAAACTCTTGGGTAGAATATAATTTTTGGTGTCTCTTGTAAACTTGGGACTACATTAATACGCACGGATCTTTGCCGCTCCTTTTCTATGGAATTTTTACAAAAATTTTATTTATAAAAGTACATTTTGTAAGTTAATTCATTATTCGTTAAATAATACAGTCTAGTTTACTGTTAGCTGTGATAGTTTTCCTTTTAACTACGTTATATGTACTCCTGTCATAAATTTCTCCACATATCCAAAAACAACGGTTTGGCTGGTAATGGGGGGGGGGGGGGCATGACTAACAAAAATTTGGACTTTAGGAGTGCATATCTCAACAGCTATTAACTTAAATAAAAAAAATGTTTGAAACCTTGACCTTGGCATCGTTTTTTAAGACCTATCGTTTGGTACCTTTCGCGTTAATATACGATGAATATTTTTTTTCGTACTTTAGTTAAATGTGTGGCGACCTATCTCAAAAAAAAATTTTTTTCTTAATTTCACTACATCATTGTGTAGCTGGTTTATTGATTACACCTACCATCCAAATTTCATCTATATATTGCCAATAGTTTCCGAGGAAAACCACAGACAGACAGACAGACAAACGGACGGACGGACGGACGGACATGGCGAAACTATAAAGGTTCCTTTTTGCCATTTGGCAACGGAACCCTAAAAACCGACTTCAAAAACATAAACTTTGTATGGGTACTTAACTTGCCAGGTAATAACATTTACAACAATGATATATTTATAACCTGAATGAAAATAAAGCTGTATGGTACCTACTACAATTAAAAACTAAACTATGCATTTTAAAATAAACACAAGAAAATGTTGTGAAGAAATTATTTCTAACGGTGATCAAATAAAACTAATCCAATAATCCACCCCTCGTCGCCCCCGACGCAAATGTGCCCATGATGCTCATCGCATTGCCGCGCTGAATTGCAATGGCTATTCTTTGCACCAGGAAGGAACCGGTACGGGGATCGAATCCCCTTTCTCTCAGACGACGGCCGATGCCCGCGACGAAACGTTTGTCTTCACTCCCCCAACAGCCAGCTTCTTCCACCGCAAGAGGGACGAACAAGTATTAACTCTCCAGAGTAGATATTTGATTCGTTTTCAGGCGGCTGTAGACACCGCAGCGCTCCGGCCGTTCCCACGGTGCGACCAAGGTGAGAGGCGGCAAATGTGCTGACACACAAATGTGGCGTCCCAAAGTAGACATCAACCCTTCTCCCACGGCACCAAGGTCATACCATTGGGTCTTTTGCCATCGGAACGGCTAAGACCAGGAGGCTCCAATACGCATGGAACATTGGCCGAAATTAAAGCCCTATGTCGTTAAGAGCGTGGTGTCGCGGAAATCTCCATGAGCAGCGATGACAACTCAACGCGTGGTGTCTGTCGGCCTCCACCATGGAACCGCAGATGCATAGGTGTCGTTCACAAACATCGTAGCCCAGGCGGAGCCCCACTGCCACACGCAAAGACTCGCCGTCTAAGTTTGTAAAGTCTGTCACATGTCTGAACGCGATAAAATCAAAGACTACCGAACGGATTTTCTTACGGTTTTCCCCAATGGACGGAGTGATTCAAGACTTTTGTATAATTAATATCTTGCGTAAATTGGTTGAAACATGACGTATTGTTGAAGAAATCGGAAAAAAATCAAGCCGACTGGGAGCTTTCATCGAAAACGCTACCTAACCCCTTTGAGATATAACGAACCTATGTAGGAATATTTGCTCTATTACAGGTCTAATGAAAAGTCCTCTATAGCATGTCTATCTTTTAAGCATAGCTTACTATACCTATTTTAATTTAAAAAACTTTTCACATAAGATGTGATACCTAATTGAAAAGCTATTTACAAAGATACTCTGTTAATCATTATCTAATTAAATACATTAGTCCGATTTTCGAATTTGTGACTAGTTGGAACTACATAATCCGTCGAGGCAATGACGATCCTGAAGTAGTCAAATTAATGAATTATATGAAAAAACAATAGCTTCGTGAAGATTTTGTGCCAGTACAGTGTGCTTATGGAGACAAACATAGTACTACCAATTTTCTTGAGGCATGGCGCTCTAAATTAAATCAGGCAGTCGGTACAAAAGCCTCAAATATTATGCACTTCTTCAAAGTTTTACCAGAAGATGCTTCCTTCTATTACAATATGTGATGTGATAGCACGAACGCAGCGAACCTGTTTCAAATCTATAAGGCCATGGTACGAATCCGGGTGTGTATCAATGAGTATTTTCTGACCTAATTACATTAACTATTACTGACTCCGTGCCTTGTAGAGCACGTTAAGCAGTCGGTCCCGGTTACTGTCTATAGACGGCGGTCGTTACAATCCGTCAACCCGCTTTGGAGCAGCGTGGTGGATTTAAACTCCAAACCCTCTCATCTTGAGGGGAGGGCTAAGCCCCTGCAGTGGGGTATAAAAAGGGCTGATGAAATGGAATGGAAAATTATATGCTTTATTGCCCAATAAAAAGGAGCAAACATATGTTATATTGTTCGATCTTGTCACAAGCATTGTTCTAGAACGACATCCAACCAAAATCCACCTAGATTTTGAAATTGCAATATCAAATGTTTTTAAATATTTTTTTCCGGATATTAATGTTTGGTATTAGATTCAAAAGCAATAAACGCATACCTACACTTACTAGTTTGTAAAGGTACCTCTCTACCACTACAACCGTTAGATTTAATAGCAAAATGTTGGCTTTATATACAATCATATTGTACCAACGACTCGAAGCTCAAGGAGTTTATTGCTTATTTTAATAAAAAATATATACAAAAAGAGTCAGTGCGAGAGTGGTTTATTAATAATGAAAGGTACAGAACAAAGAATATTTCTGAAGCGTGGAATGGTGCCATCAATAAAAAAGTTAATAAGAACTATGTTACTTTGGCCAAAGTATACTGACCGTAATTTTTTTGACACCAAATGAAAAATTGACGTCCAAACGTATCTACAACAATTTCTCTTGAAAAAGATAATTTTATAATTAAAAGTCAAATGCAGGTTTTGAACAATGACACTGCTTTACGCAATTTTGTCACACTTTGCTCAATAGGACCCCAGCTATTTGTCATTCTCAGATTTGAGACCTGGAGAATGAATGAGCTAGATAGAGCCAAGAATAGTTCTGCGAAAAAGCGGCCCAAACATTTTATGTATTTACGCGGATATCGAGGGCTTATTCGCAATGTAAACTTTGATAAGTCTGAATAATTGTACATACTTACCTCTAATTATTTTATATAAAAATGTTAAATTAATGACATCTCTACGCATCGCAACAGAAATCACTTTAAAGTATTTAAGTCTTTCTTTGTAACCATATTTTTTTTTCTAGCCATTCCTTCGGATTACGAAAGGTGCTAGACAAATCAGCATAAGTGTACGAGTCGCGTAGTGAGGCGGAGCTCCGTCAAATCGCCAAACAGCACTGCAATATTAATACTGTGCAAACAAAACTCCTGTATAAAAAAAAAATTGTTTTATAATATGTCTATTGAAATTTTTCCCATTTCTCAAAATTAAACCTAACATTCTAGAGACTTTGACGTTATCCATATATGACAGGAAACTCAATTTACTATCAAAAATTAACAGCAAAATTTCTAACACAATCCGCTTTTTGTAAAGAATTTTGATTGATATAATACTGTGAAGTAATTGTATTTTGATTTCGGGTAAAAGTAATGTACGAACATTTAATAAAATTAATATGCATACCGTTAATCATGTAAGTAGGTACCAGTCAAAAAGTCTGTTTATATCGTCTTGGAGCAAACAAACGTCTTAGGGCGATTAAATGATTCTTGCTATTTTTAAATCATCTGCAAACATAAAGGGAGTAGAGAAAATAAAGCAATAAAGAATATTTTTTTCCATTCCATTAGCCCTTTTTATACCCACTGTAGGTGTCAGCAGGCGTAGGCGACTGCTGTGGAAGAACAGATAGCAGTGTCAACGATACCTAGCACGTAATGTAGTAAATATAAGTAGTGATAATTAATTTCTCTTTTTTTGTTTTTTGGTATTTTTTAATGTTTTGTAAGCAGCAGAAAATAAAGGCTAATAAAAAAAGGTGTCAGCAGGCCTACAGATGAGGGAGTTTGGAGCTTAAATCCACCACGCTGCTCCAATGCGGGTTGGCGGATTGTAACGACCGCCATCTATTAACAACAAAGGAACGGATTTCTTAACACGCTCTCCGAGGCACAGAGTCAGTGATAGTTATGTACTTAAGTCAGAAAAACTCATTGGTGCACGCCCGGATTCAAACCACGGCCACACGGCCTTATCGATTTGAAACAGGTTCGCTGCGTACGGGCTATCACGACACAACACCACTCGATATTCAGCACGAGACGCGCTATGCACTAGTTGTAGTCTGATTTACTCCCAGCAATGTCTCACAGAGGTTCGCCTCAAGTTCCCACTGATGTAGAAGTATTGACTTTTTTGGGAGTCCATTTCTACACAGGAAGGTAGTGATTTGAAGGTAGAGCTACTGAAAATCTCATCCAAGCGCTGAAGCAATGTAAGCGGTCCCAGTCATGTTCGGTCGACCATATTGTGGATACTATAACGACATTTGGGGACATGTCGTTGTGGATACGCCCTCCCTTCATAAGGAATTTCATTAATAAAAATGTTACATAATACCGGGCCCAGATGCCAGCCTTGTGAAACGCCAAAATTTATTTTATGTCGTATACATTCAAATTCCTCATAAAATCCACAATCTTTTAATACATCACAAATATTCAAAATTGTCAAATGCGATTTATTTTAAAGAAACAAAAATAAATTAATTAATGGCTCATCTCAAGTGTGAATAATAATCGTCGAGTACGCAAATCTCTTATAATTTTAAGATCAAAAATAGCACGTTTGCCGGAAACTTTTAATTGCGTCCGTAGAATGACGCACGATTTCGACGCCAATGTTTTTTTTAATCCTCAAACATTGGCGATGGCAAAAGCTTTCGTGTTGAATTTGTAACGGTGGGATGTCTATGTATCTATATAGAAGACATAACGTAGTTAGGAAATCTTATTGACGTAACCAGGAGTGAAATTTCACTAACTTAACCTGGGGTTTCAATACATTGATCAGATGTGCAAAAAACGGTGTATATTATGACATCATGAACCTAGCAATACCCAGACGTAGCATCGCGAACTACCGATGCACCGCTAGTAAGTCAGCTGGCTATGTACGCACGCGTCAACTTATACACACATACACATAGTAACTACTACGTTGGTTGTTCAGTGACAGTCTAGAGTTTTTATTACGTCTATGTATGACTTCTGTGCGTTGGTATTTAGATTGACATAAAAATATATCAACAACCTATTTCTTAATCAAGCTAAACAACCTTTAGTACTTTTGTTATAGGTGCCTTCAGTACACCCTACTCATAGAAATGGGACATGAGATGGGACAGTGGGACTAATCAAAAGGATTTAATTGTATGATGTAACATGATAATCCGAAAAAGTTAATATGTCATGAACACCTATAAAACTGCTATCACTAATTAAATTAAATCCGCAGAAAAACATCAAAGAACGTGTAACGGCAGGTAATCCAAAATATATCGAAACTGTTAGTTATCGGTTGTCGAAGCGCAAGCTGAGAGCGGGAAACCCTTAATACGTATTTTTATTTTTTACTATATTATTATTAAGACGTACAGATATTAAAGTAAGATTAAAAAAAATATTTTTCTTTTTAAATAATCGATATACATATATATGAAAAATGAACTAAAATAAAATGTCGAAAATTATGTTGAATGTTTTCTAAAATACTTTTAAACTAGCGACCCGCCCCGGCTTCGCACGGGTAGCAAAGCATATATGCCAGAGTGTTTTTTCTGTCGTAGTGTCGTATCTGTTTGTTGGGTCGAACATGTGTATTAAATTTAATAAAATTTAAATGTAACGTAAATTCATCCTACTTGTTTTTCAATTATTTATTTATTATTGTGTAATATTTGAAAAAGTAGAGAATAAGTATATACATAAAAACAAACTAAAATATTTTTATATTCAACATTGATAACTTTTGCCTAACAACGTATGTTGCTTCGTGGGAGTATGGCCGCCCGGCGCGGAGAACGGTCGCTTGTAGCGTGAAATTTATTGATTCGTGATAACTCCTAAGATATTAATTAAAATTGTATGGTGTAAAGGGCAATCATAATATGCATGAATTGCTGAAGGTAAATAACGCATTTAATTTAATATGGATTAGTACTGTATCCGTATGAATTGATTTCCAATCACCTCATCATATAACACCGTTTTTTAAACATAAAAATAGGTATAGTAAGCTATACCTACACAAAAGATAGATATATGCCACAGCGGCTTTTCTAATAAAGCTTTTCTTTAGTCCTATCAAAAAGGAACAATGCGTCTACACATTATTTTGTCTTCAACACGACCTCTTCAACAATAATCGTCATATTTCAACTAATTTGCACAAAACATTAATAAATTATACACATAAATTTTCCTCTTGAATAACTCTGTCTATTGGTGTCAACCATATGCCAATCCGTTCGGTAGTTTTTGAGTTTATCGTGTTCAGACAGACAGACAGACAGACAGACGCGGCGGGGGACTTCATTTTATAATATGTAGTGAAGTATCGACATACAGTGTATTAAACCGCATGGACCGTTTGGTTTACATTAGGTAACCTAACCGTGTTTTAGAAGAAATGGTAAAACACGTTCACACGTATAAAAAGTTATTTTATTTAAAGTACATACATGTTTTGGCATATCTTGGGTTTAAGGATATACAGCCATTTTTTTCTAGTTGACTGATCAATATTTACTCGGGGCCTCACTACTTGTTATTTAGAATAGGTAGGTACTTAAGAGCCCCTAGAAGCTCTCCGTCGTCGACAAGCCCTCGAGAACGATCGAACGCAGCGAGCGTGTAGATACATAAGTAGGTAAGGTAGTTTATGAAATTTTATAACAAACAAATTTGCAAACAAAAATAAAATATAAAAATTATAAATATAATAATAATTATTATAATACATGGGACTTCCCACACAGCACCATCTAGTCCCAAAGTAAGCAAGTATTATGCTTGTGTTATGGGTTACTAGACAACTGCTATACATACTTAAATATTCTTTATAATATATACATATATAAATATTTTTGCGAAGACAGCACAAACATATAACAACCAAGACCCGGTACCAGTATCAATATTCCCAATATCAATTGGGAGATAACACCTCCAATTTTAATTTTTAAACATTTTCTGATATTTCCATCAAATTGTACCACGTAGACTTTTGCGTTTAGTACCGACTCAGTAAGTTTTTAAGTACATTAAATTAATTTTAAGACAATTTGTCGTATATTTACTAATTAATATACTATATGCCCAGTACGTATGATTATTCTGTGATTGGTATTCGCTACCAGTTCGCTAAAAAAACATTGAATTGAGTGTTTCGTGTTGAACGAAAAACGTAGGTACGTTCGAATTTATTTTTTACTCATTTACATTATGTTGTTATCTTATCTTTGTTACTTACTAGATAAATAAGTGTTGTATGATTGTGCATAATAAAAATTTCGAATACCTTAATGATTATTGAGAAATTGGACTTAAAAAAAAAATGTATTTTTCGGTAAGGAGCCTTAAACGGAGTGTGTACTGGCTTTCCATACAAACGACGTTAACAGCTGCACCCCATTGGATCTGTGATTGACCTTAACCGACTGCCGCAAAAAAATTATACGGTATTCAGATCAGCAAAAACTGGGTTCAACCGTTTTTATTTTTTAAATTATTTTGATACTTATATTGAAAAATGAAATATTAAATTGGGTTTTTTTTTCGAATTTTTATATCTTTCATATTTTGTGAAAATGCAATTAGTTTCATGCTGAACAAGAGCAAAATAAAACAATTTCGACTAAATAAATGGTTGACTGTTAACCACCCACTGCTAATTATTCTCATTATATGTAACTGTTGGTTGGTTGGTGGCAGTCTCCTTAACATAAATAAATAAAAAGCCTTTCGCATTAAATTTTTGTTTTCAATATATCAATATATTTTTTTTAAACTCGACTGCAAAACCCGTTAACTGAAAAGAGAAAAACAAGCTATGCCTATTCTACAGAATTTGGTTTGAACAATGTATAATTTACCATGCAATGTTTTTTTCGATATCTACAGATATAAAAATATACTATCATATAAATATAACTTGAATGGTATAAGGTAAGTATAGACAGGGACAAACGAAAACTACAAAACGTAGTTGTAAAAATGTTTATTTTCACTTAAAGTTCACCTCTGAACATATTTTTGCTTACTTTGGGACTAGATGGCACTGTGTGGGATGTCCCAGATATTATTATTATTATTAACGGCTACAATTTCTGATCGTTACAATGTAAAATAGTTGAATGGTCACCTAAAGTTAGTACGTAAGTTCTTCTCATGGTTTCCTTCGTAACATCGTAGTCGCATTTGTTTGTTAAAGTATTTTCATTACATACTATCCGGTTATTTGAATTTATATGTCGTACAATTGGGATTTGGGCACATCATTGATATTAAAAGAAAATTTCTTTATATCGTTTACAGCTGTCTCAAAGAATTGCGCTCCGTCGTCGCTGTCGTCGCATAAGAAGCTGACGCTATCGATTTCCTTCTAGATATTTCTGAAATGAATGTAATTTGTTTTCTTTTAATATATGCTTTTAAGATTATTTTTTCTTAAATTTCAATTAAATTATTCAATGTAACAGGTCGAATCAATTTAAGGCACTTTTCTATTTCTATTGACACATTTAACAATTTATCAGTTAATTATTGATTTATGTAATCTATACTAATATTATAAAGCTGAAGAGTTTGTTTGTTTGTTTGAACGCGCAAATCTCACGAACTACTGGTTCGAATTGAAAAATTCTTTTTGTGTTGTATAGTTTATTTATTGAGGAAGGCTATAGGCTATATGTATAAAATAATACTATCTGTCTGTCTGTCCATTTGAGCAAATCTTCAAAACGGCTAAACTGATTTTGATGAAACTTCACAGATATGGAAAGAAAGTGGTCAAAAGTGACATACACTACTTTTTGTATGTCTGTATGTACGTCCATCTGTCTATTCGAGCTAATCTCCAAAACGGTTAAACCAACTTTAATGAAATTTCACGGCTAGGAGGTGGTCAAAAGTGACATACGCTACTTTTTGTCCGTCTGTTTGTCTGTACGTCTATGTGTCTATTCAAGCTAATCTTCAAAACGGCTCAACAGATTTTGATGAAACTTTGCAGCCATGAAAGAAGGTTGTCAAGAGTGACATCAGCTACTTTTTGTGTCTGTCTGTCGTTTGTCTTCACTGATCTATCAACGTAGATAAAGCCGAAATTACTAAGTCTAGGAAGCCGAAATTTGGAACAGTGGTTTATTTTATAATGTATAAATTTTTTATGAAAGGAATATTTGGAAATTTCAAATTTAAGGAGGGAGGGACGGAAGGGCTTTGTATGAGTCTTTGTTCTTAAAGTTAGAAACATAAAAAATTTGACATAAATAAATAATGATGTCTTTCAGGGTTTTTGGATTTCCACATCTTAAGGGGGTTAAACGGGAGGTGAAAAGTATGGGAGTATGGGTTTTCCTAAAGGAGTGGGGAGAATGAAGATTGAAAGTTTGAATGGGTGTACCCAATATTAGTTTGAGCAAAAAGTATGTTTAAACCATTTCGAAAGTTAATACTACCTAAAACAGGAATGTGTAATCTACGCAAGCGAAGCTGCGGGCGGTCGCTAGTATTAATATAAGAGCCATAGATAGCAGTTTCGATTTCATTAAATTTTATATATATCGTACAGAAGTTGTGCATAAATAAGCGATATGTGCAAATATATTATGATAGTAGGTAGACACTGTGGTGTATTGATTCATTGAGAGTTTGCTCCAAATTGTCTATTTTCTTATTTAAACAATAAAATTATCGTTTGAAGTTTTTTAATTATTGAAAAGCTTCCCATCATTTGTGCAATTATAGATCATTTGTGCTTTTTATGTTTAGTTAGCACTGAGAAAAATCGATTTCAATCAACTTGGATTTCTACTTGATTAGCTTTATCTTGATTGTATTAATCAAAAAATAGTTCTTTTTATTAACCACATATTGGCTACAACAACAAAGATAACTTCTTTAACATTTTAAACAAATAAAGTGATTAATTTCACTAAATATACTCAGCGTACTACAGCGTACATAGCAACTAGCTATAGTAAAACCACCTAAAACTAGCGTTTGCAATGTAACAAAAAAATTAGTTTATTTACGACTTCACATTAGAAACGTCTAAAATTATCAGTGTTTTTCTACTATATTATGCGTGTTATATATATATATATATAAACTTTCTTCTTGAATAACTCTATCTACTAAAAAAACCTGGATCAAAATCCGTTGCGTAGTTTTAAAGATCTAAGCATACATAGGGACAGACAAACAGCGAGAAGCGACTTTGTTTTATACTATGTAGTGATTTCAAAACCGTATCCTTGTAAACATAGTCTCCGATGTGTTGATTTGCGGTTTGGTACATTAATGAGTATTACCAAGATAAGATCGACAGTCTGTATAGATATCATTTCCATATAGAAAGGGTCTGACATATTTTACAGCCCTTATAAAAGCTCTTTCTTTATTACACTGTTTAGTATTCTACTTGCGTACGCTATTTATTTGGATGGCCCTGATTGCGAAATTATATGCGTCCGTCCTTCGTTAATAATAATCTGTCAAAAATAAAAGCATAATACGTATAGAACGACCATGGAACTATTATGTACTACGTACAACTGGAAGGAGCTCTCTCTAACATTAGCGTGGTCATACGTAAACTGGTGATTAAAAAAAAAAAGTGCGAAAGGGAAGTAACCGGGTGCCTAACTATCTTTTTCTACACCACTGCTGTGTGGCTAGCATAAAATATACCACTACACTGGGAAAAGTACTATGGTGAATTTAGATTTTATTATGAGGGAACCGAGGAATAAAAAACTATGCGTCATGATAATTACGATACAGGATCTATAATTTCCGCTGATGCATAATGTTTTCCTCTTCATATTTCTCGTTTTTTATTATGGGGGTCATCCATTGCTCGACTGTTGAACATTTTTCTTATGGTAGGTAATTAGTAGCCTACAAAAGTTAGGTAATGGCATTGCTTCGCAATGCATGATCTCACGTCGCGTTCTAATATCACTTCTTCTGAAAGTTCTGAACCCATTTTGATGATTTTTGTATTTGGTCACTATTTTTCAACATAGGGTAGATACAGTGGAAGAATTATTGAAATCAGCTGGTCTAATACGCCACTATGGCCGTTCCATATCCGAGATGCTATTTCACGTAGCTGGTTGTACACAGTCGCCGAGTGGAGGTGAAGTCAGAGACGCATATTTTTTCCTCTTCACATTTCTCGTTTTTATTATGGGGGTCCATCTATTGCTCGACTATTGATGAACACTTTTTTTAGGGTAGGTAATTCACTAATTAGGCCACTGCCTATAAAGGTTACATAATAGCATTGCGAAGCAATGCCATGATTGCTCACATCGCGTTCTAATATCACTTTTTAAAATATTTTGACTTAATTCAATAGGACTTTATACACGTTTGGCCGTTAATATTTCTGAAAGTTCTGAATCGATTTTGATAATTTTTGTGTTTAGTCACTATGTTATAACTTAGGGTAGATACTGTGAAAGAATTATCGAAATCAGTTCTTTTAATTTAAAGCTGTAGCAAATCAAAAAAGTCGATTCTTTGTTTTTTCGGAGTTTTTACTAAACAACTTTATTTCTGTTTTCTTTTGCAGTTTTATTTCTGTCTATCTTCTTTTCTTTTTAAACATTATTTAGGTACCGTAATTTAGCTTTATTTGGGTATCCGTTAACGCAAAGTTATAGTAGCCCTTGACTAAGCAAGAATTAATCTATATTAATAAAATTGGAGTGTCTGTCTGTCTGTCTGTCTGTCTGTCTGTCTGTCTGTCTGTCTGTTCCGGCTAATCTCCGAAACGGCTGAACCGAATTCAATGAAACTTTGCAGACGTGCAGAGGGCATTACCGCGGGTAACATAGGGTACTTCTTATCTGTCTGTCTGTCCATCTGTCTGTCTGTTTGAGCTGATCTCAGAAACGGCTGAACCGATTTCAATGAAACTTGGCAGACGTGCAGAGGGTGTTATCATGGGTGACATAGGCTGCTTTTTGTTTTTCTGTCTGTCCGCCTGTCTGTCTATTCGAGCTGATCTCCGAAACGACTGTACCGATTTCAATGAAACTTCGCAGACGTGTAGAGGGCATTATCGGGGGTGACAAAGGCTATTTTTTGTCAATCTCAGTCTTATCGTGTTGGTACTCAAACTTGATGTTTTGACGAGATCTATGTGATCACGTGACCACATTTTTAAATGCTTATATTTTCGAAACTATCAATCGCAGACCTATCGTGTTGGTACTCAAACTTGATGTTTTGACGAAATCTATGTGATCACGTGACCACATTTTTAAATGCTTATATTTTCGAAACTATCAATCGCAGACTTATCGTGTTGGTACTCAAACTTGATGTTTTGACAAGATCTATGTGACCATGTCATATTACCTCATTTCATAAAAATTTCATAAGATTTCTTAGGCAGTTAAATTTCAGAACGTTCTAGAAAGTGTTACAATGTTCTAGAGCGTCGCGTTCCTTTGACTGTCCCAGTACAACTGCGCTCAACGCGAGCGAAGCCCGCGGGCGGAAAGCTAGTAATAAATAAAAAAGAAACGTACCTAAAAACATCAACGCAGGATTACAAGCTATTAGCAAAATATTAATATAACACAGGTCTACAAAAAATTTTTTTTTTCGAATTTTGATTTGATAATATCATCTACTGTTAATGTTTTTTAGTGTGATGAAACCGAAAATGAGGTCAATTTTTTTCCATAACGTAGGTACAGATTTCGTTCAATCTCGAGTAAGTACAGTAATTATTACAATAAAAGATAACAGAATCGGCTGGTAACTTTGATTTATTTTCATCTTGTTCACAATATCAAATACATATTACATACATATTATATATTACATAAATACATAGTACTCATTTCCGCTTGTCAGAATAAACGATGACTCATACTTAATCATTATTTTTATAAAAACTTTTTGTAACAATGAATATGTTTATTAGATCGTTTTCGTGTAGGAGTGTACCTAATAAATTTGCCTATATTTCCAATATTTATGATGATAGACAAAAGACAGTGATGGCAAAAAAATCAAGAGCTTTCGGAGCATTATAAGATACTAAATTTTCTAAAATCGGTTCGTAACTTTATCGGAAAATCGAAAACGGTGAAAAAGTCGAAATTTCCCTATTTTTCGGACAAAAAGTTGATTGTTTCAAAAACGGAAGAATTAATATCGAAAAAATAAAACACCTTCCGAGACTGGTAGATTGTCTACAAGTTTGAAAAATAAAATTTTAAAAACGGTCGAAAACCCTGACTTGAGCATGTGCCCTTTTCATTTAATGATTATCAGATTAGCTACCCTAGAAAGTAAGATTCGGCCTTATTTCAAGAAGTTATAAAGGTAGACGAAAACACTAGCGTCAAAAAATGCAAGAGCTTGCGTGGCTAAGTATGGTAGCACATCGAAAATTGGTCCATAACTTTCTTTGAAAATTTTTTGTCGTACAATTTTGTTCAATTTCCTCCGATAATTGCGAGAAGAGCGAAATCTGTAGATTTTTTTCTAGGAAACTTATTTTTTTTAGACCTAAATTATTAATATATATTTATAGAAATAGATAGTAATACACTATTTTACACTCTATTTTTTGTGACTTCTGGTTTTTAATATAACTTGGTATGCGGATGATAATAGTATTTTTAAAGCTTGTTATGGTATATTTCATATTTGTTAAAATTTTTATTAATATTTAAAACGAAAGTCTTAATTTATGGTTTTATGCTGGCAACTGAAACGAGAATTTGGGGAATTTTGACATTTGTCAAAGTTGAAGTTTTTGACGTCATAATACTAAGGTGTCCATAATGTTTAGATTAGTTAATAATACTTTGGTAGTTGCCTTTTGCCCTCTTTTGCCTATGATGTGGCCGTAATAATAGGTTGCCAAATATTTCAATGAATATGAAAGATGGAAACCTATGTATTGTTTTAAAGAGAAACGTTTTTCGTTAAAGTACGAAAATAATTTAGTTATAATATCTGACGTCATTCTAGTTACAGATCTGACACCATACGGGTAATGAATTTGACGTCATATATGCATTTGTGAGACTTGTGTGTGTGATTTCGATGGGTATTGAATCTGTCCGTATCTCTGGTGCCAATCGAAAGGAAGGAGGCCATCATATTAACATTTGAGATCCTAAGGTCTCGCACCAACGTTGAATTTTGAGACATTTCGGCCCTAGAAATAATGTTTCGGTACCTAGAGTCTTTTAAGTCCATTTTAACCGCCGAATGATTGGGAATTTTTGAGATTGTTGGGTTTTTTCGGGAAAGAAAGGAGCTTGGTTGCCTGTACGAACTTATGTTTTCAAGTTCCCACGTGCGCTCAAGGCGGTGAAGTGCGACAATATATATGAGAAATATATTTCAAACATATATATCTATAGAATCCTTGACCTTTTTAATAACGTGTTTAGGCTCATTGGGATCGTTTCAACGGATATTTTCTGAGTGATAGTTCTGAGGGCTTCGGCGTGCAAAAGTACCTACGCAACTTGTCGCGCTTGGATCTTTACTTCTGTGGGATTTAACTATTTTGTAAATAAAGGCGGTCAGCGTTCCAATTATGAATCACATTCTAGGTAGCTTTATTTCTGTAATCAATAGGAGATTTGTTTTCAAAAGGGTATTATACATAAAGGGAGCATGCAGCTAATTTACTAAGGTGATTGAGATATCGATATTTGAAGCTTTGATTTTTAGAGTTACTAACTGCTTCACAATTTATTTTGGAGGTGAGAAGCCTCTGTCGATTGATCATATTTTCTGCGGGTTGCCCGCTTTTAATAACTAGCTCTCTTGAACTTCTGTTTGATTTCTTCTACTTTTCTATCGAGGTGGATAGGAGTCGGGCTACTGCCGTTTATTTTATTTTTTGTAGATGATTTAACAGTATTTTGTACAAATCCAACCAGTATTTTTGATGTTATCGCAAGTTGTACTACGCGGTGGCCACGCGAGACCTCATTTTCAGTGCTTACGTTCGTGTTTTATGATCACTTATAAATATTAAAATTATTTGTTAATAATGAATGTAAATTGATTCCCATCATTCATGTATGTTTTTTTACTCCATAATTATACTGATGTATGTTTGTAGCATTTTAATTTGAAATCTGCTAAACCAACTTTGACAAATGTTCGAATTAAAGGTTCTAATTTACTAAATTACGAATAGGTTATTGACACGGACATACAGAAATCTTTATACTCATGTAAAAAAAGTTTACTTCAGTGTCACGGGTTAAGATAGGCTTAGAGAGTTTTGTTCGATGTTAGTCGAAAATTAAAAAGTTCCTGTTATGGTCTTATTTATCCTACGTAACTTTGTCACCCTAATCAGAATGAGACAATATGGCACCCACTAACGTCCTTGTTACTTTTATCTTTTTAATTCGTTTTCAAGGTCAAATTTCTAGGACCTCGAAATTTCTTCGTAGAGCTCATTCCAGTTGTACGTAGTACATATTAGTTCCATGAGAACGACAATGTCAAGTTGATGTCATATTTCCGTATCGCATTTGATGAGCATAATACGAAATACGCGTATGATGTTGCATTGACATTAAAACAGCATCGTTTTTAGTAAGCATAATTGGCCTGCTGGCAACACTAATTTGACCCTATCGAATTTGTTTAATTATTCAAGGGTTGTCAGGTAGACGACAGTAGCGATCTCATTTTTTGCTCTACAATACACCGTGCTCGACTGAACGTAGTCCAAATTTAAAGAATGCGTACACCTCACTACGTTTACGAACTAAACGAAAAGTTTTAAGTAAGTGGCGCAAACTAACGCTTACCGAGAAAAAATCATAATACCGATAACCCGAATAAATAATAACCCTACTGTTGACATATCCATTACCATTTAGACACAGCTGGTCTAACGCCGACCACCAATTTAAAAATTATTACATAACAAAAATTCCACTAGCATGTCAATTCAAAGAATAGCCGGACATTGACATCATAAGCTTTCATGAGTAGTGTTTATCCCACAGTGTTTATCCATATTATGCACTGCGTGAATTTAAATTAGATACCTACTTATAATAATACTGTATAACATTAAAATAGAGCAATAAAAACAGAACTGAATTGGAGTTTTCACAGTATTATTAGGATTGCGACTACGGAATATCTACTTTTATTTATTGTGCAATTAGAGTGTAGCTTAAATTAAAAAATACCCATCATCTAAAAACACAAACATGTTTGCGCATTTTCGTGGCTTTCAATAAGAGGTTGTCTTTTTATGTAGACCTAAAGTTCCACCTGAAATCTTTGTGAACTACATAAAATAAATAGAAAATACTTTTTTGTTTCGAAAACATGCTGGAAAATCCGGCTAATAATACTGTCATCAATTTAGTTAAATACATTAATTTTATTACTCAATGTCCATGTTTCCCGTCAGCATATATTTTAATTTATTTGTACAATATAGAATTTGTCCTGCTATTAAATTTATTAATAAATATTTTAGAGAAGGAAAAAAATATGTTAGAAGTTACATTAAAGTAAAATAATTGTAAATGACACTTAGTATGATTAAATTAATACGTATGATACAAAAAAATTGATAGGTATTTCATTTTTACCATTAGCAACAACCCTACCGCACGAGCATGTAGGCTCAGTATGACTAATAACATACTCTAACGCGTGGCGTTTAGGCGCAATTAAGCGTGAAAGCACGATATTTAGAGTAGCCGTGTCGGGCCAGCTGGACCGTATAGACCGGTGGTTTACGTCGAGAGTTCTGCAGCTGTGTCTTTTGTGTCGGCGATGCTCCTGAGAGCTCATGTAGGCTTGCTGATAGGTGTTGTGGTCGACGGTGGCCCATCTGTTTTCATTTGGTGGAGCTGTTCCTCTCAACGGCAAGGAATGCGAATCTATTGCTCTGTGATCTTGATGGTGGGGATGATGACCCAGAACGTGTATCTTTAAACGGGAGGTCCGTTGTTGGTAGTGTTGGCTGGCGGCGTTTTTTGCAGACCATGGCATTAAGGCTGCACGTAATTGTAATGTCGTACTGGCTGGTTTCAATCTCGCTTTGGGGTGCAACATATGTTTGGGATCGAGTCGTGCGTGATTTGTTGAAATAAATCATCTGAGTGCATCTGTTGAAATAAGTGCCACTTTGTGCTTTTGTACTTGTACTGGCCTTTTCAAGACAAGTGGTCGCAATTTATACTGACCGACACAGGTCCCTCGCACTGGTCCCACAATACAGTTTTTGGCTCTAGATTGTGTGGATGAGCGATGTATATTATTTGCGTGAAAACCACGTTAATGTTATCCGTTTCTGTATGGGTTAATACTTTGGTGTAGAAGATATCATTTGGCCGCAGCGCGTACTCAGCATATCTCAGCTTCATCGTACTGGATTCACTGCGAAACAGTCTTCTGGTTGTGTAGGCATTAATACTTCAAACCAGTAGCATGAAATCGCAACAGTTGACGTACTTTCGTACGCACTGTTTGTATTCGGACCACGGTACTTCGTCATCTTGCATTGATATGAGGTTACGTCTCATCCGTGTAATATCGAAATAACAATTAATACAGTGTATGTTTCCATCCATTTTTAGGGTTCCGAAACTCGAAAGGTAAAAAACGGAACCTTTGTGTCCGTCTGTCTGTCTGTGTGTCAAGACACTTTTTCTCAGGAACGCGTAGAGGTATCAAGCTGAAATTCATATCAAATACTGAAGACTACTGTCCCTTGGAGCTGTGAAATCCAACGCAATCAAAGGATACAGCCGTTTATGCTGCAAATTTTCTATACTCGCAAGGGAATCAAAACCTACAGGGTTCTTCCCGTAAACTCAAAATCTTGAAATTTGGTACAAAGCAACATTTTATAGCACAGATAAAGGAGAAATTGCGAAAAGCATAATTTTTTAGTTACATCATAAAATAAAGATATTTTTAATAATTTTAAACCCTTTCCTTATAAACGCGTAGAGGTAAAAAATTGAAATTCATATCAAATACTTAGGTCTATGAAATCTACAAGCTGTTACAAAATCAAACTTACTTTTACTTATATACCTACAGGTTTATACGGAACCCTCGGTGCAAGAGTCCGACTCGCACTTAATCGGTTTTAATGAATATACCTACACCGGACATAAGTCCAGAACAAAAGTAGGTGGGTCCGTTAGCAGGTTCTGAAGTAAAAATGCTGAGTCCTAATGTCAGGCGCTCCAATCAAAGTCCGTTTTCAAAAAAAGAACAGTCGTAAAATATTAAACAAAAATCAATTAGTAATTGCATGTCGCAACGCAAACGGAAAACCATGGACAAGTGAATCACAGAACAATTTGGAACAAATTAAACTTTTTTTGTTTATCCTTTCAGGATAGGCAAAGGGATCGGAGCCCATACAGCCGTTGTCTTTTGTTTTATATTTCCTTCAACGCAATAAAATAAAAGGCGTTAGCCATGCCTATTTTCTTTCTTCGTTTGTTTTTCTTTACAGCACTACGTCCCGAAGAAAATAATAATATAAATAATTAGAATACTTATAGCGAAAATTCTTCGGAGTCATCCGATTTTGGAGGCAACACGAAAAGGTTCTAGCGGTTCCCTATCACAAATTCCAATCACTGCACACTTTAATAACTGTTCGCTTCATAATATACTATCAATGCTATAAATCAAACCACGAGTTATTCAGAAATGGAAAAAAACATTCGGCGACGCTACCGCCCTATGGCGCCATTTCCGCCAAAAGCCTGAATGAATCAAAACGAAATTACTAAATGTCATATGGTACCTGATAGTGTCAAATTGACAGTAAGGTAAAGAGTTGTAACGTTAGAAAACGTTAGAAAGACATGACATTAAAAGGTATAGTTCGCCTCAAACTTCATGGGGTCAGAATACAACGCCATAAGCGTGCTTGCACAGGTACAGTCATATACCCCTCGCTGCACTGTGTCCCGTTACTCCTGAAACCGGTAACTGCGACGCGACTTGTGCCTATGTTCGGATACGCCATAAAGTTTTATGGGAACTATAGCTAATAGACATACAAAGTGTGCCGGATTGGCTCAGCAGCGCGGCAGCGGACGTCGGATGTTTGCTTCTAGGACCGTTCGCTGTGTCTTTATGTCAAAGGATCTGTGCTCTCAGGGATGACAAGAAATGAATACGCAATTCAGTTCAACAACAATATACACTATAATTTCTATAACAAAAGATAACCTATAACAAACAATAACCCTAGCTTTACTTATTATCCGCTAATACTGCATCTCATTGGATGTTAGAACGTGGGTCCTGTTTCGACACTCCGCGGTATTCCTTAAGCCTCCTTGCGATCTAACTTTGTACCGTATTGTTCGGCGGCTTCGCCCGGACGGCCACGAGACTCGTCGGCTGGGTTGGGCCAAGGGCTGTCGCGCAAACGCAGCGTCAGGCTGTCCTTGATGAGTGGCGATTCCGCTTTCTCCGTTCACGGCGCTCGGCACTCTGCTAAACTTTCCTCTTTGAGACAACACGGGCGGGCGACCAGGGTGGCGTGTGGATTGCAGCAAAGATTAGTGGTTGATTACCCTACTTTTACAAACTGTTCATCTCAGGCATTTAACATTGCCCTCTGCCAGTACATACTCATCTCAATTATACCATAAAAGCAAAATAGTGTGATGGCACTCAGCGCTTTATTCCTCATCTAACATATAATTAGAAATCTAACATAGCACAACGTACTGGTTTCGAGATGTGCAATGTTCGTTTTATATCTGAACAGCATCAAATGCTTCTTTAGCTAATTTACACTCGCGTAGCACTCGACACCGTTCTTGCCTCGCGCACAGCAGTCGCGGCGGTGGGTGCACGCGGGGCCGCGTAACACCATGGGCAGGGACACCTCTGCTGGTACCGACAAGGAAGTCTCTGCGAACCGCACTCCTAAACGTGGACTCGCGCGGCCATTCTGTAAATATAATTCTTTTTATCTTCCGAAAAGCTATCTATGAACACACTTTCCTATACACCCTGTCCAGGTGAATAATATTGTCCAAAAAATAGAATGCACAGAGCTTCACGAAATCAACAAAAAGTTTCAAGTGCGTTTGTGGCGCATACTAAATAAAATATAAATAGAAAATTTAAAAAAAAAATGTTTCAAGCTAACTTTTTTTAATACTTATCTTATTTTTTTATGGCTTCCGATAAACATAATGAAAATAAAATGAAAGTAATAAATTTTTAATAAAGCAGGTTCACTTCAAAACTCAACTGAATATCAAGAGACTGTCTTCTGAATCGTTAACTTAGACTAACACTAGTTGTGAAACAACTGATAAAATCAATAGCCGACAATTACGTAAAATAGAAATTATTCAGCGGTTGAGCTTATTGCGCTACAGCGCTGCTTTCCACAGTAAAAAACTAAAGCTAAAACTAAATAAAAAATATTGAGTTAAAGTCACTATATCAAATGAAATTGTTATCTTTACGAATCAATAAAAATATTATGACATCATTCAGTCTAAGATAATGTAAATAATTAATGTCTGTCCAGATGACGTCACAAGGATATTTTAAAAATAAATTTTCGTAAAAAAATAACTACGACAATAACTGCCTTATTTTTTTAAAATTTTAATTTGTATTTGTCTATATTTACAGAAAAAATATAAAAACTAGGTATGTGTTAATTTTTTTTGTCTAGGCCCATATTCCTATGGCGTCATTTGGACACATGTTTACTATTTACATTATCTTAAACTAAATAGAGTCATAATATTTTTATTTATTAATGAGGATCACAATTTTATATGACTTTGGAAAGCTGCAGCGCAATAAGCTCAACCGCTGAATTTTCATATCTGAAAAATTTGTAAATTGAAAAAAAAAATTTGGATGGTTATTTTAGAACCTCTTTTTAATTTTACTTCCATCAGCAAAACTTTAAAATTTTGGTACAGCCCATCGCCCTACCTGCTTGTACATGCGTTCCCCTATTCCCTTAACAATAGACAAAACGGACGACCATTCCTTCGTCAATTTTGAAAACCGCGACTGTAAGGTTGGATTCGGTGCATAATGTAGTGCGGACGCTATTGCGGCCTCTAATTAATTTAAATAAGCGGGTTATGAATTCACAAGCACAATCCATTATATAAGCAGGACATCTTAGAGTGCGGGTTCAAATAAATACAACAAAATATTAAGAAAAGCTAAGTTACAGGGGGTTACATCAAGACTTCAATTTCTCAGTAGCGTTGCGGTTCCTTCGGACGATCCAGAATACTCACTTTTACCACTTTTCCCAAACACTGCTTACTTGGTGCTTTTTGTTTAGTTCGATAAGCTCTATGTGCTTTTTTTGGTTATACACAGTGTAGTAAAAAATTTAAGAATTTAAGTTGGTTTCCACACATAAAAAGGTAGTTTGGCGCAAATGCTTTGTTCACGAGTCTAGTTTATATCGACCTAAATAAATATATACCGATTTTATATATATTTTATGAGGACCGCTTGGCTAGTGGGTAGCGACCCTGCCTACAAAGCTCCCGGGTTCAATATGTTTTAAAAAGAATCATTGCGTGAAATATGTTTAAAAGTAAGTCCATATTAGCGCCGTACATTTTATTTACGCAGTAAAGTCGAAATAAGCGAATAATATTATCTCATGAATGAAGACACTGATTTTTATAGATAGGGCTTTCCTATCAAGCAAGTGGTCCCTTAAAATTTTCTCAATTATTTTGTTTTATTTAAGATAGTTTCTAAGTATTGTTGTGATAGCCCGAACGCAGCGAACCTGTTTCAAATCTATAAGGTCGTGTGGCCGTGGTTCGAATCCAGGCGTGTACCAAATGTACCAATGAGTTTTTTCTGACATAAGTACATTAACTATCACTGACCCCGTGCCTCGGAGAGCACGTTAAGCAGTCGGTCTCGGTTGCTGTCAATAGATGGCGGTCGTTACAATCCGCCAACCCGTATTGGAGTAGCGTGGTGGATTTAAGGTTCTAGCCCCCTCATCTAGCGGGCTCGATGGAGGAGGATGTTTGGAGGCCTAAGCCCCTGCAGTGGGGTATAAAAAGGGCTGATGGAATGGAAGTTTAAAAAAAATTGACATTGTTGGTTCTGTTCTCGCTTCGTGAAAGCGGCTATTCATAAATTACGTCACACTTTAGGGTGGGGGGGGGGGGGGGGGGGACGAAGTATGACGTTATGTGACAAAATGTGGGAGGGGAAGTTTCTAAGTTTCGCTAAGTTTCGTGACATCAAATTCCAAAATCTAATATACTGATAAAACCCGTTTAAACGGTTGACGAAAAACTTAAAAATGTGTAGTTCCAACTCTATCTAATTCAAGGGAGTGGGTGCAAAATTTATGGACTCAGGACACTCAAGATGATTAAGTTTGTATCTGTCATTAATATAGTACTTACTGAATTGTTTTTGTTTTGTTGTGTTTTTTCCAATGTTCGATTTATGTTGATTTTATTAAAAAGTAATTTAAATGAAAATAACTCTAATTACGAAACTGCTGTTTAAATATAATAATTTCTAGATGTAAAATTGCAAAATATGTGACGTCATACTGGGGAGGGGGGAATCTCACGAACGTGGTCATCTGTAACAAGGACGGGGAAGGGGTCCAAAAATCATCAAGTACGCGTGACGTATTTATGGATGGCCCTTAAAAGAGGCGTGAACTGTATCCACTGCGGTTTCCAAAAATGAAGTGGACCATAGTGCGCGTCAAGTCGTCGCATGTTAATTTTCCGGTTGATTTTTCGAGCATCTTTATTTAAAGCAATCCTTAGATACCTATCTATGTCTATTCCAGGTTGTAAGTTTTTAAACACCACACATTAGCATCCAATGGTTTGTGCTGCGCGTTGATGCGAGGGTTGCTATTTATGTGTCCGGAACTGGCAACACTATTGTTGCAAAGTGTAGTCTGACATATTTATCATATAGTTTGACAATTCGGTAGAATACATTTGTGTTTACACTAAACTTGTGGTAGATTTTTGTTTTTATTTATATTTATAATCTTTTAAGCATTTAATGCAGTAAAAACGAATATCGAAAATATTATTATGTTAATATTATTTTTGTAATTCGGTGAAGTGCTTGGTTGGGTGTTGTTTTTTTTTTAGTAATCACGATCGGTTAGTTTTAAAAGTAAGTTCTTGATCTTCTTTGTGTGTCGAACTTACTACGAGTATTTTTTAAGTATATCGCGCATCTTTCAGCTCATGCAGTGCTTTTCTGGAAGTAATGGGGCACTGACACATATAAAATTTGAATTATATTGTACTGCAGTGGTGTACATATTGTTGGACAGCCAAATAAATAAATAAACTTTTTGTGATGCGTCGCACATTATCAATTTCATAATTTTATAATTGTAGTAAATGGTAAAAAATAATGCGAAATGTTTGTAAATAATATGAAATGTTATGAAGTGAAGCGATATGATAAAAATTATAATGGCACGAATGAAAAACTTTTTATCAATTTTTAACAATTGAATTGAATTTGTCAGAGATTTAACTACTAAATTTAAAACAAAATCGTGAAAATAATAGACGGAATGGCGTCGAAACATACTATCATTTAAAACCACTTCAAAGTCGATTTCACGATAACAAGGCGGTTTGGAATTAGCACTCTTTTTAAAGTTATATTTCATTTATCGGACTCAATTCGAAATGAATTTTGTGGGATTCCAGAAAAATACTTTTAAATATTTTTATTTCATTTTATTGCTAATTTTATCGTTTGCGGTATCTATTGTATTTATGTATAATTTAATTGTGGAAACTATTTTGTGTAGGTTCTATATATATATATGTTCTAGTTCATGTTTTATATAACACTGTTTGTTTCCTGAATAAATAAATAAATAAATAATTCACTTCGTCGGAGCATAAATTCTCGTAGACAATAAATTGTTTTTAACCCCTGACGTCGAAAACGAGGGAAGTTATTAGTCTGAGAATATGTATATATGTGAGTACTGCCTGTACGTCTCTCCGTATCTATGCCTATAACTAACAACGTAGCTCCTAAACGGATAAGCCGATTTTAACGCGTTTTTTAATTGAAACCTGGGTTAATGGTTTTTAACTACATTTCTGTTTGTATGTATGTTTGTTTGGGGCTTCATAGCCCTCAATTGGATGAATCGAATTCAATGATTCAATGAGCTGGTTTGATCAGGATGGTTTTCAGCTATATTTTTATCTGGCTGTCTATCTATGTGTCTGTCAGTGGCCTTGTAGTTCCTAAACTAATAGATCTATTTCGATGAGGGTTTTTTTAATCAAAAGCTTGTTTAACCACGATGGTTATCACCTACATTTCTATCATCTCAGCGAGATCGTAGCTCTCAAATGGATGAACCGATTTTAATGCAATTTTCTTTGTTTAAAGGTTGGTATGATCCGGGTAAAGATGGGTATTATTTTAACGGCTAAGTACATAAATTTACATTTTTTAGATGTAAAAATATTGAGATAAAAATAAAATTTTTAATTGAAAAACCCTCGACACAAAAAAAAAACTAATATTTAAATAATCCGAAATCATGGAAGTTTATTTTTTTCAAATTATTTTTAATCCTAAAGGCGCTTTAACTATATTTTGTTATGGTGTGATATATATATAACATGATAAAAATGGGAACTGAGGTAGTAAGGCTTCTATACAAGTTTTCAGTATGTCTAGAGGCGGAACGGCATAACATAAATTATTACTAAATTACTTTGATCATGAAAGTTACGGAAACGGAGATACCGCTGCTCAATAAAAATATACACGATTTTTTTTTGCTGTGACGATAGAAAAATTTAGAATTTGGTGTTTTTGAAGTTCACCGGCCACAGGCGTAATGTCATATTGTAAGCACCTAGATTTACGGCTGCAGGCGGAGGGTCCGTCAATGTGCTCTTTGGATAGCTGGACAAGAACTTGAAAACGAGTTGTGGGCTGAATAGTTCCGGATTAGGGCGGACAGATATGGTTAATAAGCTCGAGTTTTGTCAAAACTAACGTAATTGGTTTTGGATGTATTGAGAGTTAGACAGTCGTTATCAAGTTAGGTTCGTTAGATCTTAGTTTGCTAGATGTTAGCATTGGTAGGGATGCCGAATGTAAAAATATGGTAAGTATAAATAACCCGTTCGGGTTATGACCCAAAACCTCTTACCCCTATTTCGTCCCACAGGTGTTATGTTCATGAGAAATCTTTCTCACAGAATTACAAAAGTTACAGAATGCTTCACAGTTGTATAAAAAACTTTTCTATCGACAACACTCGGATAGGGACGTAAACAACCGTCATATTTATATGAATCGACTTCAAAGCAAAATTTCAAATTTTCTGACCCAGTGGCTTGGTTTGTTCCTTTGACATGTCAATCAGTCAGTTACTTTCTTCTATACCGAAATATAAAATCTTTTGTTATTTGTGACTATTTACTATAATACGCGCCACCGATCTAAAAGGCTGACTGAAGTTGGCTACGCGCGAAATCAGTACAGTCGAACGTGTCAATTAAATAAAACAAATGTAATATTTTATTACATATATTTGATAAGTATAGGTGTAATAATATTAATCATATATTAATGTTTTCGATAGGAAGTAAAAAATAATAAATATCTTATACAAATACTTCAGACATGGCTGTGTGAGCATAGTTCTTTTGCCTTCTTTTCAATGAGAGAATATGACTGCGCATTGCTCTACTCTATGGGTCATTGACGTAAGTAGTCAAATATATTTTTAAAGAGTTTGAGATTATTGGACTAATATTAAGTAGGCACTGAATTGTATTGATGTTCATAATTAGATAAATAGACTAAATTTTTGTAAACTAATCCACTTTTATTTCAAAAACCCTTTTCGTTTTTTATAGTACATTCTTTATCCGGGATTTTATTTCATAAGGAGCGGGATTATTGCACGTTGATTGGCGACCGGCAGCACTCAATCACAACAAAAAAAATATTTTTTTAAGTTTTCGGAGGTTATACACGTATACTTACTGAATTTATTTGTTTATTTATCATACTTTGGAGTCGTACTTATGCACGTAAAGCACGGACGAAAAGAAACTGCAATTCCTTATTGATATTTTGATTGTCCTACTATACAAACAAATGGAGCGGTATAGTTTTTATTAAGTGTTTTTTTTGGCCCAAGTAAATGATATTCAAGGCGGCAACCTTTTTAAAGTAAATAAAACTCAGATACTTCTTTTTTGGGGTCTGTGTTTATTTATTTTTATTCTAAATAGGTATATAAATATTTTTAATACCAGATTCAAAAAACAAACTAATAAGAAAAGTGTACTACGGTGGTCACACTGCAGTTAATCAACACCCAATAAACCCACGTTACGTTTCGTACACAGAATTATTGCCTTCACAAACAATTTAATTTACATAAAAGTTTTTTTTAATTGTTTGGCTTTTATTTTTTAATAGTGATAAGTTACTACTAAGTACGAATGAGTATTTCGTATACATTGCAAAAAAAAACTGTGGTCTGTTTTTACCATCATTGTATATGAAGAAAAAGTTATTTTACTTTATTCGTCAACTTATCTTAAATTTTAATATGTTATAAGTCTATTGATTAGACTTATTATGAGCAGTTCAGATTAACGATATATGCTTATTAAGTTAAACGACTTCTCAGGTTTAAAATAATTAAATATTTGTTTTATTTTATTGTTAAGTTCGACTGTACCTGCGCGACTTCGTGCGTAGCCAACTTCAAGCGGCCTTTTAGATAGATGGCGCTCATAGTAAGTGAATTGTAATTTAGTTAAGCTGATTGTATTTTTACTATAAATATTAAATTTCTATATAAATATTTTTATTATTTTTATATAAATATTCTTGTATTTCTTGCTCAATATTTTGACATATTTATAGAGGCAGTACACCTAAAAAGTTGTCTAAAAATTCACTCCCCAAAGACGTTAAAGAGTTTTTTTTTCGAAATTCTAACTTAAATCCACTCGTGGTCACAGTGGTAGATAGCCCTCGAGCTGACATTGATTCTAACATCGTTCCATGGCGGTGGTTGTGAAAATGTGTGACATTAAAAAAACTTAAGGGAGGATGTTTCAGTTTTTTTTACGAAGATTTAAAATTTTCTAAAAAGTCCTAGTACTTCTAGTGTCCTGGAATGTCTCTTTAACGGTTTTAGTACAAACGTGCAGCCGCGAGAGGAAAGCTAATTGCATAGATAAGTTGATATAAATATTGTGCAATGTCCATTTACGTTAATTGACGAAATCTTACCAAGTGTCAGATGTATTTGAAGATACACATATTTTGTTCAGCATACTTCGAAATGCTCTGCGCACGTTTAGTACATATGAACCGTACACAAGTGGATTCATGCAGGAATTGGAAACGGCCATCGCGAACAAGATGTCTTGAACATGAGGCGAGACGCGCGTTGTTGATTGCTTATCCACCATATACCTGACAATTAAAAATACGTGTATAATAATAACAATACCTGGGACTTCCAACACAGTGCCATTTAGTCCCAAAGTAAGCAAGTATTATGCTTGTATTATGGAGTACTACTGTACAACTGGCACAGACCAGTCAACCTATAGACCACGCTTTAATAAACGTCAGTATGCAAACGAAATCGAAAAAAGTGGCGGGGTGCGGGGAGAAGTCGGCTAGTTTTCATTGGCTCGTTCAAAATTGACAACTTAATGGCTTCCTACCTGCTTACAACTGACGGCTCACTAGTGACATAGTTATGTAGTGTCACTACATAGCCTTGGCGAATGCTACTCCCTGTCAAAGCGTGGTCTATAAGGTTGACTTGTTTGTGACAACTGGTAAACATACTTAATTCTAAACTCCTCTCCCTGGCATCTTATTGTTAGCCTCTGTTGCTTCCACAGCGTAAAGGGGCGTTTTGGGGTAAGCGGGAAGCTCGAGCCATGCAAAAAGTTCAAATTAGACTGAAACCAGATGGGTCCAACTAAATCGCAGGGTGTGTAAAATCTGAGAGTTACGTCAAAAAACGCCGAGTGAATCAACTGCCTTGAACTGCAGGCCAGACGTTTTTCATAAGAACTCGTGAGCGCCTTCAATTATTACCTGTTATTATAAAAGGACTTCGTGACGCGGTGGCTGTGTGTAGATGGTAGTGGGTGACGAAAATGTTACTTCATTAAACTTCATTAAGGATAATTAAATTTTTTCTATATAAAGATTCAAAATTTCATATAAATTTCCACAGTGTCCTGGAATATCCGTTCAGCGGTCTTGGTACAAATGTGTGGTCCAAGCGGCAAGATGGCCAAAATATGTGAATGCTCACTACGTACACTCTAGTCATTCCTGAAAAAACTCAGAATTTTCTGGATAACTCCACAAATGTCCTTATATAGATCCACAAACGCAACGAGATGAAGCCGCGGACGAAAAGCTAGCTATTGGTTATTACAATGCTTCTGAAAAAAAAAACACAAAAAGTCAACGGTTCAGGATCCTTCATTAGGGTTTTGTAATATTATCTTTAAGGATATCAATTTCAAATTGGTACAAATCATTTGTACGGTACATATTTCTGTTGTATGACATTTCTTGTTGCTGTCATGCTTTCCATAAAGCACCATAAAGCCATAAAAAATATTGTTCGTCTATTGTTGTCAATATTGTGTATGTGTGTATTGTGTTCTATATTGATGTTCATACGAATATGTTTCCGTACAGTTTTCGTGATAATTCCAAACTAACGATTAAAATGATTAATTTGATTACGATATATTTAGTTTTCGATTTAGTACAATGTGTATAGAATTATATAGGCATAAGTACGATATTTTGATTGACTGACTGACAGATTGGCCGAGTGGTTGGAGACCCTAACTGCAGAACCAAAGGTAGCGGGTTCGATTCCTGCCCGAGACAAATATATGTGTGCATGAATGAAATGAAATGAAATATATGTCCTTTAATCCGTGTTTAGTTGTAAAACGTCTATATAAAGATATATAAATAATATTCAAATATATGCCTATGTCCGTTGTACCCAGTACCCATAAAACAAGCATATACCACTTGCTTATTTTGGTGGGATATCCCAACATCCCAAGTAATATTGTTATGTTTAAATTCAGCGTAGTCTACTTTTAGCTATCCTCACTTTATTATAAGAGGTTCGAAATACGTAACATGAATTACCACATAGCCATGGTAGCGTAGGGCAACCAGCACAAGGCGAAGACGCACACGATGGTCATGGTCATGCGCAGCGTGCGTCTACGAACACGTTCTAATGCCCCTTGTCCAGTTCGTCTCAGTGTCACGTGCTGCGCTCTTCTCTCGTTTGAACAGGTGCCTGACAAACAAATTAAAGCATGAGAAACAACAGCAAAACTGTGACTAGCCTATTAATATTAACTTGATCAATTTGTCGTGATAGCCGTGTGACAACGAGCCGGCTTCATGTTTAGAAGATCGTGCTTCGAACCCCAGGGCATGTACCAATGAGGTTTTCTAACTTAAATACATAACTATCACTGACTTTGTGCCTCTGAGAGCACGTTAAACCATTGGTCCCGGTTGCCATCATCAGATGGCAATCGTCAACCATTAAAATCCGCCAACCCGCACTGAAGCAGCGTGGTGGTTTAAGCCCCAAGCGCCCTCATATCAGGAGAAGGCCTAAGCATTTGCATTGGAGCATAATGCGCAGATATGGAATGGCATGGATATAAATAAACATGACTAGCCGATTGGGCGGTAGTGGGCGGAGACCCCGACTAGAAAATAACCGTCGCAAGTTCGATTCCCGTTGGTGACAAAGATTTGTATGCTTGGACGTGTCTCTAGGTAAAATATTTATGCTATGAGTTTTTCAGAAATGCTGTTAGAATATTTTTATATGATTTTATTGAAAGTCTCACCAAGAAAAAATAAACCTATGGCCGACGCTAGCGTAGGCTAAGAAACGCGAACAGGGCAGTGCAGCCACGCTGCGCACGACAGCCAGGGTGCACACATTTCGTACCCATAACATAAGTTCTGCTTAGTTTGCGACTAGATGCGATCGTATCATAATAATTATTATGCAATATATTTATACCTGGATCACTCCACATAGTGCCATCTAGTCCCAAAGTAAGCAAGTATTATGCTTGTGTTATGGGCTACTAGGCAACTGATATACATACTTAAATTAGGTTTATTGTATGTTCCTTCATACTTAAATATTCTATATAATATATACGTATATACGTACTTTTACACTCAGACACAGAACAAATAGACATATTATGTTCGTGCACATAAATATTTATCCCAGGCGGGAATCGAACCCGCAACCCTTGGCTCAGCAGTTCTGGTGTCTAACCACTCGGCCAATAAGTCATCAATATCTATGGTACATATAAAATATATATATACACAAAAAACCTTTATAAAAACAAGTTTCTTTTTAAAAAGTAGTAAACTTGTTTTTGTTTTTTTTAAACATGCATTTATCAGACGAATTATCACAAAAAATACAGAAATATTTTTTTTCTGAGCTACATGTATGTTTCTATATGCAAAATCTTGAAGCGCTTATTACGCATGTAACATGTTACTGATTTATTTTCCATTGTTATCATATCTTTAGCATTTAAAACTTGAATGCCCCAAGCTTTTACTTACAGACTAAAAAATGTGGCTTTAAAAAAAAATTCTTCTGCCTTTTAATTCATCATATAAAAACATGTTTTATTAAAAAAAATTATCAGTGTTTTTTAAATAAAAGCTTGTTTTCCAAAACGTCTTTTGATATATATTTTTCTAGCTTTCCGCCCGTGACATCGCCCGCGTGAACCACTAGTGCACCGCTAGAGGAACGCGACGCTCTGGGACACGTAAGAGTTTTTTATAAGTTTTTGAAAGTTAACTACGTAAGAAATCTCTTTACTCAATAATCTTAATAATAAAATTGTTTATTATCAAAAAAAAAGTTTGTTACATAGATCCTTCACTAATTTTACATTTAATGGCAAACGGAATCGGCTCCGTCAAGGAACCAAAATTGTCGACATACCCGAAGCGATCAGCAAGCTGAAGTGGCAATGGGCCGGTCACATTTGCCGTAGAACTGATAACCGATGGGGTAGACGAGTTCTCGACTGGAAGCCACGTACCAGAAGCACCATATCGAGGATAGTTGGATGCGAAAGGCGGAGGAGCGTGTGTGGTGGCAAGCCTTGGGAAAGGCATATATCCTGCAGTGGAGAAACACGGGCTGATGATGATGATGGAATCGGCTCAGCATGCTGATGGCCTGCTAAGAACGGACAAGACCATTGCTGATATTCTGCCGATCCCGAAAAATATGTTTATATACATTTAATTTACTTTTCTACATTTCTACCCTTCGCAACTTATTTTCCTATTCCATCCTACCTTTTTTCCTTTCTTAATTTTTCAATTCTCCGCATCCATTCCATTACTCCTCCCTCTCCAATTTCTTCGAGTAGTTCTCTTATTTCCCATTCTTTTTCCCACCCTACATGTTCCATCAAGTGCTCCAAATCTCCCTCTCCCCCGCATATTTTACGCTTCCTATCCTCCTCTGGCATCCAGTACTGGTTTGTTTTTCCCAGATTTTCCAACACCTTAATCTACCTATAATTTTTTGATCCACGTTTCCCTTTTTTTTCAGGTACCTACGTTGGCCTATTGGAAACCTTTAACTCTTTATATCGTATATTATATCTTATCTCCAAAATTCTCCCATATTCCCAATGCCCCTGTCTCTTCACTTTCCGTCTTTATATCAGTTTTTCCATTTTTCCACCTTCCTTTCTTCTTCTCCTCACCCCCTCGTCACTGTAGCTGTTACCATACATTTTGTATTTTTCCGGGATAAATTTACCTTATTATTCCACGCCTTAGGCACGTTCACACAAAATTTCATCAATATCAGCTATTTTAGCGTGAAAAATAATCATCCCACAGAACCCGTACCTTTTCTGTATAAAATGTAGTCTATGTCACTCTCGAGCAGACAAATAGACAGACAATTTAAAATAGTAATGTCACTCATAAAAACCTTCTTTTTCTGTCTGCAAAGTTTCATTGAAATCGGTTCAGCCATTTCGGAGACCAGCCCAGACGGATAAACAGACGGAAAACAGAGGGATACATAGTATATTAGCTTATATCGCTCTTCAAGATCTAATCTATCTCTGTACTATGTTTCATCAAAATCGGTTAAGCGGTTTAAGCGTAAATGCATAATAGACAGACACACAGAGTTATTTTCGAATTTATGATATTAGTAGAGATTATGAAGTCAGATAATTATAATACAATCCATTAGTTAAAGTCACTTACCATTAATTTCATTTGAATTTCTTTTTAATTGACAGAATATGGCGAGATAGCATACAGTGATGACCAGCAGTGGTACGAAGTACATGGCGCACAAACAGAGAGTGTTGTAGGCAACTTCTTGGTATGGCTTGGCGAAAGCCCCAAATGAAACGCATTGCTCGAAAGTGGTGACACGTGGGTGTCGCTGTACACTGAACACGACGCTCTGCGTATGAAAATGTAGTGTGAATATTAAAATCGAATTCGACAGCCGTGTGTTTAACAACGGAATTATAGTCAAGTTTACAGGAGAAATAAATGAATTGTGTAACTGACGTGCAGTTTGCCATTAATATTTAAGTTCGTTTTTCTGTAGAGTGTAGATAATCAATTCTGCGAGCGATGTGGCCGCAGTATCGATTACCTACTGAGTTATGTAGTTATCTCACAGAATTAGCGATTTTTAGGGTTCCGAACCTCAAAAGGAAAAAAACGGAACCCTTATAAGATCACTTTGTTGTTCGTCTGTCTGTCTGTCTGTCTGTCAGGACGCTTTTTCTCAGGAATGCTTGAAGATATCAATCTGAAATTCATTTCAAATTCTCAAGTCTACTGTCCCTTGAAGCTGTCAAAAAATCAAACTTCTAAGCCAACGCAATCAAAAGATACAGCCGTTTATACTTCACATTTTCTACACTCGCAAGGGAATCAAAACCTACAAGGTACTTTCCGTAAACTCAGAATCTTGATATTTGGTACAAAGTAACATCTTATAGCACAAATAAAGGAAAAATTGCGAAAAGCATAAATTTTTAGTTACATCATATAATAAAAATATTTTTAATAATTTTAAACTTACTACCCCTTTCCTCATGAACACGTAGAGGTATTAAGTTGAAATAAATATTATAACTAATATTCACAACACAAGTAACAAAATCAAACTTAATTTTACTTATATACCTACAGGTTTGTACGGAACCCTCGGTGCGCGAGTCCGACTCGCACTCGGATAGTTTTTTTATAGAATCACATTTCTTTGTCAATACTGTGTTAACTTATTGATATTTATGACGAATTATATTTTACGCTTTGATTATAGGGCGTAGCCCGTGTTCGGCTGAACAAAGCCCAAAGCTATAGAGCGTACAAAGCTTATCGAATTAAAAAGAAGTTCAAAAGAATGGTTAATTAAGTGATAAAAATGAAAATTCAAACATGTAACCGTTAGTTTGTGCCATCTGCTCACTTGAATCTTTTTGTTAATTTTGCAAGCTCTATACGCTCTATAAGCTTGTACTACGTTCAGCCGAACACGGTGTGAATCTCCGTGGTCGATTAAAATTGACGCATACAGAGACGGTTAGTACATGGTTATATAACCGAAGCCGTCAACCATAAGGTTGACAACCGCTTAGCCTAGTAGGTAGCGACCCTGTCTACGAAGCTGGAGGTCCCGGGTTCGAATCCCAGGTCAGGTCAAAATTTATATGATGAATATCGATACTGGTACCGGGTCTTGGTTGTTATACGTATGTGTTGTCCTCGCTTGGTATCCAAAACACAAGGTAATGCTTAGTTCGGGGCCAAGACGTTGTTGCGATGTGGACGTTATTTATTATTATTTATATTTATATAGTATGGTGTAGCGTCAGACACCGAAGCATAAAAAACTTGGCCCCTTTTTTGGTTGTCATTTTGTATCGAGTGGCTCTATCTAGACATATAATAACCGAAGATGTTAATATTTAGCAAACCGTAAAATTCTTACCAGTCACTATTCATCATCATCATCATCATCAGCCCATTTTTATCCCACTTCAGGGGCTTAGGCCTCCCCCAGGGTGAGGAGGGGGGCTTGGAGCTTAAGTCCACCACGCTGCTCCACTGCAGGTTGGGAACTGTAACGACCGCCATCTATTGACAGCGTCCGGGACCGACTGCTTAACGTGCCCTCCGAAGCACGGTGTCAGTGATATTGTGTACTTAAGTCAGAAAAACTCATTGGTACACGCCCGGATTCGAACCATGGCCCTATGGGGCCTTATAAATTTGAGACAGGTTCGTTGCGCTCTGGGCTATCACGACACTATTGTTGTACATTAATTAATGTTGTTCCGATAAGTATTCAACATTATTTATTAATTTTAACATAATATACAATTTGAAATATTTAACCATTTACCGTAATTTTACTATAGAATTGTGAGTGCATGTATATACCTACGCATTTTTCGTTATAGCTCTCCATTACTCCATTCCATTCCATCAACCCTTTTTGTACCCCACTGCAGGGGCTTAGGCCTCCACTCATTACTTCATTACTAGCCAATCACAAAAAAATTGCTCCCATTGAAATATGTTCCCCTCTAACTTTCCAAGCCATATTTTAAAAGTTACAAAAAAAAAACCGTTTGTAGTTATTCTGAAAGAATAATATAATAACTGGTTGTTTCATACAAATAAAAATAAATCCTAATTGTTAATTACGAATCGAATTTATATTTACATTTATTTAATTATATTTATGTTACGAAAATGTTTTAATTACTCTAAATTCAACAGAAATTAAATCATAAACAATTTAACCGTCCTACGTAATTGATTATTATAAACTTAAAATGAACACCAAGAAAAATCAAATTTTTTTTTCGACGACAGGCCTGTAATGCCATGTACCATAAAATGTTACTACTTTAAAATTTCCGTCGATGCTTGGTTAAAAAAAAATGCATTTATCGACTCTAGACTTCTAGATAGACTTTTTATAGACTATATTAATTTAAATATGAAATAAATGGAGTTCAGGCAGTATTTTAATTGCCAAAAGTTGACTTTTGCTACAGGTGCATAAACAGGTACAGTTCCAATCAAACTTTATGGCGGATATGAACATGTGAGCGGGACGCAGTGCAGCGAGGGGCATATGACTGTACCTGCGCAAGCATGCTTATAGCGTTGTATTCCGATCCGCCATAAAGTTTGAGGCGAACTTTACGTTCTAAGAAAGCTGTCACCAAGGAAATAAATATTTGGAAAGAGTTTATCAGAATTCACTTACACGACTGATGCCACATCGTGGCGTATAGTGTTTCGTGACCTTTTGTTCATATACTAAAAGTTATTTTGAAATGATAAAAAATTCAATTCTCATTTCATATTCAAAATTATAAACTTTAGTACACGGAATAAATGTTTCAATGTAAACAAACACCGTTTTGTAATTCCTTAATATTTTTTTCTTTTAAAATTTCCACTTTCAACTTATACTTGAAACCTCTTATATAATGGTAAACATTCACTTCTTGACTACTTATTTTTTGAATATTTAAAAAATACTTCAAAGTTTGCTACAAAGTTACTACTTTAAGTATGTTATTTTAACTATTATATCTGGATTTACTCATTGCAAGTTATAACTTGTTCTAAAATAGTTTTATAAAAATATATTAAGGAAATTAACATAAAGGTTTGTAGAAATGCGCAAGAAGTGCTACATAAGCTCTAAGTTGGCTTGAAAATAACTTATATAAATCTTCCTTAAATTTTCATAGTTCAAGATCTTAAAGGAATAGACGACAATCCAACACAGAGTTATTTTGGCCTCTTCCAAAAGTATTTTAGTTCGAATAGGGGACCGCAAGATTATAAGACTTATAAATACTAATCAATAAATTCTAAAATAAAATCTTTTTCGGGCCAAAAAGCAATACCTAATGAGGGCATAAATAAATTTAATGATTAAATATTGGAAAGGAATGTGGGAAGACCATACAAAATTGGAGGAAATGACTGGATGCAAAAAGAAATGGATAGAAAGAAATCGAAAAGACTGGGGAGGCCTTCACCCACCACGGATTCATTTAAATGTATAAATAATTTACTTAAAGTAACCACTACTAAACTAATTATTTAACCTATTAACATTTCATCAATAATTATCAATCAATTGTCTCTGTCAAGTAAATGGCTCGTTACTTTTGATCTGACCCAATTGGGTTAATGTGTACTGACTGGGTTAATTAAGAAATGTGAATAATCTAAAAAAAAAATTAAGTGAATAGAAAATAAAAAAAGCCTATTTTCATTATTACATTTGAATGTTCGTAGATAGATAATAATTTATTATTGCTATACTTAAACTTCTTAAAGATCTTAAAGATCAATTAATAAAATATGTTTCATGTACAAAAAGCTTTCAAGCTAAATAAGTAATTATATAAATTTTACTTAATTGGATTTAATAAAGCGTTTATATAACATTTCAAGACCTGTAGAAGTACCGTATAAAGATCGGAGATCAAAACGTAAAATTCATCAGGGCATAATTAATTTGCGTCAGTCCATTTCATTTGAAAATAATACCGGGAAAGAAATAAAAAGACGAATCGCTACATGGAAAAACATTTAGGGATCAAAAGAAATAATAAAAAAATAAATGTTTATGTTTGAAGTATTAGTTGACAAAATTAAGAAAATGTGAAGAAGGCAAGTTAGCAATATGTCAATGTAGAATGGAAAGGAGTTCTTATATTAGGATTCAGGTTATCCAGTTAATAACGAAGTCGTTAAAAAAAACGGCCAAGTGCGAGTTGGACCCGCACACGAAGTGCTCCGTACGATCGTCCAATTCAAAAGAACACGTTTCTCGTATGGGGACCCCCTTTCAATTTCAAGTTTATTTTTATTATATGTCGTTATAGTAATACACACTCTGTGAAATTTTCAAGTGTCTATCTGTTATTCTTCAGACGATACAGCCCTGTGACAGACGAACTGACGGACGGACATACGAACGCTCGGACGGCGGAATTTTAGTAGGAACCCAATAAGGTTCCCGGGGGCAACGGATACCCTTTGGGTTGGGAACCCCAAAAAATATTAAAATGAGTGATATTGTACAAAAAGTGAGGACATTAAAATTAAACTGGGCGGGTCATATATAATATGTCGGATGGTTAATGATACATGGACCAAAAAAATTATAGGAAGGATCCCAAGAGATGGAGGAATGATCCCAAAGTCGCGGGAAGGTGAAAGGAAAAGATGGGCAGATCTATTCATACAAAGACGAGGACCGCACGGATGACCAGAGACAGAAACTACTGGAAAGAAATGGGGAGGTCTGCGTCATGGTTGAACTTGTAATCGACATTGGCATTCACTATTAGCGTATTAGTAATAACATGATTCAATGCACATCAGCTAACTTTAATTGCACAGAGGTCATAGAATATGTGGCGTTTCTAATTTTTCAAACATTTATTTTATTTATATGAAATTATTTTCAACGCCTAAAGTCAATAGCAATCTAAATATGCGATGGCTAACTTTAGCCAGCATTTACGAATTAATTGGGTTACATGAAATAAATTATTTAAGTGTAAGTGAAAACACAAGTCGATCCCCGCGGAGGCTAAATATGCTTTCGGGTGCGACAGAATGAGACTCCATGTTGTTACAAAAGGAGACGGCTCTCAAAAAGCTTATGATTTAGAGTCAAATTTGACTCTTGTTTGGTGAACCCTGAACTTGCTTTGTTAGCTCCATAGAATTCTGGAAAATAATTTATTGACAAATACACAATACTTAAAATTCATTTTATTAATATTCATATATTCATGTTCGTAATTAATGTCGTGATAGCTCGAACGCAGCGAACCTGTTTGAAATCTATAAGGCCATATGGCCGTGGTTCAAAGCTGGGCGTGTACCACTGAGTTTTTTCTGACTTAAGTACATTAAATATCACTGACTTCACGCCTCGGAGAGCACGTTAAGCAGTCAGTCCCTGTCGCTGTCAATAGATGGCGGTCGTTACAATCCGCCAACCCGCATTGGAGCAGCGTGGTGAATTTAAGCTCCAAGCTCCCTCATCTTGAGGGGAGGCCTAAGCCCCTGCAGTGGGTATAAAAAAAGGGCAGATGGAATGGAATTCATAATTCAAAATATTCATTTTAGTACTCAGTATAGGATAATACCAAATCGTTGTTACTACTTTTAAATAAATATGTTTATCTGAATTTAAATCATCACAAGCATACAATATTAATTATTTTTAGTAATATTGAAAAACTAAATTAAGTAAAACGAAAGCTTATATTAATATTCAATTAAAAAATAATACAAAACATACTATTTTTAAAATTAATGCTGAACGTCTTAAGACGGGACTTCCCGCGTGATTTAAACGGTTACAACGCGACGTTAATGTACACTTTAATCTTGGAATATCGGAATTTCGATGATTTGATTTTACACGAACCTAGTTATAACCCAAATGAGACTATAATTCAAAACATTCCACGATTAAAATGCATATTAACGTCGTAATAGTATAAGAGCGTTTGTATGGGCTACCACGCGGGAAGTCCCCTCTTAAGTGACCAAAAGATGCCGGAAAAAGTTTTTGTGAATTATACTGGTCATTTGTCATGTCACGCGTCGTTCAGTTCTAAAATGATTTCACCTTTGTTCGTATGTCTGCATTTATAGTAGGTACGTACCTGCGGTAGACTGCAAGCGAAAGCGACGACCCATGAGGCGAACAACATACGCCTGGAGCGCTGTCGAGCGAAGACCACCCTCAAAGGGTAGACCACCGCGTAGAATCTGCATGAAACACAACTACATAGAAAAAAAAATGCGTACCGGACTCGCACACTAATGGTTCCGTACCACCGTAAAACTTAAAAAAAAAAAACATGTTGCGTATGGGAACCCCTTTAATTTTTAACTTTATTTTATTTTTTATATTTTTTGTTGCAGTGATCATAGTAGTACACACTTCATGAAAAATTCAAGTGTAAGCAATGATCTAACAACCACCAAACACCAAAAACGCCGAAAATAACGTTATGTATGGGGTAATATGGGGACTCGTAACATAATTATTTTAGGAAATCGAAAAGATTTATTTGGCTATCATAAATCAAAGGTAGTAATTTAAAATGACACCTGAACTCAGGTGAACAACAAATTCAATATGATTGAAGCGAGTTAATATGCTGTATTAGCTAGCATATAACATTTGTCTTTAAGAATTTAAAGGGAACAAATTTTCATCAAACGAATGAACTGCATCTATGCATATGGACATGGAAAGATTGTGCCCAGGCGCCGAAAGCGTGGGCCGAGTAATTCAACCGTTCGAAACGATTCGATCGGAGCACTTTATTGCTCGCTATCCACCATCACATACTGACGTGTCCAGTATTGTTTTACAAACACTGCCTAGCATTTTTTAAAGTCGTAAAGAAGCCAAGTATACCGGACCCAAGCGACCCACCTTACCCTCATCCAGCTAATGTCGACCAGGCGTTTCATAGAATGCTTAGCTAAGTCCAAATATCGGTGCAAGCAGAAATAACTGAAGACCGGACCCGTCCAGGTGACGTCATCGCCGAATCGGTTCGATGTAGAGCACGTGTAAGAAATATATGTGTTCTTTACGTTTGGACTACGTTCAGTCGAACACGGTGTTGATGTTTCGACATACTCAGTGTAAAGTAGATAGAGTTTAGTGTGATGCGCATGGAAATTTGTATTAAATTCCAAAATTACGTTTTATCTAAGTCTGTATTATTATTTAAAATGAAGTCGTATCTAGTAGTTGTCATACCTATCAATGGAGATGCAGACGAGCACGTTGGAAGAGAGATAGAGGCCAAATGCGCGAAACACGAGTAGCACCTTGCACGCCCAGTTGCCTGCCAGCCATGCGTTCGTGTACTTCCAACCCATCTGCGGAATATAATTCTCATGTCAAAAAACCATATGTAAGGATATTTTCCAAAACGATGGCCAGGAAAAAACTTTGGGGTGATTTTGAAAAATATTCAATACATAAGTACGTTCAATGAAATCAACAAAGATTTTAGTTTTCAATTTAGGATCAAAGCTAAGCATTAGAGTAATTATGTTTTTTTAAAATTCCATTTAACACCACTAATTTCCATTAGTAGAAATAAGGGTCCAGCTTAGCTTTTATCTTTTAATAAATATTGCAAAGAGCCCAAACACAAATATGTACGTTTAAAAAAAGCCATAGAAACTATTTTTTACGTGCGAAAAAAACCCAAAATTTGGCGAAAAATTGTGTTCTGCTGTTAATTCGCCTCGTACCTATATACACCTCGGTTATAATATCCAGCTTACCGTACTTGCATCATACGACGTTTTTCAATACATTTGCAATTAAAATAATACTTTAAATGTAATAATGGCGGGAACTAAGAGCTTTTCGCGGTTTACGAATGCGTCACAAACAGAATGCTCGTTTGTGATTTGTGTAAAGTAAAAAAGCTTAGTACTGTAAAATACAACATTACGGTACAAGTTTAGATGTCATAAAGACCGTATTAATAGCAAATGTATTGAAAAACTCTATTATAGTTGTCCCTTAATACAAGGCTTTGCTGTGAAAATCATTTTCAGGCAAGCACATCTTTAGTTTCTATGTATAAATCTACTTAATATGTAGGACTTACCATTTTTTTTTAGTCCGTTTTAGGGTTCCGTACACAAAGGGGCTGCGTTGTCCGTCCGTCTGTCTCTCACAGGGCTATATCGTCTGAACCGTAATATATAGACACTCTAAATTATCATGGAGTGTGCAATATCTTATATTATTCAAGTCATATTTATATGACAGTATATTTTAATACCTGCTGTAGGTATCAGACAAAAAAACTTTGCATATAGTGCTTTCAATGTTGTTCAAACCAAATTCTATAGAATATAGCTTGTTCTTCTTTTTTAAGTTTAGTGGTTTTGCAGTCGGGTTTTTTGTTTTTTTTTTCTTGTTTTTTAATGATTTACTTTATGTAAAACTTTTTAGTTTCGTCAATTGGCACGCATTTACTTTAATTTTGGATACAACCTAACAAAGATTTATCGTACCTACCTACTTTTCTTTGCTTTAAACACACTATTTTTAGTTTATGTCAAAATGGTAACATAAAAGTGTTTTAATACGCACATATTTAGAATGAGCTATTTACTAGTTTTCATTGGTACCCACCCATATTGCTGTAATAATGAGAAAAATTCGCATGTTTCTATTGAAATATGATATGCCTTATGTAACTCCGAGAATAAGACAAATTCGGCGACACCTATACGTTCAAATCCATCAAACCGTTCTGTAATGTATTAGTATCTAAAACTTTCCACATAGATAAGAAAAGCAAGTAATATTTTAGAACTCTCCGAATCGATGAGATAAACAAATACTGTAATCGTCATAGCAACGATGTATTTACTTTTCCAGGACTAATGAGAGGAACTCTGTCCATGTTATCCTATGTTTAGAATAGATAATAAACAGGGCGACATATTTACTTTTCCAGAGGACTTCGTTCGTATTTGGTATAGATAATTAATGGTCGACGACGATATAAAAATAGTGTTTATCGCCATACAAGGCAGTCCGAAAACAGGATACTTAGAGTCAAGACAGAAAAGTAGTTTTGCATTGCTGGTCTCAATAATTATTAATTTTGTAATTAATTTAATATAAGTTTTTATTATAATATTCAGTATTATATTTTAACGAGACCCAAGGCACATCCCGCTCATAGCCGACATTCCGAACATAACAATTGGTGGCAGCGGTGGGATCCCTAAAAATAATTGGGGATTTCAATCAAAAGGAACGTCAATAAAGCGGTGGTAGTACAACATCGAAGAACACAACATAGTCATCAGAAGGACAGCAAAATCCCTGAGTCTACGTGTCTACGAGTTGAACGCCCTACTTCGAGCTCTTGTCTTCAAAAAACTCCAAGTTCCAGTCTTCGTGGCCCAGTCGTCGGTACGAGTCAAGAAAAAATAATGAAGTTATTGTGAGTACGCTTTTTATTGAATATCAGTGTCTATAAAGTGTCATCAGTGAATATTAAGAAAAACATTTGTGATCATGAATAACGGCAGTACTAATTTAATTAATAATCAAATAAGATTAGATGATAATTTAACAATGGAAGGTTACATTGACATTAAGTTAGCAGAGCGAATGATAAATAAATATGATGGCGATAAGTCGTCATTACATGTATTTATAGATAACTGTAATAACGCTTTCGATCTTCTGAGTCCAGTTTACCAAAAAGCTTTTATTTCAGTGGTTTTGTCTAAAATTTCAGGAAATTGTAGGTCTATTTTACTAAATAGAACTTTTCAAAGTTGGCCAGAGTTAAAAAATTACTTATTAGATACATATTCAGAAAAACGAACATTCGCGCAGTGGCAATTAGAGATGAATTCATGTAGACAAATGAGAGATAACGTTTTGACTTATTCAAATAAAATCGAAAACTGTTTTATTAAATTAATAAAATCATTAGATAGTAACTTAACTAAAGAGGCCCGAGAAGCCAATATAAATTTATTAAAAAATCAAGCATTAAACATCTTTATTAATGGGCTTAACCCGCAATTACATATTTTATTAAAGTCGCAACACCCCGAAACATTCGAAGACGCTGTATCTATAGCCATATCAGAAGAGCAAGAAATTAAATCGCGCGAAGAAATGAGTTTCGGAACCAGACGATTTGTACCCATAAATCAACAAAAAAAATGTTTCAACTGTGGTAAATTAGGACATCTAGCCTCAACATGTAGGTCACATCCAACGATAAGAACATTACAGCCTACAAACAATAACAATAAAATTAAATGTTTCAATTGTGGGAAAACAGGTCATTTCGCAAAAGATTGCTGGTTTGCAAATAAACCAAACTTCGTGTCACGAGAACAAAGAGATAAAAGTAGAATATTCCATAACAAACCTCCAACGTATAGAACAGAAACTACTAATAATAGAAACGATACTTTAAACACGGAAGGTCCAAAGGTTCGACCGGCCGACCCGCGGACCGCCAGAGCGATAACGGCCGAGTAATGAGTGTGAATACAGGAGTATCTTCGTATGTATATTTGTCAGGAAATGAGTTTAGAGACGAAAAGACCACGTTTTTAATTGATACGGGCGCCGAAGTGAGTTTATTAAAGATAAGTAAATGTAAAGATGAAACTTTAATATACGAAGATGATAAGTTGAAGTTAAGAGGAATCGATAAGAATGTAGACCCGGTAGAAACTATAGGACACACCAACGTTATATTTTTTATTGGATCAAAACAAGTTTGTCACACTATTCACGTAGTCCCTGACGACTTTCCTATAAATTATGATGGCGTATTAGGAAGTGATTTTCTACGGAAATTTGCATCTGTTATTGATTACCAAAATAATTTAATTTATATATGCAATGAAGAGTTACAAATATATCATATTGAGAAAAATTATGGACAATCGTGTATGACGAATCAAAAGAATACAGGAAATAAAGAAGAAGATAAATGCTCTCACAAAAGTGAAGAAATTCATCAAAATAATTTTGAAGAAACAATAATGAGGATTGAACCAAGATGTGAGAAAATAATTAAAATAAAAATAAAAAACTGCGAACTAACTGAAGGTATCATTTCCGAACGAACATCGTTGTCAAAAGGGGTATATCTTTGCCCTAGCGTTGTCTCGGTTCAGAATGGTTACGCCTTAACAGCATGTTTGAATACGACAAACAAAGAAATTACATTGAAAAACAAAGAAATAGTATTGGAACCATTGTATACGACGAAAGATAATTATCAGAAAATAAATAATGTCACTAACGAGAACTCACCAAACAGTGATAGGATAATTAAGCTTGAAGAATCCATTAGGACATCACATCTAAATGACGAAGAAAGGAAATCATTAATGTATTTATGTAAACAATTTAATCACTTATTTCATTTAGAAGGCGACAAATTATCATATACTGATACCGTAATGCACGAAATACCAACGACTAGTGATGTGCCTATAAATACCAAATCGTATCGATACCCAGAAGTATTGAAAGACGAAGTTAATAAGCAAATAAAGAAATTATTGGAAGATGACATCATTAAACCTTCAAATAGCCCATGGAATTCTCCAGTTTGGATAGTACCTAAAAAACCTGGACCGTGTGGTGAAAAGAAATACAGATTAGTTATAGATTTTCGTAAATTAAATGATATAAGCATAGGAGATGTTTATCCATTACCTCAGATCACTGATATATTAGACCAACTAGGAAATAGCAAATATTTTACCACATTAGACCTGATCTCAGGTTTTCATCAAATAAAGATGCATCCAAAAGACCAAACCAAAACTGCATTCAGTGTTCCATTAGGCCACTATCAATATAATAGAATGCCTTTTGGATTGAAAAACGCTCCCGCAACGTTTCAGCGACTTATGAATAACGTGTTAACTGGTTTACAAGGAATTAAATGTTTTGTGTATCTAGATGATGTTGTAATATATGGAAATTCACTACAAGACCATAATGAAAAGCTTGAAGAAGTGTTCAAAAGACTTTCACAACATAACTTAAAATTGCAACCAGAAAAATGTGAATTTATGCGACGAGAAGTCATGTATTTAGGACACATAATAACTCAGAACGGAGTAAAACCAGATCCAAAGAAAACAGAAGCTGTAAAGAATTTTCCTATCCCAAAAAATCCAAAAGATATCAAAAGCTTTCTTGGATTGTCAGGTTATTACCGAAGATTCATCGAGAAGTTCAGCGAGATTGCACAACCAATCACTAAACTATTGAAAAAGAATGTCCCATTCATTTGGACTAGTTTACAACAACAATCGTTTGAAACTTTAAAAAATGCTCTCTGCCAACAACCAATTCTACAATACCCAGATTTCTCAAAGCCTTTCATCTTAACTACAGACGCAAGTAATATAGCTATTGGTAGCATTTTATCACAAGGACCGATACCTAATGATCTACCGATAGCATATGCCAGTAGAACGCTTAATAAAGCCGAAATTAATTACTCAACCACAGAAAAAGAGTTATTGGCAATCGTGTGGTCAGTAAAACACTTCAGGCCTTATTTATATGGTCGGAAATTCACGATTGTAACAGATCATAAACCTTTGAAGTGGCTTTTTAATTGTAAAGATCCAGGATCAAGACTAGTTAGATGGAGATTGTTATTAGAAGAATACGAATATGAAATCATTTATAAACCAGGGAAAATGAACAGTAACGCCGATGCCTTAAGTAGAATTGAACATAATCCGAACGTTAACATTAATAATATTACGAATGATTTACCAGATATAACATACGAAATGTTTTTGAAAGACTTAAAAAGCAAGATTATATTATATAACGATTTGAACGAATATAATGATAATATCGAAAACACTAAAGGAAACAAAGTGATATTTACTACGTGTAACGAAAACATACCTAACCTGGAAAAACAAAGATTTAGTCCTTACGAAATAGCAGTAATGAAAAATAAAACCAACGAATATACATTTTACGTATTTTATAAATCTCAGCCATTTGATAACCCTACTTATAAAGATATATTTACATGTATAACTAATTTGAGAAATGTTTTGAAAATATATAACATTAAAGACATTAATATTCCTAATTCGTATGCTTCTTTCAAACTGAAATGGCACAAAATAAGAACAATGATACGTTATATATTTCAAAACAGCGATATTCACATAAATATATTTCATAATACAATCATAGACATAGATAAGAACAAAATTGAGCAGATTCTAGAAGAATTTCATAACAGTCCAACAGCTGGACATACAGGTTTTCATAAGACATACAAGAAAATAAAACAATTTTATAAATGGAACAACATGAAAGCTGACATCAAAAAATATATCAAGACATGTACTTCATGTCAACTAAATAAAATTTGTCGAAAGAAAAACAAGAAACCAATGGAAATTACATCTACTGCTACAGAACCTTTTGAAAAAATTTCTTTAGATATTGTAGGACCCCTCCCAATGACGGAAGAAGGAAATAAATATATTTTGACCTTGCAAGATGATTTAACTAAATACTCTCAAGCATATGCCATACCATGCCATAATGCACAAACAATAGCCGACGTTTTTGTTCGTCAATTTATTTGTAAATTCGGAATACCAAAGACAGTACTAACTGATCAAGGCGCAGACTTTACATCTGAATTATTCACCAATGTTTGTAAACTACTGAAAATCAAGAAGATTATCACAACAGCATATCACCCGGAATCCAATGGCTCATTAGAAAGGACACATGCAACTCTAAGTGAATATCTAAGGCATTACGTCAATGAAAATCAAACTGATTGGGACAAATGGACAGATATGGCTATATTCTCGTACAACACAAGTATACACACATCGACTAAGTTCACGCCATATGAGTTGTTATTCGGAAACAAACCGTCTTTACCTACCTCAGTAACAAACAAACCAGAATTCAAATATACGTACGACGATTATATAGATGAATTAACTTTAAGACTGCGAAAAAGCCAAGAGGTTGCAAGAAATAATCTACTCGCTTCTAAAGAGATTAGTAAAAAGATATATGATAAAAAATGTCGTGAAAATATTGAATTTAAAATAGGGGATAAAGTATATTTAACTAATGAATATATCAAACCAGGAAGAAGTAAGAAATTATCACCTAGTTATAGCGGACCTTATGTTATCGTAGAGGTTAATTCTCCAGTTAATGTTACAATACAATGTAAAAGAAGAAAAGTTAAAGTACATGTCAATAGACTGAAACATGCTTTTGTTTCAGGGTGATCCTAACACTCACCTGCACTACAGTATTCGCCTCATTGAAAAATTACAATGTTACATATATAAACAAAGGAGGTATTTATTTTGAACATCTAGGGAAGGTTAACCACTATGATAGTGAGTGGAACCTAATAGCTTTTTTAGATATAACAAACTTGCATGATAAAATTAATTTAATAGAAAATACTTTATATAGAACTAAAGAAATATGCAAACACGAAACATTTGATAATTTTTCATTATGTCAAACTTCGTTAATAATTTTAGAACAATTGATACCTCAGCTACAAAGTGAAGAAAGAGTTTTGAAAGAATTAATTGGTCAAAAACACTCGCAAAGAATGAAACGTTCCCCGTTAGATTTTGTAGGTTCAGTTCTTAAAGTAGTTTTTGGAACTATGGACGCAGAAGACGCAAAACGTTACGATGAAGCTATTAATAATGTTAACCATAATGAACATAGTTTGTTAGAATTGTTAAAGAGTCAAAGCCATGTCGTAAAAACAACTGTAAGTAACTTTAATAATACAATAACCGATTTGCAGAACAATGAAAAGATTTTTAATCGAAATTTAGAAATTTTGTCTAATTATACTAATGATTTTAATAAGAAGTTATTTGACATAAATTTAAAACAAGATTTAGATGAACATTTGTCTCTATTGACTTTAATGACAACCGAAGTAAATAACGAAATCTCAATTGTAGTGAACGCTATATTGTTTGCAAAGAATAATGCGATTCATCCTGTAATCATTTCTCCAGAACAATATATTCTCGAGTTAAAGAAAACACTGTCGTACTTACCGTTTCAAACGAAATACCCGCTTGATTTAACTATTGAAAATGCATCTGAATTACTATCTCTTATAAAATTAGTATCATATTTCATGAATGGAAAATTAGTTTTTGTAATTAGTACACCCTTAATAACACAAATTAGTTACGATTTATATAATGTTGCTCCCGTCCCGATCTCGAATAACAATAACACGTTTATATTTATCTTACCGAAAAATAAATTTTTTATGATATCTGATAATAAATTGCACTACACTAGTATAAATGATATTAGCAAATGTAAAAATGTAGTAGATAAATTTAATTTAATTTGTAATTTAGAAGAACCTTTATATTCTGTACATGCAAAACCAAGTTGTGAAACTGAGTTAATGTTTAATCATAACAGTGTCTCTTTTCTATGTGACACCAGACTGACTAACATAAAAAGTGAACAATGGCTTAAACTTTATAATGAAAATAATTGGTTATTTGTTTTACCAAGAATAATTATAGCAACACTAAATTGTAAAAATTCTGAGCCTATCGACATAGATTTACATAAAACTGGTATACTTACTCTTTCGCAAGACTGTAAACTCTATACTTCTAATATCATACTACAAAGTCAATACAAAGCTATGCAAAGTAAATTTTATTCATTTTTACCATCTATAAACATTTTAGATGACGAATGTTGTAAAAAGTATAAAGAAAAGAATATTACTAATATAGAATTTTTGCCATTAAAATCAACAAGCTTAGATGTAGAAAGTTTGAATTTAGCCAGTCATAAATTAGATCAAATAGAAAGTATCATTAGTAAATATGAAGAAGACACATTGTTTAAGAAGATTACAACAAATAATTATTTTGTTTATATAGTATGCTCCATTATCAAAGTACTAATGTGTTACATTTTATATCGTATAGTTAAGTATATAATTAAGAGAAAAATGTTTTGTACTCCACAAGGTAGGATGCTAGCAATAGAAGATAGTGCTTCTTGTTGTAACAAGATATCGAATTGTATCACGTTTAATTTTAGAACACATAATAAAAATGTTAATAGTGCTGAAGTAGAAATGGATACCATCCATAGCGATGACGAGCCAAGCTGTAGAGAACCACTAAGACGTAGCGCGAGAATAGCACAATTAAAACACCAATAATAATTTTGTTAAGAATGTTTATTATGTTAGACTTACACAAATATGTTATATTAGAATAAGAGTGATAATATAATAATTTTATTACAATTGTAAGAGATTGCAATGCAAAGCTAAAATTTATAGTGAAAATTAATTTAACAATATAATTTTCGTCTTAAAGGGGGAGATGTAATGTATTAGTATCTAAAACTTTCCACATAGATAAGAAAAGCAAGTAATATTTTAGAACTCTCCGAATCGATGAGATAAACAAATACTGTAATCGTCATAGCAACGATGTATTTACTTTTCCAGGACTAATGAGAGGAACTCTGTCCATGTTATCCTATGTTTAGAATAGATAATAAACAGGGCGACATATTTACTTTTCCAGAGGACTTCGTTCGTATTTGGTATAGATAATTAATGGTCGACGACGATATAAAAATAGTGTTTATCGCCATACAAGGCAGTCCGAAAACAGGATACTTAGAGTCAAGACAGAAAAGTAGTTTTGCATTGCTGGTCTCAATAATTATTAATTTTGTAATTAATTTAATAAAAGTTTTTATTATAATATTCAGTATTATATTTTAACGAGACCCAAGGCACATCCCGCTCATAGCCGACATTCCGAACATAACAGTTCAGGCTACAGAGCGTGCCAAAGAAATATCTAGAATACATATATATATGTATTCTAAGTATTCTAGATATATATCTTCACTTCATCAGCCCATTTTTACTCCACTGCGAGGCTTTGGCCTCCCCCGGCGTGAGGGGGGCTTGAAGCTTATATCCACCACGCTGCTCCACTGCGGGTTGGGATATATATACCTAGTCTAGCCATAAATATTACTAAAAAAACAATTTTTTTAAAATTGCAAATTACATTTATTAATTTTACAGTGTGTTAGTTTAATACAGAAATAAAAAACAATTTAAAATATAGAAAGCTTATTCGAAGTGGCCTCCATTGGCTGCAATACAGTCCTTTAAACGTTGCGGCCAGCTATCAATAGAAGCACGCACTCTTTCTATGGGAAAATTCTTCACTGCCAATTGTATGGATTGTTTTAGGGACTCCAAATTATCATGGCGTTTAGAGCAAGCCGTACTCTCTAAAACTAACCATAAATTATAATCCAGCTGATTAAGATCGGGGCTAGACGACGGCCAGTCTTTAACTCTGATGATGTCAGGAACGTTCGTTTCCAACCAAGACTGCGTGGACCGAGCTTTATGACCCGGCGCCGAGTCTTGCTGGAAGGTCCATACTTGGTTATTGAACATGGTGTTGTTAAGGGGCTTAACTACCTTCTCAAGAATGGTATCTTGATACACTTGTGCCGATGTTTTGATACCTTTTTCACAAAAAAAAAATGGCTCTGTCACTCCTTCATAGCTAGCACTCCACCAAACCATCACTGATGTCGGATAATGCCCATATTGCACTCTGTCGACTAATTGGGAAGCTTCCTTAGAGCTTTGATTTCTAATCTGTAAACAAAATTTTTCTGTGACCCCCTTTTGCGTACCGCTTCAGTAGTCGTTTCGATTTTACCTCCTTATTCTTTTTTAAATTATCGGTTAAGAAATGACCGGTGCACTTCTTATAGGCTGCAAGTCCTAAGTCATCTTTTAAAATACGCGACATGGTTCTAGGTGCTATTTTCATCTCTTGAGATAAAATCTTTTGTTTTCTACTACTTTGTGTTTACTATACGTGGACGGCCAGATCTTTTTCTGTCACAAACAGAGGAGGTCTCATTGTACCTATTTTAAAGTTTTTGAGAGTTTTAAAAATTGTATTTGGCTCCATACCTACTTTGTGTAATGCAATTACAGCGATTCGGTTCTCTTTATCACCCCACTCCATTTTAATATTGCAAAATATTGTACAATGTATTGGCGTCAAAATGAGAAAACACAATGAACAATCGTTTATAAATGCTAGATTCCCCATTCAAATGTAATATATTTTTATTTTTAATTGTAACAGTATTTATGGCCAGACTAGGTATAGGTATATATATATATACACTCAAAAAACATTACCCTCCGCAATCGGGTAATATTAAGATTTTTTAAGAGAATTGAGACTGAGTTTCGAATGGGCGGAAGTAAATCCTTTCAGCACTTCGCGACAAAAAACCGGAAACTGCTACAAAAGGCAGTTGTTTTGTGTTGCTGCTATATCAGACGAAAAAGACGTTTATGAGATCGATTGGCGAAGTGGAAATGTGACATTTCAGTTCTTCACTTTAGTATTACGTGAATGATTTTTGCACAGTTTCACAGCACACTATGGCATTTTTCTTTATTAAAATTAATATTTTATCGGAACGAAAGAAGTGCTGTTGCCAGCTGGGGCGTGTCAACCACACTTATTTTAGTATAGTTCCGGTTAGGCAGCGTAAGCGCAGTTCATGTTCTAGAGTCTACCTTATATAATATATATTAATATCACTAGTTCTATAATCTATCCTACTATGCGGCACCTTATTTGTGGCGATACATCATACCTAAAGGCGGGTGTACCATTTCAAGTAGGTATCCCGTTATATAAATATCTGTAGTTTTACCTAAACATAGTATATTTGTGCCTAGGGATAGGTATTCCATATATTTGAAATTTGGAGGCATAAGTTACTCTGGTGATTCCAATGAGTATGCTTTCTGGTATTAAGTACAAATTAATTTCAAAAACTTCAAAACAAATAGTACAGGGTATGTTTCGTATTGCAATTTGACCTAGATTTTAGTAGCGACTCTATTCTCCAGTATAGTTTAAGTACACAGTGAAGACTTCGTTAATGTCAAGGAGGATAGAGAAAAATGTTCAGTAAATAGTGTTTCTCGAATTTTCATTTTCTTTATTTATCTTCAGATTACTGCCGGAATAGTCGAGATATATCTAAATACTAGCAGACCTGGCGAACTTTGTACCCCCACAGAACTAAAAGTAGTTTAAAACGTATATGTATTGTAGGACCCCCCCTACTCCTGGTAGCCCATAAACACAATCCTTATCTAAGAACTTGGTTTTATGTGATATCTATGTAAAGCGAAAAACCACGTCAAAATCCTCCCAACCGTTTTAGAGAAACATATCCATTGCAGTGCCCCCTGGTGGCCTATGATTGTAAACCTTATCGAAGAACACGTTCTTAGGTGATATGTTTATAACGCAAAATGCAGGGTAGAAATCTTCCCAGCAGTTTTAGAGAAACGTATTTATTGCAACGCCCCCTGGTGACTCATAGCCGCAATTCTTATTTAAGAATCTGCTATTAGATGATATCTATTTACATAAAAAACCGCGTTAAGATTCTCAGAGCTGTTTTAGAAAAATTGGCTATGATGTTGCCCCCTTGCGACACATGACCGCAAGCTTTTATCTAAGTAAATGCTTTTAGGTGATATGTTTATAACGCAAAACACCACGTAGAGGTCCTCCCAGCCGTTTTAGAGAAATGTATCCATTGCAGTGCCTCGTGGTGGCCATGACCGCAAACCTTATCGAAGAACACGCTCTTAGATAATATCTATATAATACAAAAACCGCTTACAGGTCCAGCTGTTTTGGAGATACGTATTTATGCAACGCCCCTTGGTGACTCATAGCCGCAATCTTTATTTAAGAATCTGCTATTAGATGATATCTATTTACACAAAAAACCGCCTTAAGATCCTCAGAGCTGTGTTGTTGTTGCCCCTTGGTGGCCTATGACCACAAATTTTATCTAAGAACATGCTCTTAGGTGATATGTTTATTACGCAAAAAACCGCGTAGAGTGTATTCATGCAGATGTATTCATTGCAGCGCCCCCAAGTGGCTCATAGCCGTAATCCATATCTAAGAACCTACTCCTAGATGATACTTATGTGAGATGAAAAACCGCGTCAAGATCGTCCCAGCCGTTTTGAAGATATGTATCTATAGCAGCGCCGCAATTTGAACCTCGAATGCAAACCGAATCAAAATTAGTCCAGTCGTTTCGAAGGTACACATTTACTGCAGCGCCCCCTGGTGCTTAATAAGCATAAAACCTATTTAGAAACCAGCTTTGGAATGTTATCTGTCTAAATACAAAATTTCATATAAATCATTAGAGCCGTTTCCGAGATAGCCTATAAAAGAGTAAAGAAATTGATTTTTGAATGCACCCTGTTTGACAAGTACGAACAGTTTGTATGGGAAAATACAGTAGTTGTTTTTACTATATTGTTGTTTTTCCTTGCAATTACCTTTTAAACCTTCCTTGGACTTCCAGAAATATTTCGAAACCAAAATTAGCTAAACCGGTCCAGCCGTTTTTAAGTTTTAGCGAGACATGTAAAAAGCTTCATTTCATTTTTATATATAAAAGATTTAATATTAGTCAAATAGGTACCCTACGATTACGATTTACGATTTATGTTTTCTTGAAGTATCTTCTCTAGTTACTAGTTACCTCATGTTATTCTGCGTATTTAAATATATCTTTCTGCCAAATTTCACTAAAATCTGTTTGGTAGTTTAACTACGAAGATGTAACAGACAGACATAAATCAAGTTTTTGAAGAAAAAATCCATTTCGCTCTGAAAATTACTATTACATTACTGGAAAATTACACCCATATGGATTTTTTTATGAAATATAAAAATAGAGTATAGGCGATACCAAAATTTATAAACAAAATTATATGCGATTGGAGAATATGGAACTAATAAGCAATTTAAAGCTTATTTCTGACTTTTTTTTAAAAAAAAAGATGTTCAACATTGTTTTAAGTGACCTAACGTCATACCGTATGATATTGCCTTTTCTAACAGGACATTTTAAATATTCATAACTCGGTTATTAATTTCGTACTTTTTAAAATATTTCACTGATTTATATATTTAGAGAATTACTTATTTTTAACAATTGAAAAGAATATATTTAACTGTTTTAGCTTGAAACTATTTTTATATGTCCTATATATTTGATTTAAAATAAAATAATGTTATTGATTTTATTTGTATATTTTATAGTAATACAGGATTCTAAAATATTATATATATAAAATTCTCGTTTTATATAAAATAAGCTCTAAGTTATGTTTGGCAGCTGGTTGAGAGCTTTCTTTTTCTTATTCATTTATTTAAGTAACTTTAAAAATATCTACAAATTCTTATAAATTTTTAAAATCTTAAATATCCCAATCAGCAGGAAGATGGTGAAAGCAGTTTATTGTAGTATATTTGTTTTCATAAGTACCATAACATCAGGGCATTATTACTAAACCGATGAACAAACAAATAAATTATTATAGTTTAATATTGTAATTATATGTGGGCGTGTCAACCCTGAGCTAAACGCATTAAATGTGGGCGTGTCTAGACTCCGGGGCTTTAGATCCTCTCCCCGCACAGGGCAACGCGGGTGTAAACGCACACAAGTCTCAGCGCCGGTCGCTTACGACACACAGACATGAGTGTCGCCTCTGTGATAGTACTCTGCTCCCCACAGTAGTGGGAGCATAATATGCTAATATTTCTTCACTGCTCTGTCCTCCCCAAAACATATACATATTAAACAGTACATTTAAATAAAAATAAAAAAGTTTAATGATGTGTTTGGCAGTGAATGCTAATAACATACTATCACCGAGCTTTAAATTAGTATAAAAGAGGAGTAACACTGGCCGTCAATTCGGGAGTCGACGTACATATGAGCCATAAGACAAATTTAAAGTAAATAAAGTTTATAATATTAATCTATCAGAATAAACAGATACATATGAGTAAAAAATTAATTAGCGTAAAAATTGTTTCATCCTTTCAATGAAAGTATTTTACTTTATTATGTATATATATTATTTATTATTATATTACACTTTCATGAAATCCTAGATGCCATTTAATTGCATTCTAATTTAAGTTGATAATAGATGTAATCTATAAGTTAAATATTTTTTATTATATGTTTTACTAGCGACCCGCCCCGACTTTGCACGGGTAGTAGAACATATAAGCCGTAGTGTTTTGTCTATCTTAGTGTCCTATTTGTTGCGTCGAACATGTGGATTTGATTTAATTAGATTTAAATGTAACTTAAATTCATCGTACTTACTTGAAGTATTTTTAATGTATTTTATTCCAATAATTATTTGAAAAAGTAAAGAATAAATACATAAAAACAAACTAAAATATTTCTTTATACCTATACGACATGGCTATCTTCTGCCTAACCACACGTGTCGTATCATCGGTATGGGGACCATGACGCCCGGTGCGGCGCCCGGGCCCGGCCGCTTGAGATTTTTTTGGCGATAATTCCTAAGATATTAATTTAAATTGTATGGTGTAAAAAGCAATCATAATCTGCATGAAATGCTAAAGGTCAATAACATATTTAATTTCATAAGTATTAATACTGTATCCATATAAATTGCTTTACAATTATTTCATCATATGACACCATTTTTTTAAACGTAAAAATAGGCGTAGTAAACTATCCATAAAAGATAGACATATGCCATCGCGGACTTTTCTTTAGTCCTATGAAATAAAAACTATTCCTCTATACATTATTTTGTTATATCTCAAATAAGGCAGCGTTTTCGATATGTTATTGAATGGTATTAAATGTAGTGCAAAAAAGGAATGTAATAATATTATTTTGTATTTACGCATAAATTAAATTTTGTTCTATATTTTTAAGTATAAATATACCATAAACTATATAAAATAACATGATAGATGGATATAGATATAGAGAATAATAATAATTACTGGTTAATCCCACATAGCGCTATCTAGTCCCAAACTAAGTATTATGCTTGAACGTACTTAAATATTCTTTTTGTAATATATACATGTATAGATACTTTTTTTACACTCAAGCACTAAACAAATAAATATGTTCATGCATACAAATATTTGTCCCGGGCGGGAACCGAACCCGCAACCAGATATGGTCTTTATCCCCTCGGCCAATCGGTCAGTCGATCGATAGATATTACTCCTCGAAACGTTTCTTTTCTTGTGTCTTTCGATATCTGTTCTTTCGGAAGACGGCGAATATTTTCCGACTTATTCACATTTCGCCGATTATTTATTCAGAAAAATATTTCATGATATTTCGTGACCTTTCATGACATTTCACGACCTTTCATAACATAAAATTAAATTTCACGATCTTTTATGACACACATAATATGTAGTCATAGTTTAAATTTCTTGTGTTTGTAAAGTTAAGCTATGTTAATTAAATCTCTTTTTTATTTCATTTTATAATTCCCTGACTATTAATAATGAAATTATATATTATAGCATTCAAAAGTAAAACAAAAATAAGCCAATTAAATTACACATTAAGTGACAACCTTGTGGATATGGCGCCGAGAAAGAATGAATTTTCACACGTATACGACAGTGTCGCTTCTCTACGCTAGTATTTAATAGTTCTTTGGTACTATGGTGTCTGTGGTTTTCCTTGGGGAACGATGTTGGGGATTTAAGTGGAAATAGTTATCTAGTGGGCTGAGGTTGTGGGGGAAGGTAGATGGTGTAAGTGATACGTGCTTACTGGTTGATGACTGTATAGTGTCTAACTTAACTCACTACTTGCTCACATTACGTAATTATGTCTACGTACCCACTACACTTAAAAAGACGAACTAGATATCTTGCTATCAAATCCTATGCGGAATGGCATGATGACAACCATATTTATGAAGGCACTTGATTGAGATCAAGTCTGTTATGCTTACATAGCGTTACCATATACGTGTACAGTGCTTGTACTAAAATACTAATTAGATTTTAAATCCAGTGTCAAAGAAAGGAACCTACACATATCTTTCGCGCACCACTTTCGATATATTTGTACTCCAGCAATAGTGCATTAGCACCGCGCATTCTCCAGCTACTCTAAAGTGATAGGTCTTTATCGGGGGTTCATAATTTCATACGGTTTTCATCTATTTCTTTAAAACAACTAGCGACCCGCCCCGACTTCGCACGAATAGTAAAGCATATGTCTCTAATTTTTTTTCCTATCGTAGTGTACAAACTATTTCTTTGTGTACAACATTGATAACTTCTACCTAATTACATCACGCGTGTCGCGTCAGTGTAGAACAGCATGAATTTATTTTGTCGCGCTATAGTTTTAATTTTGCCATAACTCCTAAAATACACTTCTCATCAAAAAACCGAAACATTATTGCAAGTCCTATTCAATATTTAAATAAAAAAGAGGTTTAACATCATTAAAAAATACTCTAATAAATAGCTGGCAGTTTAGTCTACACAATGGTGTACCCACAGGGTGTACCACAATACCAAATCTGAATTAGCTTAGCCTAGTGGGTAGCGACCCTGCCTACGAAGCTGGAGGTCTCGGGTTCGAATCCAAGGTCGAGTCAGTATTTATAATGATGAATATTGATACTGGTACCGGGTCTTGGTTGTTATATGTATGTGGTGTTTTCGCTTGGTACCCAAAACACAAGCTAATGCTTAGTTTGGGGTCTAGACGTTGTGAAGTATACGTTATTATTATTAATATTAATTTAAATTTTTGAATTTTCATCCAATAAAAGAATGTGGAGCTCAATGTGGAAATAACGGATTTCAATCCGTTTGAATTTCTGGATTTAATAACATTTTTTTTCCAATAATATCGTTTTCTTAATAGTGATTAACAAAGCTTTGTTACATCTTACCAAAGAGATTTTTTCCTAAGAAATATGAATACATCGCCCACGGAAGCCGCCCAAGTTGTGGCGTTGTGAATTCGGGGCGGCACGTTTGAAATAATTCTCTTTGTGAATACTAAACGTGGTATCCCGGGATTGAATGCATGAAAAATAGATGATTACGTTAACGATTTTTCGCATACGACATCAAGTGAGGAATTGTTGAATTTGTTTTTAAAATAAAATCAAATATGTTACACGGCGTTTCTATTGTACGAACCAAACTGTGATTTTCATTTTTAGGGTTCCGTACCCAAAGTATACCAGCGGGAACCTTATTACTGAAGCCACGCTGTTCGTCCGTCCGTCTGTCACAGGGCTGTATCGTCTAAACCGTAATAGGTATAGACACTTGAAATTTTCACCGAGTGTGAATTGCTAATAAGGTTGCTACAAGTAATAAAAATGAAAGGGAGACCTCATACAAGACACGTGTTTTATTTTCGATGTTTTTGCTGATTGATAGTTGTGAGATCATTGCTTACACTTCAATTTTTCATAGAGTGTGTTCTAATAAAACAAAATAAAGTTAAAAATTAAAGGGATCCTCATACAAGAAACGTGTTTTTTTATATTGTTTGGTGATACAAAACCCTTCGTGTGCGAGTTCAACTCGCACTTGGCCGGGGGTTTTTATATCTAACAATGCCTATGACATTCCACACAGCGCCGTCATCTAGTCCTAAAATAAGCAAGTATTATGCTCGTATTATGGGTATTAGACAACTGATATATACATACTTAAATATTCTTTTTAATGTGACATACCTACACATATAGATATTTTACACCCAGACATGTTCATGCAAATAAATATTTGACTCGGGCGGGATCGAACCCAGAAACTTTGTTTATGCAGTTTTCAATGCAGATTTAATTATAAAATACAACCAGCATCTTCAAATAGAATTATTTGAAAATATGAAAACTCTGGCTATCTTTTTCTTCCTCAATATAAAAGTAGGCACGCGACTCTGCACATTTTAATATGTGCTGACTGTCAACAAATCGACTCATTTTTTGATATACTTTTTTGACTGATACGAATTATTTTTTTTGTCGGCTAGTAACTACATGTACCGAGGTCTAGTAAAGACAGGTTCCAATTCGATTAATCTAAATAAAAACATGTAGTATTTTATTATAATACCTAGGCCAAAATAATTTTTATCAAAGAAAATCATTTTTTCAGCGAAAGTTATGGAGAAGAAGACTACATGAAGAATGATCCGCACCCGGATTAGTTGGTCGTTCGTTAGACATTGCGGGCCATAGAACACTCTAATATTATAATAATGTTAACAATAATTTTATTAAAGTCTCATATTGATCGAGAAAAATCTTCACCCTTCGAATGTGGATTTACTCTAAATAGGCAAGAATTCCATTTTCTTCACACATTTTTTATTAATGGTACTTTGTGTTTTAAATTAAATTAGAATTTTCTTTATCATTTCCAATAATTAAGTCATTTGAAATATTATTATGTGTATTTTAATCTATAATTAGAATGTGCGGGCAATGCACAGCAGTGTCGGCGCATTGTGAGCTGAAAATCTAATTATATAGACATTCAAATGCTTATCTCAAATGTGTCGCATTTTTTTGGCTAGTAATTTTTTTAAACATATACCTCACAACAACGTCTAGGCCCCAAACTAAACATTAGCTTGTGTTTTGGGTACCAAGCGAAGACGAGAAGAGAGAACGTGTGAAACATCTATATATGTATAAGTATATTATTTAAAAAAAAATCTAGTTTATGTATCAGTTGTCTGGTATGCTTCTATCTAATCTGCTTAGTCTGAAATTAATAGACGCTGTGTGAGATGTCTGAAGTATTATTATTATTGTATATATTATTAACTTCTCCTCAGCTTTTGATTTCAGTTTCGATATTCCTGATATATTTTTATGCGCAACATAGTTTAAAGATATTTTTATACACACCATAGTACCTGGTCTGGTCATAAATACTGTTACAATAAAAAAAAATAATATTACATTTGAATTTGGAATCTGGCATTCTTATAGGATTGTTCATTGTGTTTTCTCATTTTGGCGCCAATACATTGTACCATTGCATTGTACAATATTTTGCGATATTAAAATGGAGTGGGGTGATAAAGAGAACCGAATCGCTGTAATTGCATTACACAAAGTAGGTATGGAGCCAAATACAATTTTTAAAACTCTCAAAAACTTTAAAATAGGTACAATGAGACCTCCTCTGTTTGTGACAGAAGAAGATCTGGCCGTCCACGTATAGTAAACACAAAGTAGTAGAAAACAAAAGATTTTATCTCAAGAGATGAAGATAGCACCTAGAATCATGTCGCGTATTTTAAAAGATTACTTAGGACTTGCAGCCTATAAGAAGTGCACTGGTCATTTCTTAACCGATAATTTAAAAAAGAATAAGGAGGTAAAATCGAAACGACTACTGAAGCGGTATGCAAAAAGGGGTCACAGAAAAATTTTGTTTACGGATTATAAATCAAAGCTGTAAGGAAGCTTCCCAATTAGTCGATAGAGTGCAACATGGGCATTATCCGACATCAGTGATGGTTTGGTGGGGTGCTAGCTATGAAGGAGTGACTGAGCCATATTTTTGTGAAAAAGGTATCAAAACATCGGCACAAGTGTATCAAGATACCATTCTTGAGAAGGTAGTTAAGCCCCTTAACAACACCATGTTCAATAACCAAGTATGGACCTTCCAGCAAGACTCGGCGCCGGGTCATAAAGCTCGGTCCACGCAGTCTTGGTTGGAAACGAACGTTCCTGACTTCATCAGAGCTAAAGACTGGCCGTCGTCTAGTCCCGATCTTAATCAGCTGGATTATAATTTATGGTCAGTTTTAGAGAGTACGGCTTGCTCTAAACGCCATGATAATTTGGAGTCCCTAAACAATCCATACAATTGGCAGTGAAGAATTTTCCCATAGAAAGAGTGCGTGCTTCTATTGATAGCTGGCCTCAACGTTTAAAGGACTATTGCAGCCAATGGAGGCCACTTCGAATAAGCTTTTTATATTTTAAATTGTTTTTTATTTATGTATTAAATTAACACACTGTAAAATTAATAAATGTTATTTGCAATAAAAAAATATTTTTTTATGTAGCAATATTTATGGCAAGACTAGGTATATTAATATTTTTATACACACCGCAGTATATAAATATTTTTATATACACGATAGTATATAAATATTTTTATGCATACCGTAGTATATATATATATAGCTGTTTTCTACACAGACATAGAACAGATAAGCACGTTTGTCCCTGGTGGGATCGAAGCCGCGACCTTTTGTTTTGCATTCAAAATCTTCGACTATTAGATTCCTCACCTCAAGCGGTATCACACCGCAAGTAACAGTGACATCAGCAAGCGCCAAGTGCGTCATCAATAGATCAACTTTTGAATTCCTTCTCCTCGGCCTGGATAGCGCCACCAGCACTGTCAAGTTGCCAACAGCACCGATGACGAATAGAACCCCGTAAATAGCCATAACAGCTCCCTGATCTCTCGCCTCGAGCCCAAGAGCGTCTTCTGGTGAGATCGAAGCGGTTTCAAAAATGGTTGTATTTGTAACCACATTGTCGAAATAGTCCAAAAATCGTCTATCGATTTCCGACGTATTCGACTCAATAGAAAAGCCTTCTTTATACTGATGATTCATTTCGTGATTAAGTCAAATTAAATGAATTAAAATTATCTTCAAATCACACATACATTAATCAACCGACAATAAACATTTAAATTATAATAAATATTTTTTGCTTATTTTCACTTTAGATTTTGTTATTTATTTTCAAAGATAAAAATCGCACACGATATAATAACTATATTGGAGTTTAAAACACTTCACATATGTTTTAAATTTTTTTTTAAATCACACAGTTTAATAGCGGTCGGACAAAATTTTTTAAAAACATCGTATTTTTCGATATTTTACGATACATTAAACACAAATATAGTAGTTATTGCATAATACTATTTTATTTATTTATATTTTCGACGATAGTATTTTCGTCGATTTTCATACGATAATTCTTTATTTTCATATAGTTACGAAAATCAAACTTTTTTCAATTTAACACGGCCCAGGCGAGCTGTCCTGTCGCGGTTGTCGAGACGAATGCCGCACGCCCAATCAAACTTCACAGAACATCCTTCTGTTCCACCTGTTACCTACGCCTTCCCTTACAGTTCAAACTTACAGTACAACTGAATTTTAAATTTCAAAGTTTTTGTTTAGTTGGTAAGCTCTGCACTATATACACTCCCTATGAGTTTAGCTATGTTCAGCCGAACCCGCCGTATATAATATTCCGTGTGTTGAGCTGAACGTAGTCCAAACTTAGAGCGTGAAGAGCTTACTGAACTTAATAAAAAGATTTTAAAAAATAAGATAATTGACAAAATAATGAAATTTTAAATATTATTCTCGGTAACCATCGGATCACTTGTTTTTTTTTTTTTAATTCTGTAAGCTCTACACACTTTATAAGTTTGGACTATATTCAGCCCAACACACGGTATTATAAACACGGTGTGTTCGGCTGAACATAGTCTAAACTCATAGCGAGTGTAGATCTTATCAAACTTAACAAAAAGATTTTAAAAAAAATGTAATTTTAAACACGTTTTTCTGGGTAACCGTTGTGTTTGCGTCATCGGCTCGTTTGAAACTTTTTGGTTAGTTCGGTAAGCTCTACATTCTCTAGAAATTTGAACTCACATCCGTCTCAGCTGAACACGAATCTGTAAATATCGTATAGAGAGAAAGTTCTAGAAAAGCCAGTAATAACAGTAATAATCGCGGGAGCGAGATATATTTATAGCCAATTATCACAGAGTGAACGAGACACATACATTTTTTTTTTGTCTCACCAGGTCTCACCTCATGTGGGCAATATTTTTGTTTGCCACAGTTCAAACTGTCGTAGATGTTTTAACTTAAACGGTGAATATTTATGAAAAATGATACGTTTTAAGGATACTGGAGTATGCTTATAAAGTGTTCCAAAAGAACGACAATGGTAATGGTTTGATTTTCGGCTGCAAAAAATCGTAGTGAGCGAAATTCCAAAAAATATAACATTTTCATTCGTAAGTTTAATTTTTGTCGTTACTTTAAATACTTTCGTGTTATAACTTTTATGAAGCTCCTCATTTATTGAATTATATTATCGGTAAATATTCAAATAACTTTTACAAAATCGTATTTAATTATAATTTGGGTTTTGAAATTTGGTTATGTGCCGTACATTGAGTTGTAGGCTTTAATCTACGTAATTGTTCCCCTCGTCGGGATATTGAATTTAACTATGTTAGACATGTTTTAGTGATACAATTACAAGAACTTTTCTTTTTCCCTATAGAATGATGGCAAAATTGCGATGGTGACGATGAATAGTAGAATGATGTTATATATGTATATATTTTTTATTTTTATAAAATTATAAGTACGGAAATTTTCTCTTCAGCTTTCCTGAAAACGAAGCTTTATGGGCCAAATAGATGACAGCAAAGTATTGATAATCATTTATGTGTGTATATGTGTGGTATACAAAAGTGTTATATAATACATTATGTTCTCATAAAGCACACATGGGCCTGTAGGGCACTGCAACTTTTACATAATCGTGTTTCTTAATTTACAAACAAAAATTATGAATGAAAATATGATTAGAAAATTGAGTTTCGTTGTAATAAAGAAATATTGCCACAAATTGTCTTATTTAAAAATAAAAAATCCCTATAAAGAAGTATCAATGTTCGTAGAGCTACCGCGTTGTGACAACACGGTCCAAGATCCCGGAGTCCCAGCCAAAACTTATTTTCTGAAAAACAAAACTTGGGGTATTATATAGTGTATTAGTATCTACTTTAAGCGCCTGCATACTTCCCAAGTTGGGTAGATGGCCTATTCACAGGTACAGTTCCAATCAACCTTTATGGCGGATGTGAACATAGGCACAAATCGCGTCGCAGTAACCAGTTTTAGGTGTAGCGGGACGCAGTAGGGCGAGGGGCATATGACTGAACCTGCGCAAGCATGCTTAAAGCGTTGTATTTCGATCCGCCATAAAGTTTGATTGGAACTATACCAGGTGAGAAAGGTTAGTAAAAATAAAGCTCACTTAAATTCTGAGGGCTGGTTTTTATATCTATTTTGTAGAATATGATTACAAAACAATATTCAACACTTCCAGACACTTTTTGCGGACCATAACTACCGCTAGACGCTCACAGCTCCCGAAAAAATAATTAAACTTCACTAACATTCTGAAGATCATTCATATATGTTGCTTAGGGAGCTATTTCAAAAACATATGTGACCAGCTAGACAAATCGGAAAGGCCAAACATCCCCCAGACACCAAAAAAAATATTCAGCCGTATTAGTGCGAGGGTCTATAATGCAATCAAATGAATCATAATTCAAGTGCTTTAGGTTGGTATTGCATTGTACAAACTACTATCTCAGGCATGGAATAGGATGAAGTTTTTTTCGTTCAGGGTCATAAGTGAGCTTTTAAAACATTTTGTTTTTATTTACTAGTTAAATAGCCAAGTATAGTGCTTCTTCTTAGGTTTCCGTATTCAAAGGGTACCAACAACGGGAACCCTATTACTAAGGTTCTGCTGTCCGTCCGTCTATCACAGGGCCGTATGCCGTAACGTCTGAACCGCAACACGGTCGTTATAACAACAAATAATAAAAATAAAATACTGCAAATAGGTAGCTGAAATTCTCGATGACGCGAAGGCAGGTAGGTAATATTTTACAATATAAAAAGCAGCACTACACTTAGTTCTTTAACTAATAATAAAAAACAAAAAGTTTTAAAGAGTCACTTATGAACCTTAACGAAAAAAAAAACTCGAATCTTTTCCATATATGAGAAAGTCGTTTGTACTACAATGCAATATCAACTTAAGGCACTTTAATTTCAATAGCCTATACGTTCCATATTCTTCAACCGAACATAATTTTGTATTTCATATTTTGTAATCGTTTATAGTCTATTTTTATATTTTCTTGATAAATATATTTTTAATATTAATCAGATACCCTATTACGAAGGCGTGCCAATCAGAAATGGAGCCCAGGGCGATCATCGAAGTTGTGCCTCTGTGTTTGTTATCTTAATACAAAATAAACACACAGTAGAGAAGTTGAAATAAAACAGTGATAGATAGGTATATGTGAAACAACAAACTCATATATTAGAAAAATTTAGGGAATGAAAATTAATATTGACAATGAAAAGAAAACTGGCCAAGTACGAGTCGGACACGCACACTGTAATGGACCTATTGCGTAAAAGTGACCTTTGAGAGGCCACTATGAATTTTTTTTGTAAATCACGGGCTAAATAACTTGTAATTTGCTTACGTTATGTAAGCATGTGTGATTATTTGCTACGTTGTGTATAAAATATATAAGCCGTCGTGATATCGTTAATATAAATTGTGATCGTCTAAAATGAATCGAATAGTTTCACTGGCCCGTAGGATTATCTCGACTAATGGTCGCCGATTGAGATATTATTACATCTAGATATAGTTCATAACCCTATTCTATTCGCGATCGATATAATAAAGACACGTGGCGCGAAATATCGACCGAAACCTTATCTGACTGTGGGCTCTAATTGAGCACGATTTCGTAATTAAATAGTATATGTTATAGAAGTTAATAGGTAATACTGTAATTTATCACGTCCTGTAAAACACACACAGATCACATATGGATACGTTAAAACAGCAGTAACTTCTAATGGCAACTTTAGGCCACGAGTAAACTTACTGTTTTAAACAAGTTATTAGGAAAGAACACACAATAAAAGATAAGTAAAACACGGGTCACAAAAAATATGAAAATTAACAATTGCATAGATATATCCTAAGGGAGAGATCACACATGAATCAGTTACAAGTACGTGGTCTCTCGACGCAATTTGCGGAGAACCACAAAAATACACTCAGGAACAAAAATAGGATAATAGCAAGAAAGCGGGTTAAGCCATGCAAGCTGTCGAGTGTCGGAGGGCATTCACTTAATTTGCTGTAGGTATTAAAAGGTACTACGTAACCTAGTATTAATTAGTGTTTAAGTTGATTAGTGCTCCTTGGGGAGTTTGGGGGGAAAGATACCCCGCCCGCGTATCTTTCTGTGAAGATCTGACCTCTCTAAGTAACTAATGTCTCCTCCACCCTAGTACCAGGTCAATCACGAGCCCTGATCTTTGCAGGCACTCGTGACATGTAATAATAGTAATTTTTCAATTGGCTAACGCTATCTCAAAGTTACTCTTGACCCTGGACCAAGGCTCCCAAACCCTCCCGTATTTAACGGCACTCAAAGAAAATTTAAATAAGATAACGTTACTATTGAAATGAAGCAGTACCTTCAATCAATTACTTTATATGAATGAATTAAATTGCAGTCATGATCTATTCCAAATTATGATTTTAAGCAAATAAAAGTAATGAAATATCGAAGCAACTAATGCAGCTAGTAATTTAAGTAATAATTTGCATAAAAATGAAATGTATCTCACAGTTGAAATATTTAAACTCCGAAACTCGACTAAAAGAATTTGTTTTGCTCACGACTCGACGTTCTTGTCCGCCCTGCTGGCTCCGAAGACTTCCAGGTGGTACTTTGGATTTTCAGGCGTCCGGACACTCGCGAATTACCCTTAGGCGTTTCTCTGCGCGGGCGCGTCGACCGATTCCAAGGTTCTCGAATGACTGCCTTCCATCCCTTTGACAACGCCTCTTAATGACTTTCCCCCACCCAAATTTCTAACCGTTTTTTTTAAATGATACCAACTTCGTGAAATAAATTTGCCCTTGGTTATTGGCAAAATGATTTGACTAAATGAAATAGTAAAGCAATTCCTACATAAAAAATTAAGAAGATTAAAGTGATTAAAAAGAAGTGTAATGAAAACGGAATTCGGGTTAAATATTTTGGGTCGAATCCCCATTCAAATGGTGATGATTTTTCTCGATCTATAAATGATTTTCTTGTTTGGATAGGAATATTGATGAAATTATTATAATATTAGAAACTAATGTGATAAAATGAATAAGATTACTAAATATAAATTATTCATATTAATTTAATTTAAACCTTTTGATTGGAAGTCACTAAGTAGTAAATAATCGGAAGTAATTAAGTTGCACTTCGTAAATTCCTTTTGTAATTTACTTCCCGGACATTATACCTCTATGTTACTTGTTCATGTGTTTTAATACCATATTTCAATTGTTTGAATCTATAGCAATGCAATTACAACACTATACCTAATCACAATTCCACCCAATTATAATAAATCAAGTATTTCCCACATAATCTCAAACACCTTACCTCCCCTTTTTGAACAAGGTATGCAAGCATATACACGTATTCTCATATGTATATATATATATATATAATTTTTTTTTTTTTTTTACATAATTTTGGATACTTCGAAGGTTTTCCCCGATAAGTCCATTTTTACCTTATAATCTGGTTATTTTCCTACGCGGGTATCACTTTATACTTTAGCAGGTAAAATCCTATTGTCTTCCTCAAATCCCGTTCCCGCCTGCGTAGCGCCCCCCCCCCCCCCCGCTTGTCACGGTCCACACCGTTACGCCTGGTCGTTTGTTTTCTAATTTTATTTTTAAATATATTATTTAGTTTACTAGTTAATTACCTAACCGTTTACCTATTCATTCTAACTCATAGTAAATGGTGACATGATATAACCTTATTACCTACTCCAAGGTATACATATCTCAATACTACAATTACCTAACTCTGCCCAATATTTGATTATCACATTGGCGGATTGGTTTATTTAGTAATTAATATGATATATTATAGCTTCGTATTGTAGTTGCTACTTCATCAATTTCTATTGAGTGCTGAAAGAAAATGATAGCCTGTGTTGGCATCAACTGTTTTCATCAAGTACAATTTAATTCGAATTACGCATGTAGGAACATGCATATTATATATACCTATTTATACATGCCTATTTTACTAAAATATAAAAATTTGAAATCCGTTAAATCTATTTTCTTAATATTATTGCTGTCGGCTGGGCCAAACGAAACCCGACCCATTGTTTAATTTTTTTTTTCTGTTCGCCGCTAATTTTAGAAAGGTATATTTAACAGAAAACGATTCCCAAGGTTTTCTGTAGACAATAGGTAATGCCCTCATAAAACTGTTTGTTCCAAAAGTCCGTTTTTAAAATTTTATTTTCTCCTTTAAAATAATTGCTCGCAATAGACCGGAGGCATATAAAAAGGAATCCATTCATGACCATGGGAACTCCTGATCTTTTTCTACAAAACTGTACAAAATAAAACCTTTGTTCGCATCTGCCGCTCAAAGCCAAAAAAAAAAACCTATCTAGTAACCTACATACCTAACACGCCTCATGACTACTCGCCCTTGTCATTCCCCTCCTAGGTTTTGAGACGACTATAACCCAAGTTAGAGTCGTTTCGAAATCTTTAACTCCTATTACAATTCCCTAACTAGATCATCCCAATTGGCCTTACTTTGTTAAACTTGTTTCCTATGAGAATCCTATGAACCTTATGGAATCTTTCTATACTAGAATTGATTCTAAATCTACAACTCTTATTAGAACCCACTCAACCCAATAAAACTCATTTACCCCCCCAGTGACCCAGTCTCGAAATACCTACAACGTATCCGAACGTTAACCCTACTCAATATGCCTAATATAACACCTCCCATTTTAAATTTTAAGTTCACCTTAGTCTAGCTTAGTTCACCACTAACATGTCCCCTCTGATGCCTTTGTATGGTTTCCTTACATGCATCTCACTTTATCAGCAAATGGACAGGTGACTACTAGTTTTCTGTGAAGTGACGTCGACATATAAATTTGAGAGATTTTCACTAATCCCCACCCCATCCGTGCTGTGTTGTGTAAATGGCGTGAAGCGTCACCTTGACCCCTGGCCGAACCCTTCGAGCCGCGCGTAACCCGGCGGGTCGAACAGACGTCAAGATGGACAATGTCCAGGTGTTATCAGCGTAATGCTGGGACGTATCTGGGCCAACTTACAGCGGTCCAGACGGTACAGTGTAGCTTCGTTTTTTCTAAATTATATTAAAGTAGGTTGCTGCGTTGTGTGCAGTAGTATTTGGCACCTTAGTGCAGGAATTTACTTCCTTATATCGTTCGTTGGTACACATTTGTACTGAACTCGGCCTGGCCAGGACTGTTGTGATCGTAACACCTTGGTGCTCGATATTATTCGAGTTTATATTTTGTAACATGGCAAAACACAACAGCTCAGTGTCATGACCACTTCGCTATGCGTCGAGCTTTACAATGTTACCCAATATCTATTGGATTACATAACATCGTTTTCCACAATAACTCAGGATTATTAGAAACAACCCTGGATTTCCGTTTCCACCATGTTACATGATACCTGGGCTACGTTAAATAACGTGTTTGCTCCATTTTATTATATGATATTACATATCCACACAGACATAATATCATAATAACTACAACACCATATCCGGCGGCGTCTGCACTATCATATGATAATTTTTTTTTTTTTTGTCATGATGACTTTCAGCTGTGTGGAGTTTTAGCTCCAGTCGTTGATCGTAGCTCGTAGGGCGCAGCCCGTAGAATGCATGAAATCTCTCAAATAACCTGCTGTGTTAACTATACCTATTAATTCCCCTCCATGATTTTCTTACTCAATTAGTCTTAATCCTGTATCTAATCTTATGTTTATTAAGACCCTTTTTTTTTTTGGTTTTATCAATTTTTTTCTTATATGCGATCTATACTCTACGCCTACCTAATTATACGCTACCTAACTATATTCACACCTAAATATTAACTAATTTTCAATAAGTCCCTAACTATCAATTCCTACACCTATCAACACCATCCAACATACTATTTCGATGACTTATTTTTATAATACCTCGCTAAATGTATAGCATTATAATTGCCTTTAATTTTACCTGTATCTATCTCTACTAACGTATATACATTACTATAGGGGATAGCGCCGATCTGGTACGGCCCCTCATACAATGGTAAAAACTTTTTTGTCACCTTTTGTTCCACACTAGATTTCGACACTCTACGTAATTTTACCAGGTCGCCTATTTGGTAGTGTACTATTTTATGTCCTTTATTATACGCGCATTCACGTTGATCCGCAGTCTTGTGAGAATTTTCCCGCGCGAGTTCTCGTATTTTCTCGACTCCTAGTCCACACCCCAATTCCACCGGATAGTCTTTCAGAAACCTATCCGACGACAACTCAAGCTCCTGCCCGAACATTATCTCATAAGGTGAAAACCCGGTACTTGCATGTTTCAGATTGTTAAAACAGTTTTCTATTCGCGAAAGCACGCTTACCCAGCTCTTATGCGACTTAGAACAGTACGTTCGAAACAGACGCCCCATTTCTTTGTTTACTCGCTCCGTCGAGTTCGGACGCGGGTTACGAATAGAAGTATGCGAATACCTAATTCCTAACCTATTCAGCCCGTTCTCCCACACTTTCGATATGAATTGTGATCCGCGATCCGTAACTATGTGTTTTATTTTAAACTCCGCGTGAAACTGTTTTATGCATGTCAAAACGCTGCGCCCGGTAGCTTTTCGCAACGCATATAACCGAACTAATTTACTAAACACATCTTGCACAACAAATATGTATTTCATACCAAACTTTCCGGTCGGTAGCGGACCGTATATGTCCGCAAACGTCATCTCGCCTATTTCGTTAACTACCACTGCCTTACTTGGCCCGCTTAAATTTGCGCGCTCATGTTTTACCTTTTGACACAGGTCACACGTGCGTATTACCCTGGTTATCTCGCGTCTCATCCGAGGAAAATAATATCTCTTTTTAATGACGGAATGTAACTTATAACGACCATAATGACCTAAATTTTCGTGTACGTTAGTTATTAAGTCGGTTTTCATGACGTCGGGCACCACTAATACCATTCTCATCGTTTTAGGTATTTGATAATATAGCAATCCCTCTTTCAACCTATAATTACTCAACCTGCCTCCCTTGTCCGCATTATGCAGTGACGTAATAATTTTTTTCAATTCGGCATCCGTATTTTGTATTTCAATTATATTTTTAAAGTGTAATGATAATATGTCGTCGTTCGTGGCAGTAAACATGCAAATTTGCGGGCAAATCTGTTTTGTACTTTGAACGACGTCGCCTTCACACAAATATCTACTCAAAATGTCCGGTACTATATTGTTTTTACCCGGTATAAACTCGATTTGATAATCGAAGCGGCCTAAATAATGCACCCAACGCTGTATTCTCGCGCTTAATAATTTCCACGAGCTGAGGAAACTTAGACTTTTGTGATCTGTCCGTATAGTAACTTTAGTACCCAGTAAATAAGTCTCAAATTTTTTTAAGCTATAAATAATCGCCCAAAGTTCCTGTTCCGACACTGACCATTTCTGTTCCGCTGCACTTAACCCCTTACTACAGAACCCTATTACAGCCGGTTCCCCCGTATCCGTTAATTGATAAACATAGCCCGCTATTCCTATTGAACTCGCGTCTGTCTGTAAATAATACGGTTTGTTGTACACCGGATGCGACAGCATTATTGTATCTAAAAATAAGCCCTTTACCCGTTCAAAACACCTTTGTTCCTGTTCTGTCCACTCATACTTGACTCCTTTACGAAGTAATCTGCAAAGTGGCTGAGTTTCCTCGCCATATCTATACACGAATTTCCGCGAATAGTTAATGAGCCCTAGAAATGCTCTCAGCTGTTTAATCGTCTTAGGCACGGGGAAATCGCGTATCGCTTTAGTTTTATCTGGGTCCATCTTAATACCCTCCGTGTTTATTATGTGCCCTAATAACTTTACTTCTGTTTGAAAAAATTTACATTTCGAAAGATTACACGTCATTTTTGCTTCACGTAACCGCTCGAGTACCCGCCTGACGTGACTGACATGGGTTTCCAATGACCCCGCCGAATACACTATCAAATCGTCTAAATAGTTAACGCAAAATGTCCTGACCTCCGGGCCTAATATAATATCCATGGCTCTTGAAAAACTACCGACTGACGTTTTTAATCCCTGCGGCAGCACGCCATAAGTGTATGATTTCCCCATAAACGTAAATCCCGTATATTTTCGCGATTCTGGGTGTAGTGGGATTTGATAATAAGCATTGTCTAAATCTAAAAGTGTTATAAATTTAACCCCATGAAAAGATTGTAAGATTTCGGAGCTCAATGGTGGCGCTTCTGCATCGCCTATCATATTCTTGTTTAACTGGCGTGCGTCTAATAAGATCCTAACCGACCCGTCCTTTTTCAGAGTAAAGGTTAATGGACTACTATACTGAGTTGTCTCTCGGACTATTATACGTAATTTCTCTAACTCGTCTAATTTTAATCTAACTTTCTCGCGATGCGCGAAACTTATAGGATATGACCTTTTAATAAACGGCGCTTCACTCGCCATCTCTATTTTGTGTACATATTTATCCGTACGTCCCAAGCACCTAGAAAACACTTCCTTGTTATCCAACATAGCTGTTAACATAAGGGTTTTACCACTTTCTGGAATGTTTAACGAATTAACGATTTCTCGCACCGTATGTTCGATATCCGTGTTATTTCGCCCTTGCCCGTTTTCCTGTATAAGACAGGTAACGAATCGTTTTATACACTCCACATTATTCTCACCGCCTATTTTAATCTGCGTTTTAACACCTAAGTGCTCTACTATCAAACTCTTATCCGGGCCGCAAGTTATGACCGCCCTCATTCGTTCCAGCCAATCGAACCCTAAAATAACTCTCTTAGGCAATTTCCTTAGAACTATCACCGGCGTTTCAACGTAAATATCGTTGAAGCTCAACGTAACCAAAACTAGACTATTGACGCGTTCGCTTTTCGATCCGAATGCCCCCTGCAGTTGCATAACTGGCATCGGTATTTGTTTTAAATCTATGGTTTTCGTCAGTTCGTCGTACAATTCACTAACTATACACGTTAACTGTGACCCGGTGTCTATAAGCGCCGTAGTATGAATATCATTAATTTTAATTTCTATTTCTGGCAACGCCGATATGCTCGCCGCTCCTTCCCCACTATCTTCCTCATAAAAATCATCTGCTTCAAACAACGAATATAAGCATTTTACGTGCCCGTTCCTTCGAGTGCACGTATAGCACGGTATACCTAATTCGTCGCATATTTCTACTTTACACGCGCCCTGAGCGACTAACAAATTCGTAACTGCGTCTATGACGTCATTGTAACCGCTATCAATACAAGAAACGGGATAAACTCGTCCTTGTCCCGATTTCCCTAGACCCCTGCCCGGCGTCCAACCTAGCCCTTTCATATATTTATACATTTTTGTACTAACGTTATCTGTCTTTCTACCGGTTACGCTTTCACCTATCCTTGTTTCGTTCAGCCGACCTCTTATTTCGTCGCTTCTAACACCACTATCACTCCGGTCATCTATAGCGTCAGTCAAACGCCCGAAGCTTTCTCGTTCGACCGCTGCGCGTTTCCCGACACGTCATTTGACCTATTATCCTTACTTTTATCTTTACTTACATCCTGACCGCGATTATTATTATCATACGTCCCTTCGGGTGTTCTTTTAGGCTCCCATCCGATAGCGGGATATCTGGGGCGCGTATTATTATTATCAAAACTACGGTTACCGCGCGTCCACAACCGACCACGCCCTCTAATTGAGCCACGCCCCCTTTGATCCGATCGCACGAAATTGACACGTGCAACCCTATTCGCATTGTAATACGGCCGTGCATCTTTAATGATCCTTTTTTGAGTATTAATATTCTGGTTCGCATTCCGCAATACACGCTCTCTATTAGTGACGTACGCGTTTTGCTCTATATCTCTAAGAAACTCAACTGCTGTTAAAGTCGTAACCGGAGTTTTCTTAGTAAACCATAGCCGTTGTATATCAAGCGGGAAATGTCGTATAATCGCGTTAATTGCTTCCTTTTCACTCAAGGGTATGGTAAGCATTTTTACTTTATCAAACTCGGACGCAAAATGCTCCTCCATAGAGACGCCCGCGTTCGGGTTCCAAATACCATTCAACAGTTCGAATCTGGCTCTCTCTTGCTCTCTTTCTCCCCAAAACGCATTCAAAAAATCTCTTTCAAAGTCATCGTATGTCAGCCATCCTTCGCTAAATATTTCTAACACCATCTGCGCATGCCCAGTCAAACAACTCATGGCTACTTCGAGTGAACGTTCCCTCGCATTAATAGCATTGATATATTTTGTTAACTTTTTTAAAAACCTTACTGGCGTCACATCGCCCCTCCCACTAAATGTAGGTTTTTCATAAGTCGGGCGCATCAAAAATACCGGCGTCCGCGCTGCGCCATTCGAAACACCCGCCTCCGAACTACGTGTATCCGAGACGATTCCTTGTATACTGTTCGTAACGCTACTTGTTGTGGTATTGCTAGATGGAGATTGTTGTGCTTTCTCCAGTCTGTCCAATCGGTTTAGTATTTCGTCAAACTTTTTCCCTAATATCTGTAAATCCGACAGGGGCGCGCCACCGCGTTGCGCATTTTCGACTTCAGTTTCGGTGACCGGCGTTCCGGCCGCCGCTGTCGCCTTTCCGACATTTTTGGCCCCACGACCCCTGCTTCTAGTTGACATTATTTGTTACTTTATAATGCCTAGCTTACGTAGACAACTATTACTGTTTTGAGTTTATACAATAGGTATCACGCTAATGTGGACCCCAGAAGTATTTTTTTTTCGTTTTTATTTGCCCCTCCTAGACTAAGGTACTGGTAATACTAAAGGTAACCCAAAATAACCAAAATGTATAGGACAATAAAATTATTCCTCTCTCAAGTAAATAACTGTAATAAGTATTTTGTTTACTTAGCACTTTTTATGAATTTAATTTCATAAAAAAAAAATTTTTTTTTTTTTTATTCGTACGATTAGCGGTGTATTAACGGAGAACACACACGTCAACTAATCGCTGGTCACGGAAACACTCTGTAATGGACCTATTGCGTAAAAGTGACCTTTGAGAGGCCACTATGAATTTTTTTTGTAAATCACGGGCTAAATAACTTGTAATTTGCTTACGTTATGTAAGCATGTGTGATTATTTGCTACGTTGTGTATAAAATATATAAGCCGTCGTGATATCGTTAATATAAATTGTGATCGTCTAAAATGAATCGAATAGTTTCACTGGCCCGTAGGATTATCTCGACTAATGGTCGCCGATTGAGATATTATTACATCTAGATATAGTTCATAACCCTATTCTATTCGCGATCGATATAATAAAGACACGTGGCGCGAAATATCGACCGAAACCTTATCTGACTGTGGGCTCTAATTGAGCACGATTTCGTAATTAAATAGTATATGTTATAGAAGTTAATAGGTAATACTGTAATTTATCACGTCCTGTAAAACACACACAGATCACATATGGATACGTTAAAACAGCAGTAACTTCTAATGGCAACTTTAGGCCACGAGTAAACTTACTGTTTTAAACAAGTTATTAGGAAAGAACACACAATAAAAGATAAGTAAAACACGGGTCACAAAAAATATGAAAATTAACAATTGCATAGATATATCCTAAGGGAGAGATCACACATGAATCAGTTACAAGTACGTGGTCTCTCGACGCAATTTGCGGAGAACCACAAAAATACACTCAGGAACAAAAATAGGATAATAGCAAGAAAGCGGGTTAAGCCATGCAAGCTGTCGAGTGTCGGAGGGCATTCACTTAATTTGCTGTAGGTATTAAAAGGTACTACGTAACCTAGTATTAATTAGTGTTTAAGTTGATTAGTGCTCCTTGGGGAGTTTGGGGGGAAAGATACCCCGCCCGCGTATCTTTCTGTGAAGATCTGACCTCTCTAAGTAACTAATGTCTCCTCCACCCTAGTACCAGGTCAATCACGAGCCCTGATCTTTGCAGGCACTCGTGACATGTAATAATAGTAATTTTTCAATTGGCTAACGCTATCTCAAAGTTACTCTTGACCCTGGACCAAGGCTCCCAAACCCTCCCGTATTTAACGGCACTCAAAGAAAATTTAAATAAGATAACGTTACTATTGAAATGAAGCAGTACCTTCAATCAATTACTTTATATGAATGAATTAAATTGCAGTCATGATCTATTCCAAATTATGATTTTAAGCAAATAAAAGTAATGAAATATCGAAGCAACTAATGCAGCTAGTAATTTAAGTAATAATTTGCATAAAAATGAAATGTATCTCACAGTTGAAATATTTAAACTCCGAAACTCGACTAAAAGAATTTGTTTTGCTCACGACTCGACGTTCTTGTCCGCCCTGCTGGCTCCGAAGACTTCCAGGTGGTACTTTGGATTTTCAGGCGTCCGGACACTCGCGAATTACCCTTAGGCGTTTCTCTGCGCGGGCGCGTCGACCGATTCCAAGGTTCTCGAATGACTGCCTTCCATCCCTTTGACAACGCCTCTTAATGACTTTCCCCCACCCAAATTTCTAACCGTTTTTTTTAAATGATACCAACTTCGTGAAATAAATTTGCCCTTGGTTATTGGCAAAATGATTTGACTAAATGAAATAGTAAAGCAATTCCTACATAAAAAATTAAGAAGATTAAAGTGATTAAAAAGAAGTGTAATGAAAACGGAATTCGGGTTAAATATTTTGGGTCGAATCCCCATTCAAATGGTGATGATTTTTCTCGATCTATAAATGATTTTCTTGTTTGGATAGGAATATTGATGAAATTATTATAATATTAGAAACTAATGTGATAAAATGAATAAGATTACTAAATATAAATTATTCATATTAATTTAATTTAAACCTTTTGATTGGAAGTCACTAAGTAGTAAATAATCGGAAGTAATTAAGTTGCACTTCGTAAATTCCTTTTGTAATTTACTTCCCGGACATTATACCTCTATGTTACTTGTTCATGTGTTTTAATACCATATTTCAATTGTTTGAATCTATAGCAATGCAATTACAACACTATACCTAATCACAATTCCACCCAATTATAATAAATCAAGTATTTCCCACATAATCTCAAACACCTTACCTCCCCTTTTTGAACAAGGTATGCAAGCATATACACGTATTCTCATATGTATATATATATATATATATAATTTTTTTTTTTTTTTACATAATTTTGGATACTTCGAAGGTTTTCCCCGATAAGTCCATTTTTACCTTATAATCTGGTTATTTTCCTACGCGGGTATCACTTTATACTTTAGCAGGTAAAATCCTATTGTCTTCCTCAAATCCCGTTCCCGCCTGCGTAGCGCCCCCCCCCCCCCCCCCCGCTTGTCACGGTCCACACCGTTACGCCTGGTCGTTTGTTTTCTAATTTTATTTTTAAATATATTATTTAGTTTACTAGTTAATTACCTAACCGTTTACCTATTCATTCTAACTCATAGTAAATGGTGACATGATATAACCTTATTACCTACTCCAAGGTATACATATCTCAATACTACAATTACCTAACTCTGCCCAATATTTGATTATCACATTGGCGGATTGGTTTATTTAGTAATTAATATGATATATTATAGCTTCGTATTGTAGTTGCTACTTCATCAATTTCTATTGAGTGCTGAAAGAAAATGATAGCCTGTGTTGGCATCAACTGTTTTCATCAAGTACAATTTAATTCGAATTACGCATGTAGGAACATGCATATTATATATACCTATTTATACATGCCTATTTTACTAAAATATAAAAATTTGAAATCCGTTAAATCTATTTTCTTAATATTATTGCTGTCGGCTGGGCCAAACGAAACCCGACCCATTGTTTAATTTTTTTTTTCTGTTCGCCGCTAATTTTAGAAAGGTATATTTAACAGAAAACGATTCCCAAGGTTTTCTGTAGACAATAGGTAATGCCCTCATAAAACTGTTTGTTCCAAAAGTCCGTTTTTAAAATTTTATTTTCTCCTTTAAAATAATTGCTCGCAATAGACCGGAGGCATATAAAAAGGAATCCATTCATGACCATGGGAACTCCTGATCTTTTTCTACAAAACTGTACAAAATAAAACCTTTGTTCGCATCTGCCGCTCAAAGCCAAAAAAAAAACCTATCTAGTAACCTACATACCTAACACGCCTCATGACTACTCGCCCTTGTCAACACGAAGGGTTCCGCACCACCGTAAAATATAAAAAAATTAAGTTTCTTATATGGGAAACCTCCTGTGATTTGTAACTTTATTTAAATTTTATTATTTGTTGTTATAACGACCATATTTGTACCATAAATATCAACGAGAGTCGGCGTCACACGACGTAGATTTATAAGCAGGTAACCTAACAGTTACGTGAACGTCGTGTCAAGCTCTCATATTGCGTTTATGATTAGGTAATTTTAATGGTAGAAATGTTACTAGCAGACGTACTTATTTTGCAGACAAACGCAACACATATTGACTTGTACTTATGCTGCTAGAGGCCACTATTAACTTTTATCTTGTATGTTTGTCGGAGAGCGGCCATAAAGACAATATACAAATCTAAATAGCGCGCTTGCCTGCGGTCAAGGCTTGCCAGTGAACACTTCGAACAGTGAACTTTGAACTCGCTTGAATAAACTATAATATATTAACGGCGATGGACATAAAATGCTAAATATAATTTCTTAAACAAGCCGTCGACTTGGCTGAGACTCGTTACGCTATGTGTGTGTTTGCTAGCGTTATTAAAATTACGTATCAATCGGATTATAGTAAATCTGCGTAGGAATATTCATTTTGATTAAATTACTGGACCAAAAACGACCATGTCCGAGATGGATGCTGAATCAAACCCTATGACAGGTTACAGCTCTAGATTGTTGTTTATAGAGTTCCTAAAAGTTCAAATAAAACAGTTAATCGACATTTTTAAACTATTATTATTTATTACTATAATAATTAAAAACATCACACAATCATTTGATCTTCGATTATGTTAGTCTAGATAGAGTTTTAGCGGCGTCGATAAACGTAAATGAAAATGTCACCTAGCTCTTCGGTTATAAATGACACACATAGAGACGATCATTTCTAAGTTAGTATGGTGTTTCAAGAGTGTATGGTCCTTTTTGTCAGACACACATAAAAGGTGGCGTATTTTTCGTTGTCATTGTGTCGCGTGGCTCTGTCTATATAGACATAATATATAAATAATAGATCTCTGGTTTATATAAATACGACACGATAAAGGGTTCTTATAATAAAAAAATCGTTTCTCAAAGAACATCTTATGATTTTTACGACAAATAAAAACAAAACAAAAAATAAAATATGCAAGCATCTTCTTCTAACAATTAAAAATAATATAATCTATCGCTCCCATCACAAAAGATATCTTGGTCAACAACTTGACGACAAAATCACATGGAGAGGACGTATAGAACATGTGTGAGCCTCACGAAAAGTTGTAGGATGTATCCCGCGAAGAGTTCGTATAATAATATATAACTTCCTAATAAAATCTCATCTAAGGTAGCTTATTGAAGTGTGGGAATGTGCGGCTAAATCACATCTAAAAGAACCTACAAATATCTCAAAACAAAATTATCAAAACCTTATTTAAATAAGTTTACTTAATAATATTATTTAGAACAACATTTATTAGAATATCAGAATAATATAATGTATATATTAGAATAATATAATACTTGAATAGTTTGAACTATTCAACTTAAAACAAATAAACATCAACAGCGAGACGCAAACAAGCTCAGACTATTGAAACCGTAGATATAATATAACTAGAGTTGGCAAGCTCCATAAAACCCTGTACGTAACAGTTGGGCATGAAGGAAAAAGGATGGAACTCAGTTCTATCCTTATTTTACTTTCTGCCGCATGTGCATTAAGGACACTCATTTGACAGTCACAGAGGTCACAGCTATCAACCAAAGAGCTATTTACTGTGAATGCTCAAAATAACAAGATATAATAATAATAACGTATCCATCCCAAACTAAGCATTAGCTTATGTTTTGGGTACCAAGCGAAGACACAAACATATAACAACCAGAACCCGGTACCAGTATCAATATTCATCATATAAATATCTACTGACCCGACCTGGAAATCGAACCCGGGACCTTAGCTTCGTAGGTAGGGTCGCTACCCACTAGGCCAAGCAGTCAAGAGATATACTTAATATGATTATGTATAATTCAAATATTCTCTATCTGTTTTTTGTTGAGGCCCGCATTACGGACTGGCTTGCGTACTCTATTCTATCTATGATTGAGAACCAGAAACGATTTCGAAGAGAATATAAATAAACCCAATTTAATTTGAGCTCATTGATTTGTATTGGCGTGCCCTTTTGATAAAACATTGTAACGAGGGTCTGATGATAGAACTGGGAGGTGAATAATAAAACCCACGAACATACAAAACATATTAGATAAAGAAATATGGATAACAGACTAAAAAAATCGCACACGAAGGGTTCCGTACCATGGCACAACATAAAAAAAACACGTTTCTTATATGGGGGCCCCTTTTAACCTTTAACTTTATTTTATTGAAGTGACAATTTCTTTAACCGCGTCGGGCACTTTTTGGTAGGGGAAAATCTTATGGGTTCGCGTCACGGCACCGTCACGACATGCACACTTTTGAAGTGAATTTTTTGAATACCGAGTTGGGTACTTTTGGTAGGGCAAAATCTTATGGATTTGCGTCAGGACACCGTCACGAGATGCTTATTTATTTGTAGAATCACTGTACAGTACAAAAGTGAGTACTAAATAAATATACTAATATTTAATAAATATACTAATATTTTTAAGATGAAAAATAAATAAAAGAAAATTAATTCGAAATCTTCGTATTCATTTTGGCGTTTGAAAATTTTATATTATTTATTTTCTAACGTTTTAACCTCTGCAATGCATCACACAATTAGTGTTTCACAGTGGCTTGGATGTTTCCTTACTACCGTGGTAAAACATATTTCTAGTTGTTCAATCATATTTATATCGTGGATTTTGAAATTGTAATAATAATTTAAAATTAATGTGTTGAAGTTTAAAATATGATTATTAATGCAAAATTATAGTTTATTACATTATATTATTAAAATATTTAGTTTAAAATAATGGAAAAGGCTCCGACATGCGACACTTCGAGCTACAATTATATGCCTGTTTATATGGTTCCATTATAATATACCGAAAGTACTGGAACATGGTGTGGATAGATATGAAAACCAGGTTTATGTTGATAATTTTAATTTAAACATTATGAAATTTCAAATTTTTATACTAAAAGTTCTAAGTTTTCACTTCTATCGGCAGTCCCTATAACTATCAACCAGTTTTTTTTTTTTAATTTTTGCTATAGCAGCCATAATAGTATGTACTTCGTGAAATTTCAAGTATAACCAATCACCAAAAACGTCGAAAAAACACGTTTCTCGTATTGGGGCTATAGTAATACACAGTCTGTAAAAAATTCAGCCCACCTGTTACGGTTCAGACCACAGATTAGGTTCAGGCGATATAGAAACCCTGCGACAGATGGACGGACGGACAGCGGAGCCTTAGTAAAAGGATTCCCGTTGGTTGGTTACCCTTACGGTACGGAGCCCTAAAAAATCACATTTAGCGGAGTTTTAATTTAATCGATCTCTATTTAGTTTATTTCTTGTAGTAGACACAATACACTTGGGCATTGTGTTCGTGTAGTTATTAACATAGAGTAAATAAATTACTATGTCGCGTCGTCAGAGTGAATTTGACAGCAGCGCCTTTAGGCACTCACTTTTAATATGGGATCAAGTGGGGATTTTGTGCTCCTCTTTCGTCTTTTCCATGCAAATGAACGTTTTAATTATACATGCGTTTATTTGAAACTATGAAAACTACATATATTCGCCGAATATTTCGAGTCTACAATAAAAAAAAACTTTAAAATATTTGATGGGATCCTATGAGACATTTTATTTCAGTAGATATCTTTTATTTTAGAAAAGAAAAAGAAGACAAAGGGAGGGTAAGCAAAATAATTAAAATCATGGACTCATCAAACCGAATAAGTGAAAGTACAATAATATTTTAAAAAATAGGTTAGAAATATCATGTAGGCGATGTACGCGTGCCGTCATATGCGATTACATGTATCTAATCTGATACCACTGTCTGTCCGCAATCGAATCTCTTGTCACCATGGCGTTTCGGTTATAGTCTAAGATCCCGATCTGTCTTGTGAACCCCACATTCTTTTCCCAGGCGAAATATTGTGGACCGAATTTGAGGTGCCAACCCTATTTAAATTTATTGATATATTTATGGTATATGAAAAAAATTTCACCTAGGAGAATGAGGGTTTAAAGATTAAAAGACATGTAGATCAAGTGCATCAAATGTTATTTTAACGATTTGACTAATTTTTTTTTAATTTATACACAACGGAACGTAAAACTCTCCGGTTCTTCCTGGACCCGGTGCGCGGCGCAAGCACAGATAGACAAAGTTTTGACGTAGTTATGCCGTATTAATTCCTACATTTGTATAAAGTTTCCGTCTGTTCCATGTATCCATACCAGATCATCCATACAAGTATGGAAGAATGGAATATGTTTCCACTTATTCATACCTACTAGTATGGATACTTTTCCACATGTCCCCCTGCCAAGTATAATGAAATTAAAAACGCTTATAGTGTTTTGTCATAATGATAAAATTTATAATTAATAATTTAATAAGGAAACTGTATACAGGTAAGTTACTGGCTAATATTTTTCATACTCATAGATAGGTGAGATCGATCGATCGATCGAAACGATCGAAAACGCGATGAAAATATCGCATTCAGTGATCAGACAGACCATGTTAAGTCATTACACAGCGAATATTTTCCAAAACATCATCTGGTGTATATTTTGGTGTACGGTGAATATTTTCTTGCTCACATTTTTGTTGTCATAACGCGGTATCTGTATGAATATTGGAGCGACCGCCTTTGCTACTATGCGAGCTATATATATATTAAGCTTGATCTGTTTGATGTAAATTAAATGTTTATTTAGCTCTGAAGCGTTAAAGCTGAAATATTCTTTTCTACGATTTATTCAAACCACATATAATATATTCTTGGGAATCACATTGGACACGAACTCACAATGGGACCTCGTATCACTAACTTGGCGAGAAGGCTCGGTACTCTAGCTTATATACACTGTAAAAGGATTCACTTCCATTCGGACATAGAAACCGCGAGATAGGTGTATTTCAGTGGGTTCCATAGTTTAATGACTTATGGCATTCTGCTGTGGGGACACGCTGCCAATGTGATTACAATTTTCGTGTTGCAGAAACGAGCTGTTCGAGCAATTTATAACCTAAGACGTATGTAGAGTAATGGTAGACTATCACTTAGAGACAAATTTCAGGATATTAACATAGTGATATTAACGTCTTAATACATATTTATAAAGTATAATGCACGTAAAAAATATTGTATTAGTTAAAAAAAATTGTGGACCGCATAATGTTAATACTTACAAGAAACGAAGATAAACTTGCTACCCATGTCAGCCGCTTCAATAAAATCACAAAATCTTTTAATGAGCAATGCATAGGTACGCGTTTAGAATAAGTCCAGGTGACATTCAAGATTTATTCCTTAACAAGTTTAAAATTACCATAAAATGAAAGCTTTATGCAAAAGCTTATTATGAAGTATCGGACTACTTGGATAATGAAAACCCATGGGTGTAAGCCGTTCGCCTATCAGTTTGTTTCAATAATATTAATCTTTAAGAACTTATTGTAAAAAAAAGTTTATAATTTTGTCAAAAAGAGCATCCTTCAGTTTCTTGCGTATTATTCTGAAGGGAATCAGCACTCTTAGAATCCGCCTATACTATGTGGTGACGTTCTTCCACAAAGTAATAAATCCACTCCGGTGATATATTTCAAGATTATGTTACATAACTACGAAATAAAAATATTTGATTTGATTTGAATGACGAGATCGTATAAAAACGAAAAATAAATCAAGTCCGTCCAATGCCGAAGTGCAACTTTTCATAATTGTTTAGAAAAAATGTAAAACAATCTTATTCTTATTAGTGAAGCGAAGAAAAAGTTTTGCCAAAAATGTTAAAAAATTACATATTTCATGAAGAAAGTTTGAAAAGGACAGCCACTGCAGTAGCATAATATGTGTTCTTGATATACTATTTATCGGATGAAAAATAAGATAAACTGGAATTATTTCAAAAACGTAATAATGATATAAATTCATATCAGTTATAGTCCTTAAAACACCTATTAATGTGAATATCGACGGGATTTTAATGTCTAAATTGGAGTAGGTATATACTAGTTGATAAAGCCAGCAAAATACGAGTACAAGGCATCAAATTACCAATAATTAAAATAGTTTGCTTAAGTTTGTCTTAAACAACTATCAGTTGAACTTTGATATTAACAAAACTTTTGACACAATTATCTCGGAACATGCTCATCGGGAACGTGCCTTACCGGGTTTTCATCACACACCCTCGATATAATTGAATATAGGAGTTCGCTTCCGTAAAATATAACACATAATACATGAGACATCTCACACAGCGCCATCTAGTCCCAAAGGAAACAAGTATTATGCTTGTGTTATGAGTTACTAAACAACTGCTATACATACTCAAATATATTTTTTTATATATGTACATATATAAATAGTTTACACCCAGACCCGGAACGAAATAAACATGTCCATACAGACAAATATTTGTCCCGAGCGGGAATCGAACCCGCGACCCTTGGCTCCGCAGTTAGGGTCTCTAACCGCTCGGTCGTAAAATATATCCTGTTGGATGATAACTCCTAGTGGCTACAGTTGTTTTTAGTGTCAAAGCGTCTCACTAGTTTTCAAATAATACTTGGAGATTCATTCATAGCGCTGTCATCGAAACCTACGAAACCTGACTGCTATAAATTTGACCATCACCTGACAATTTGCGTGTACTAACAGCAATATCTCTATCATCAATTACGACATTAATCAAAGTACAACCCACGGACAAAATTTGGAATAAAACAAACTTCCTGTTTTCAAAATTTTTATTCGAAAGAGCACAACACAAATAATATACACACGAAATTAACGAGAAAGTGCCATAAAAAGGGCCCCCATTAGGTATACAAAAGTTGGGTACGTTCTTTATTACTTAGTCTCATTCAGCAACATACATAGTACATGATCAGACATATTTAGGTCTTGCCTATTTCTTTCTATTTATATGAACGCAATTTCTTACTATAGCAATACCATCAATTTCACCTAACTACGGATTCCGATTATTGCCTCAAGGCAGTTTCTAACTTGACGTTTGTGTTGCTCTCATGGACTGTGAACTGAGGCCAGAGAGAGACGTGTGTAAGGGATCTTTAGCGGTACCGGATTTATAGGCCCTTCGGACGTCGCGGTGCTGGCGCCGTATTTCGGCAGAAAGTGGGCTGGTGGCAGCCAAGGTGGACCGCCCGAACCGTGGCCTGGCAGTGAACAGCTGGCCGCAAACGATCTCCGCCTACAACTTGTTTACTTTATTCAATTTGTATGATGAGCTTACTCGTTGCTGCTAGTAATGTTTTTCTTCTTCCCGGCTCCTGTCGCCATTCTTTATTTGGCGTGGTCTGTCTTTGGGGACGCCTCAGGAAGCAATAGTTAAATATATTTATTTCGTAGTTATGTAACATAATCTTGAAGTACGTCACAAAAGTGGATTTAGTACTTTGTGGAAAAACGTCACGTCACCACAAAGGCGCATTCAAAAAGTGCTGGTTCCTCTCAGAAGAATACGTAAGAAACTGAGGGACGCTTTTTTAAACAAAATTATAAACAGTTTTTTTTAAATAGATTTTTAAAGATTAATATTACTTATTGAAATAAACCAATAGGCGAGCGGTTTACACCCATGGATTTTTATCCACTAAGTAATCCGTCCGATACTTTCGTGCTCGTTCCGAGCAGTTTGTAGAGCAGTCCGGGGTGCCATACGCGGTCGAATGCCCTCTCGATAAGGAAGACACCGAAACGACAGTGCGCAGGCCGCGGTTCTGCTCGGACGAGAGTAGATGCAGCACTCTGATGAGCTGGAGCGTCGTGAAGTGACGCACGCGGAAGCCGAACTGCTCGTTCCTCAAGGGCAGCAGGGGCGCAGCCTCCGCAGCAGCAGTCGCTCGAACAGCTTCGCTATGTGTGGCAATAGCGTGATTTCAAGGCCATTTCAGGCAATATTTGGCACCGAAGGCTGTACTTTATAAAAAGCCACCTAAAATGAGGCACCCTCGAGAGGCAGTACTGTAAAGCACAGAACAAATATACTCTTACGAGAGAAGCATTGTAACTCTACGCTAGAAATATGATAGTCATTTTCAATGACAAAAGCAACCACAGTGGTATTCACATTATACACGCTAGCGCCATTGTGGATTAGCACCAAACAAAAAAGTGCGAGAATATTGAAAACTGAGTATTATTCATGGTAATATTATATTTAATTATTTAAAAGACAGTCCATCGATCCATATAAATAAAAATAAAGCAAATGAAACAAGCATTGATCAATCATTTATTTCTTAAAATATTAATCTTCCTTTGCAACGATTTCTTTTTCTCTACTTCCTCCATTTACCTATTCCTTAAAATAGTATATCTTTTGGTGCATATAAAAAAGTACCAGTTTTCATATGGTTTTAATTTATTTCTAAATGATTCACATATTTATGAAGAAATGTGAAATCGACGCAGTCTAATATTATGATTAATAATTAATATTATTATCCCAAATATTGTTTTATTCCTGATTTCCAGGAATTTGTTTTCAAACAATTATGTATTATTGCGGCTATAGTTTCCACACATTGAAGCACATTTTTATTTACATAATTTAGAGAGTTATGAGTAGCATCTTATTCTTTAAAGCTTGTGAATATATGAATAGATTCATGAGATTCAGACAGAAATGCGTTTCGGCAATCTAAACAGTCATTATGCCTCAATATTTTTTCTAATGAACCCACATACATATCCACAAGCTTGACTATCGGGCGTCGCCAGTTCCACTGCTTTGACTTCGTCAGTTAATGACATCAACATCTCACCCTCCTCAAATTGGGTGTTTCAAAATTTTTATTTAGTATGTCTGAAGTTAAGAAACTGGACAAATCATTGGATATAATGGCAGTGTCATCTTCACAATTTTTTCTTTGTCCTGAGTGTCGTAAGTTTGAAATAATAGCAGTTTTAACTGTCGCCACAAATTGTTGAATTGTGGGATTATTATTTGACCCACAATTATACCTGATGCAGCCGAAACAATTCTCTAATGAATCTTGATTTAGACGACGCGTGGCAATGCCTTTAATTTTTATAGCTTGCAAATTTTTCTATAATCTTTCAATGGCATTCATTGTATGAATCCATCCATCTTAAGAAGGCTTTGATTTACTTCCCAAATATTTCATAGAGGAAATAAATCTTCTAATTTCTCCGAAGAGTGTTAAATGAGGACTCCGTGCGGTCAAGTTTGTCAGGGCTTTCAACATTGATGGCATCAAATAACCCGTCAATTTTTTTTTATAAATGTTGCAGTGGCATGGGCTTCCGTCGGAAGCTCATCTGAGAAAAGAATAATTGTTTTGAACAAAATATGATTTTATTTATAAAAAAATGTTAATTTATTCTTGATTGAAATCTATGCCACAATTAATGTATTCGGAAATGGTAGTTTCCTAGCTCAAAGTAGGTAATGCTTCTTTTTGCTGCAAAGATGTTTCACCGCGTTTTATCCTCAAATTACTATATTGTTCACTTTCTACTACAAAATACCTACAGATTTGTAACATTACATTTACTCACTTGTTGCAAATTTCGTTAATATGCCAGGAGGTCTACTCTAGACCCACGAAAAACGAAGTTTCGGCCGCTATTTCGGGTATTTCTTACTATGATTCCCATTCGTTCAAACATCGGATCCGCCGGAAAATATTTGACACATTTATTATCGAAACCCTACTCTAGTCGGCCGTAACTTATGACGAAATATTGAATTTGACACTAGTTTTATCGTGATTTACAAGCGATTCCTACGACACCTAAATAGCTACCTTGTGATTTACGGATTGTTAAATATTTAATTATTTGCGTGTATAAACATGGCACAGTTTATGTTGTGGATAGAAGCTCTTCGCGAGGAACATGTAGAGCGAAGGAGACTTCGCCGCCGTCAACGGGATACCTTAAGAATTATTTCAATTCCCGACCTTTAATAATAAGCTATTACAGACTTAGTCGGGAATTACTTGAAGAATTGTGCCAAACAATTGTGCCATTACTACCTCGGAAAAGAAAGCGGGATTCGATTGACCCCGTTATCAAGGTACGAAGTGGCAAAGTTACTCTAAGTGACTAAGTGATGCAGTGAACTCTACCTTAGGGATTAAAATACTAATTATTGATTCCAGATTTTAACGGCTTTAAATTTTCACGCCCGGGGTAGCTATCAGGGATCTGTCTGTGGGCGCAAACTTTGATGGGTCTATGACCCAAAAAACAGTGTCTACTTGCCTGCACGAAGTTACGACTGCATTGAATGCACCCCATATTCTCAGACAATATATAAGATTCCCTCAGAACAGAGCAGAGCGGACTGCTATTAAGAGAATGTAAGTATTGTATGTCTTTTTAGCACTTTATTTATTCATTAGTTACTCACTTTCCGCCCGCGGCTTTGCCCGTGACTACATTAAAGATTAGTTTGCATGTGCCTAACAGTGGGACGTTTATATCTTTATAGCCTGTTAATGATAAAAAAAGATGAAAAAAGGTCACAATTGGATAAATGGAATAGGAACACATAGAAGACGAACAAACAAATATTTTATAGTGTATAATATAGTTAGGTACCTACTATTGTTTAATAAGTAATGAAGTGCCTATGCTAGTAACATTTATGATGAATTTTTCCTTACAGGTTTTATGATAAATTTCGGATTCCCGGTGTTATAGGGTGCATTGATTGTACGCATATCGCTATTGTGAGACCTGCCGTGCACGAAGAACATTTTTTTTAATAGAAAACACTTTCATTCATTAAATGTTCAAGTCCTTAAGTATTTACTACCTTCATGTTTTTATTAAACAATACTGTTATTTGCAAATAACTTTAATAACTGATCACTTTTTCAATATTTTCAGATATGTGACAGCATCGGTAAAATATTAAATGTAGATGCTTCATATGGTGGAACAGCAACTCATGATTCATTTATATGGTCTCAAAGTAACATTAAAAATCACTTGGAAGGTCTACAGGGCGAATCAGTCTATTTATTACGTGAGTTCACTCAAATTTAAAAAAAATCTCGTTTTAAAGGAACTATCAACAAAGATAATAATCAATCAATCAATTTATTCGACCTTCAGCCAAAAAATTTAATTATTATTGTGTTATTAATAAAACAATTTTTTTTTTCATAATTTTAAGAGATTCAGGATATCCTCTTTGAGAGCATATGATGATTCCGGTAGATGGTGCAGTTGAGAACTCTCCAGAAAGTAGGTATAATATTATACAGAGAAAAGCATGTTGCACCATAGAGCGAACATTTGGGATCCTGAAAGGGCGATGGAGGTGCCTTTTAGCAGCAAGGATGCTTCATTACAGTCCAGAAAAAGCAGGGAGAATTGTAATAGCCTGCTGTGTTTTACATAATATGTGTAAAGAAGCTGGCTTAGAAGACCCTGAATTAGAATATCCCCAATTAGACGACCACCATGCTGAACGAGCAAGAACGATGATAGTACCTGAAGCTTCCTTCAGAGCATTACAGCAGGGCCGAAGAGCAAGCGCTGTTTTAATATAATTATTGGAAAATAATCAGTGAGCTATCGCGAAATATAAATATCGCACGACCAGCCGGGCGGCCATACGAAACGACGCGACACGCGTAGTTAGGTTATATGTATTTATTCTATACTTTTTCAAATATTTATAGAATAGGAAATAAAATACTTTAAAAATATTCCAAGTAGGAACAACTTACGTCACATTTAAAGGTAATTATATTAATAATAATAACACATACAATCACAACAACGTCTAGACTAAACATTAAATCCAGTCCACATGTTTGACGCAACAAGCTGATATGATACTACCTATGACTGAAAAAACATTATGGCTTATATGCTCTGCTACCCATGCGAAGCCGGGGCGGGTCGCTAGTCTACAAATAAAACAATATTGTTTACACTTAAATAGTAGTTTTTTTATATTCTTATTATAATCTAGTTTGTACTTCAGAGTAATCTAATAAATGAATGGTTCAGGCAAAAATATAATAGAACATAAAGATGTTTAATTATGTATAATTATTGAATACTATCTGCATCATCATAGTTCCTAAGCATAAAAAATTATATATAAGTGGAAACCTGTAATAGGCTAATCTTTGATTTTATTTTCAAATAATACTGTGTCTTAATAGCTGTTGGTTTTCCCACAATAAATAAATAAATAAATCACCAAAAATTTAAAAACAAATAAGTGAATTGATAGGTGTTTAAAATTGTAAACATATTTGCTGTTTTTTTTAAAGTAATTTTTTTAACGGTTTAGATACCTACAACTTATAAATGAAAGTCAAAGTAAAACATATTGTATTACATTTCTGTTTGAACTGCTATTGCAAAAAATAACATATATTAATAACTGTTATAATATATGTTATGATAACATTGTAAATTAAAACAACTGGATTAATTTATATATACTAAAATATTTTTGACAAAAAAAATTTTACTCAAATACTTCATTTCTTTTTTCAGGTTAATGCATTGAGATAATTTAAAAAAAAAACATTTTTTTGTAAATAGTATATAATGAATAAAAATTTATAGCATATTATCTATTTAATTTATCTAATAACTTCTGTATAAGCCCGCACAGTTCCACGAATAACAGCCGCAAGCCACCAACTTCATCACCCACTCTTCTCAATAAATCATTTCGTACTTCCTCATGCACTGCCCTCTGTTGTTCATACTGATATAGTCTGGACCTAACTCCATAAGCAGCAGTCCGTACTCTACGTTGGCGTGTTCGTGCGGCTGCAAACACAAAGTAATTATGAAATTATTATAGCCCCAAATAGAAAAATCCAAAATTTACCAATATTGATTAACAATATTTAATTTTTTATGTCTCACTCTATAGCCAAGCATTGTCACAAAAACTTGAAAACACTTGAGTGCTTGGCTACATGGAATGCCAACCACTTAATGATTCATGCAGTCAGTTTAATCATTTTTGAAAACTGTACATAAAATCATATATGTGCATATCAAATCACATACAGCTAAAATATTCAAAAAGATTAAATATAAATCATTGATGACATTGAACGTAGGAATTAATTTTAATGAATAATAAATATAATATAATAATACATGGGACTTCCCACACAGCGCCATCTAGTCCCAAAGTAAGCAAGTATTATGCTTGTGTTATGGGTTACTAGACAACTGATATACACACTTAAATATTCTTTATAATATATACATGTATAAATATTTTTTTTAAGACACCACATACATATAACAACCAGGACCCGGTACCAGTATCAATATTCATCATATAAATACTGACCCGACCTGGGATTCGAACCCGGGACCTCCAGCTTCGTAGGCAGGGTCGCTACCCACTAGGCTAAGCGGTCGTCGTTTTGGTATAATGTATGAATGTTTTTACTAACTTTAATAAGTGCAAGCCTTTTTTAATGTAATTAGTAAAGTAGTATGTCAAATTCAGTAATAATTTTTATCCCATAAGCTCGCAAATATCAACATCCAGGCACAGCCGCCGGCGGTCGATTCGATAATGATAGGTAAGATTGAAAAGGTAGACCAAAAAAACTCACTACTTTGAGAATGAGCTACTCTTGTAGTTTCAGGCTGACCGTCTGTGACTTGAGCAGTCTCTTCTGGAGACAGCGGCTGTGTGTCTTTAATAGGTCCCTGAGACAGAGGTATGGAAAGCATGGGAGCCGTTGATGTGGATGGTGAAGGCTCCCACTGCACTGTTTGACTGGAGGTGGCTTCTACAGTAGACTGCTGTAATAAAAATTATATCATATAATATTTTTTTTATATATATAAAATAACATGACATTAATTGTAAGAGAATACTAGAACATATTATTTAAGTTTTGCTTCATGTTTTTTTTTTAATAAATAAAATGTAATGACAACATATTGTTTCAGTTGCCTATAACCGCCATTATAATTATATAGGTAAGTTCATGTAAATCTTCTAAAAATAAGTAGGTATAACAATGTAAATTACCTCTTCAAAAGCGGGAACTCTAGCAGATGTATCGGGGGCTCCAAAGCCCTCTCCCATGATAGAGAGAATCTTTAAATCCCAAGGGGAAAGGTTTGGAGCTGATGATGGGGCACCTCCAGTTGCTACCGCTGATCTCCGGGCAGCAGCGGCAGCTTTTTTGGCTAAATATTTCTTGTCTGTCTACACCTACACAAACAAAAGGTATATCACAGTACGGTAATATAAAATAGTTATGATTAGAAAGTGACCTAAAATAACAATATAGGTAGGTTTATATAAATATATTATAATTATACACTATTATATTATTATGTATATACTATATATAGTATATACATTATTAGTAAATTAATATATTTTAATCTATGCCCAGAATAGAATCAAAGTATAATATAAATGTTATTTAAACTGAATCTTGTTGGAATCAAATAGGTAGTAGGTACCATAATTAGAATGTCAGAAATTTATAAAGCTTACTCGTTGCCATTGTTGTACTGTCTTGGTGCAACCACCCATGGCATTCAGTTAGTTGCATATGTCCAACCACAGCTGTTGAGCTGTAACTCGCCCTTTCAGATGTCTCAACCTTCCAAGAGCCAAATCCCGGTGCTCAACAAGGAAATCGAGCAGTACCTCAACTTGCTCCTTGGTCGGTGCGCCCGTTTGTAAAGGTGCAGACATTGTTTTCTAGAAAAAAATATTATTTATATTAATCACGCATAATTCAATGTAGGTTAAAGTTCATTAGAACTTCGTTCGGGCCCGAAGCTTCGTTGAGGGAAAATTAGAGTAGACCTCCAGCTGCGACAGAGTGACTGAATACTTGTGCTGCAAGTTTAACTCTCATCTGTTGTTTAGAATTTGGCTTTATGTGATTATCTGTTAGTGAAGGAGCAAAATCAAAATTTGCATTATTTTTATCAAGATTACAAAATGACTCGATATGATTCCATTTTACTGTGCCTGCAAAAATAAATTAAGTCAGAATATATGTACCGTCATCCTATCAAATGATGTATATTCTGCTGTATGTGCTGCAAGGGGAGTCAGCTAAGTTCTTTTTTAAGTTTTCAAGTTACTTAAAACCATATCTTGTACATAGTACTATAATGATGTCACTATTTAAAATTTTAATTTGTCTGTCCAAATGTCACAAAAATGTATGTCTCTATTATCCTTCCACTTATTCTGATAAACTTCCACAGGTAGATATCTTACATGAACCGACCTACAAATCTGTAATGAAAAAGTCACTATTCAGGCTCTATTTAGGTGTGGCTGTCCATAAATTTAACTAAGGGATGAAAAAATATTGTGTCGTGCTCCCGGCGCACCGCATCACCGCATCATAGAGGATGCCGTTAAGCATATCTTTGAAAACGCAATGAAGGTTCTTAAGTGAATTTTTTAGAGCTATCAGCAATTTTTAGTTTCCAATGAAGTTAATTTATATTGGTGATCGAAAGGTGATTGATTATAGTAGGTACATGCTAGCAAATTTTAAGTTGATGCGCGTGCGACACGCAACTGCCCGTTTTTTTATAAATTTGGTCCCTAATTTATGAAGCTACTTAATTTTGTACTATACAAAAAATAGCTATGTTTTATATTACCTTTAACAATCTTATCATTGCACTAAATGTTCGATGTGCACTCAACATTATGCTTCATAAGAAGATTTCGGGTACATTTCAGAAGATGTGGAGGATCTAAAATAGTTACAATTTCCTTTCCACCATGCAAAAAAAGGTTCCCTAGTGGTTGCGCCCACTGTTTTCAAAACCTTTTATGTCTGTTGTGGATAAATCACACACTGTAGTAACCACATTCATATTAGAATTGGAACATTCTGTATCTGAAAGGAATAAAACTCAATATGAGTTTTACACAAAATTACAAAAAAGTACTACAAAACTGGACATCCAAGCTGCAACAAGTGATGACTCATGTCATCACTGACTAGAAAAATTTAATTGTAGTTACGGTTTGTACGTATGTAGAATTCATTTTATCATATTTCCATCATCCGTAGACAATTTTACTGTAACAAAGAGTAACAAATGAAAAAAAAACAGCTTATCTTAAAAGCATGATAATTTCATCCAAATAAATGGTATGAAACTCAAAGATTTTTATTATTCACAAATATTACCCATAAATTGAATTATATGTAATTATATTATAACACAAATTATAAGTCATACTATCTTAAACCAATAAAACCATTAGTTTTTTACTGAAGTTTAGTTATTTTGATGAGTCATGCTGCTCGCAGTTTGGACATTTTGTTTTGAGAGATGTACTATACTTAATTTAACGGTTTTCAAAGTAAGCAAAGTAAATTCAATATTTTACCTCTTTTAAAATTACAGTCATCCTATCGGCGGTTATAGAGTGTGGGAAATGAAATGCAATTGGTTGTTTCCATTTTTTCCTTAAACCAGAAAACATAAATACAAGAGCTTTAGTGGCAACTTCATCACTTCTACTATGGTTGGCATAATCCTGAAAGCCCTGTATTTCATCCAGTTTTGTATCATAAATCCGAATGCTTTCTTATTGACGTTTCCTCACAAGATAAAATGCAAATGTTTTCATTATCTGTTTGTGGGCCATTTTTTTAGTGAAGTAAATATGTGTCTGTTTATTCCAGGTTTTAGTGGCACTCAGTTAAGTAATTTATTCAAACTACTTTGACATGGCAATGCAAATATTCTTTTAAGAAATCTATAGCAGGCAGTCGACTTTTTGTATCTTCTACTAGGACTAGAGTGTATCTTCCCTTTTTGGTCCTTTGGGACAATTTTTCAATTGGCTTTGTAGTAACACTATAAAAGAATTGCTAACATTTAAATCACATTTGTGTCGTGATAGTCCAGAGCGCAACGAAACTGTCTCAAATTTATAAGGCCATGCTTCAAATCCGGGCGTGTACCAATGAGTTTTTCTGACTTAAGTACATTAACTATCACTGACTCCGTGCCTCGGAGAGCACGTTAAGCAGTTGGTCCCGGACGCTGTCAATAGATGGCGGTCGTTACAATCCCCAACCCGCAGTGGAGTAGCGTGGTGGATTTAAGCTCCAAATCCCCCTCCTCGCCCTGGGGGAGGCCTAAGCCCCTGCAGTGGGGTAAAATGGGCTGATGATGAAATCATATAGTTTCTGCACATTGTCATCTTCACCCATCATGTGTACCTTCTTATTTTTAATTTTGTTCCTGAGTCTTATTATTTATCTTAACTTTTTTCTGCAAAGCTTACATAACTTAACTTCTCTAGAAGTTATTTCGCTAAGTTTAGATACCCACATTAATAGCACTCAGGATCCCACTTCTTTTTTTTAAGTTGATTGTAAAGGACACGTTCAGATTTGTATGGAGGCTGGCCTTTGGATTCCGACTTTAACGTAAGTTATATCAGCTTATAGCGCTTAAATTATAGGTCTTATTGAGCATAAAAAATAGTTTTTCACCTCTGGCATTAGTTTCTAATTATTGATTTTAAAAAGGGCAGGCGAAGTTTGAAAAAATGTATTGGCAACACTAAAACCGTCACCATGTGTCATGACAGAGATCAATTAAGGATTCCAATTTTCAATCAAAAAATCGATTCGAATCGTGGATTCTGAGGTCGACCGAAGAAAAAATCAGGGAACAGAAGATCGATGTTATGAACATCGATTTTTTTTTTTAAATATTTTGTATTAACTGTCGTCGGTAATTTTTGTATATTGTAAAGTGTATTTTCATAATGGAGGCTAAACATATGGATCATTTGAAGGAAGTCGATTTAGTTAAAGAATAATCACTAATAAAGAACATTAGATCGATTCAGAGATAGCCGCAAAACATAGAGATTTAATATCGATTTTTCTACCATTCTGGCGATGTAAATAATTACTTACTTACTTATAAATAACGATGCACTATGGCAAAAAAGAACATATTTAACAAGATTGTTTTTATTTGCATCAGTGCATTGTTATTTATCAGTAAGTAATTAAGTAATTATTTACTTCGCCAGAATAGTAGAAAAATCGATATTCAATCTCTATGTTTTGCGGCGATCTCTGAATCGATCAAGTGTACTGAAAATCGATTCAAGAAACTGGAGATAGAGCATCGATAAATCGATCTCTGAAAAAGATTGACATTGAACCGACATCGGAATCGTTATTTTCGTTACTTTCGCAAAGACTTTTCGAATTTGTTGTTGATAGCGTTTTGGGCTGGACCATTTGCAACCATTTGTTTTAAAAGTGTTCAAAAGCAACCGTGACTTTGCACCACCGGTAATCTTGGCATTAGTTTTGCAAATGTGAGTATTATTCATTGAGCATTATGGATGGGATTTGGTTTAAATCTGTGTTTAAGGTAATAAGTATTTCAATGCGTTATTATTTGTTCCAGACGTGAGCATGGCTTTTTGTGCAAATTGTCACATAGGTTTGCAATCAAACCTGCAATTATTTGAATACCTGACTGTAGACCTTAGCCCTGACCTTTTCTCCATTGCCGATTCTGAGATTCAAATCTATTAAGATTTCACAATGACATTCATCAATTGAATCTGATTGAATCAAATTAATGAGATATGTCACAGAATAAAAAGTGTTTACATAAATTGTCATAGAATAAAAAGCGTAATAGGTATATAAAGTGTTGCGTTCCGTTTAGTGTAAAATATGGAATAAACATACAATATACAAATAGCATTTTAAAAGAAACGCTGGAATATAAAATTATTTATTAAATATATTTAAATAACCCAATAAATAGGCTTTCCATTGATATATATATTGCACTAGTCGGAGATAAAAGGCCACTTCTGACCGTGTCCTTTGCATTTTCATTGATGTATTCTGAAATAACATCACAAACATTTTTCATTATAGAACCCTTTTATTATATATACTCTAATACTCTATAATTTCCTATTTTTAAGTCTGCCACAGAAGTCATACACAGAAGTTATATGTATATATAATAGATACAGAAAAACGGGAAAGAAAAACAAATATGACCCAAGGCGGGTCATCAATGTGCACGAAATTGTGGAAAAAAGTTAGTTGAAAATTATAAGTTTACCTGATTATTGTTATTGAAACTTTCACATGGGGTTGCAGTGTGGGTAATACTTCGCTTGTAGAAGATTCAACCACAATATGCGCAGGTAAAATTTTTTCTGTTTGTAAAAATGACACACTTGCCATGAATTGTTCTGGAACACTTGACTGCTTTATAATCTGTAAATAAAGATTGACACGATTTGTATATAGGTAGTATTAAATTATGTATATACAAATAAAGAATATTATTTATATATACATAATTTATCAGTGAAAATTTCTTTTCACTGATATATTAGTTTTGGTCTATACTTCAGATGAATGTAAGTACATAATATATAACCACCATTACAAAACTTCTCCATTAAATACATAAACCTACATTGTCAAACATACTTTCTCTATCAATATAGCCCTTGAAATTGGACGAACGGCAGCTTTTCTATTTTACAACAGCCCCCTTCTCTTCCTGCACATGAAAGATATATGAATATTCATAAAAATTATAAATTTACCAGTTTATAGTCAGTTATTCTTGGAACTTTTGCATGTGTTTGCCATATAGGTGATTCTAAATTTGCAGAAGAACTAATGAGAACAGGTGTCGCTTGAATATTTTCTATTTGAGTCACATTTGCCAGTTGCTCTGCAACACTTGATTGTTTTATGCTCTGTAAATAATTATTGTCACAATTAATATTTAGTATTTAATTACATGTGCTTAAACAAATAAATGATGTACAACATGCTCCGGAAGTAACCGAGGGATTTTAACAGAACCTTGCAATCAATGTTAGGAACAAATTATTTTAATAAGTTTTTTCTGTCTGTTGCTCGTTGTTTGAAATATGAAAGAGAATGTAAATATTAGAATGTATACTTTTGGTTTTTTCGTCGTGCAGCAAAGCCTAATAAACAATGTTGTCGGTTTGTGCAGCTAGCGAGCAAGGAACTACAAGTAACAAAACGTTTACACGGTATCGTGCGGTACGGCACGTAAGTTGAAAAATCTGCGTTGTATAAAGCGAATCGATGATAAGACAAATAATTAATTAAATAAACAAAAAAAATTCCCAAATAAATAATTCCGATTTCACTTTAAAAATTACAAATAACCGGAATATAAAATTATTAGTAATTAATATTAATTCTTAAATGTTATTAGGTACCACTGATAATTTTTAAAAAAATCATTATAATAATTTTTTTATTTATTATCATCACTCATTCAGTTAATCATAAGACGTAATGGAAACGCGCACGCAGCCGGCTAGCTCCTCTCGCTACCCGCTCGCTTGCCGTTTCGACACTAGTACATACACTACAAAATGCAAAAAAATGCGACATTGAATAAAAAGTTATTTACATTTGTTTCTTATCTTTATCTCTGGAATCGCTGGGCAAAATCCCTCGAGTACCTCGGGAGTATGTTGTACATATATATTAGTCAATTAAGTGAGTAAATTAACATACACTATTGTAAATATTTCCTCTATTATTTCATTTTTTGTCATTGGAAATGTTGTAATTGGAAATGACTTTCATTTCGTTGGGGTATAGGGGGTAATTTAGGAGTTTTGTGAGACAGGCAGATCGCACGAAGAGTTTTCAAGATATCGGGATGAACGTGGTGTCAAAAAATGCAGCTCGGCGAACTCTACAAAATGGCATAAGACAATATGGAAAAAGTTCAAAAACAAAAAATTATCGGCAAAAAACTAAAAAAATCGCAATTTTTTTCCCCATTTTTCATTTTGGGAGCCCGATATCTCGAGAACTAGGTCCGCATAAGAAAAAAATAAAAAAATCGGCTCGGTGTAATTAGACGGGGGATCGATAGAGACTAAAATTGTTGGAATCGGACAACCGGAAGTAGTGGTTAAGGGTGCCCTTAGTTGGAAGTCGAATATGCGTCGGTGTTACATTTCGGACTAATTCAGTTTGTTCGATCGAAATGTCGTACAGAATGTTATATTTCGAAGTTTTAAGCTTATTCAGATACAGTTGTGTTATTTTTTTTTGTGAAAAATATTTATTTCGCGAAATATTATTCAAAATATGTGTGTTTACTTTATTCCGTTAGGTTCATTTCCAATTGTCTACATTTGTGTTTTATAATAATGTGAATAGTTTTTATGTCAAGTTTCATTAATTTTATTTTTTAATACAATTGCTATTAATATGGTCTTTATGACATCGAAACTTGTACCGTAATGTCGTATTTTACAGTATTAGGCCTATACTGGGTTTTTATTTTACACCAATCACAAACGAGTATTCTGTTCGTAACGCATGCGTAAGCTACGAAAAGCAATCCGCTCGCGCCCTTAGCTCCCGCCAATATAACATTTGAAGTAACTACCTAATTATTATCGCAAATGTAAGCTCGTACTCAGTAAGCTATTATAGTCATCGGTTTATTATAAGCACTCGGCTTCGTCTCATGCCTATATATAACATCTCGACTATAATATGCATCCTATCGTACTTGCATCATAATGTACTATTATCTGCTATTTAATTTTTAGTTTTACCACAACATTTTACAGGCATGCGAGGCACGGCTGAGAATGCGATAACCTTACCTTCTTCTATAAGTAAATCAGCAAGAGAGATCCACTTTCATAGAAAGTTCAGCGCTACATACCAACACAAACTATTGTCCACATAATTACACAATCCCTTATACTTTCTACATTTACTACTGTTTATGAATAATATTCAAGAAGGAAAGAGACACAAATATCTATATTACAAATACAATGTATATATTATATCTGTTGGAGAGTAGCCATAAAAAACATTGAAAACGAGGTAGTATGCGTGTCTACTACTAGCGACTAGATGAGACACCAGAAGATCATTATTTAACGAACCGTCGAGTCGTTTGCAATTCTGTTCGCGTTTTAATTATGCGTGGAGTGGACAAAACTACTAACACAAATTATCTTCAATTGTCTCTGAGTATAGTATGCAACTCATACTACACAACTTAGCAAGATGAGCCAAAATGGCGGCGCTGCGTGGATGAGTGGCGCCGTGCTCAGCCAGTAGTCTCACGCCGTAGTAGTCTCGCCAGCCGTTCGCTGCGGAGTAATTTTGCTGCACGGGACACCGCCGCACGAGCAGAACCGCCGGCCGCGCATACTACCCGCTTCACTACTACCACTGCCTCACACACTACCCATTCTGTAAGAAAATAACAATACATTTATTTCATAGTGTTGGCAAAGACATGGAGGCTTCATTTCATTTCTATTTTTATATTTCCTTGATATATTGTAACGTTGCGCTAAAAACGCTACGTACAACTCAAAGCGGTATGTGTTTGCGCCTCGCCCATAATTTAAAAACATACGGGCTGTCAACTTCCGATCTGACAGTTGAGGGGGCGGATTCGCTGACACGACCTGTTAACGGATTTTGCCATTGAATGCTGCCTTGCTGCATATTAAACTAATACCTATTAATAATATCTATCAACGTTCCCGCTGGGGTGAGTTTACATTCTTTTACTACCTATATAAATTGTAAGCTGTCTATAGGTACCAACTGCTGGGGTGAGTCTAGTTGCTGAACTGGTTCTCATCGTATTGGTACCTGTGGGCGCTCCTACAAGTTACGACTGCTTCCAGGAACGTAGTACTGGTTGGAGTGTTGGTCGTTGTTGGAGCTAGTTGGAGCATCCTCTTCTTTCCGAGGTCTTCCGTTCAAGCCGCAGTTGAGCCGACAGCAGCCTACGTGCTACTCTGGAGTTCTGCGCTATCTCTCCTGGAGCGGTCAAGACTGTCCCGGAATACGATCCATACGACTGGTATCCAGCTAGGTCACTAGGCGTCGCTACAGTCTTGGAACGGGATCGGCCGGGCTATACTTGAATACAGCACTTGTTCTGACAATTTGCCGTTTCACTTAGAACCCACAAACTACATCACCTAACCTACCTGTTGGCGAAGAGCAAAAACGCCACAGTGGCGCCCAAAAACGTGGTTTAGCCTTGCCGAATTCGTTCCAGGATCCTAGCAGTTGCTAATTATACAATTGCAATGAAACTGGTGATATTCTGCTGAAATGGTATGTACAATTTTATTTTTCATACTACCCACATTCATAGTTCTGTAAACATACCATTTCGCTTCAATCTTAGTGCTTGATTTCATACATTTCATCGCTGTAGTTTGTTTTAGCTAAATAGTTTTTTTGTTTTTTCCTCCATTTATTATTTTGCTGGCATAGTTTCATTTTATAAATAATTATCATTCATAACATTCATCTCACCTGCTTTGTATTGCTTTGTATATTGCTTTGTAAAGACAGCATTAGACCGATTTTTTTCATTTATTCATTTCACTATTTTCATACTGTAAAATGGGAACTCACCCTATCAGCTATTTCCTTCTGAATAAGAATGAACTTACTTATGAAGTCCAAATTAGGGGCGAGGACCCAGCCGCTACCGTTTTGGGTTTGCGAAAGCAAATTAATAAGCTCACAACCCTATATCCATGTGACGATATATTGGAGTCCGGACTTGACGAAAGTACCGACTTAGACGGACTGGAGTTGTCACTGAACGAACTCCAATCACGAGTAACTTCTCTAGAAGCAAAAAAGGATTCTACGACACTCAAACGTACAGTAGCACTACAAAATCACATATACCACCGCATAAAAAGAATTAAGCCAACAATACCCGAACTTAAACAAAAACTTACTTTGGCCTACACTACATTTAAAAACTTTCGGATAATTATTCAAAAATATACAAAGACCAATGTTGATCAGTCCTTACTAGTCCAAGAACATTCTTCTACATTAGAAGAAGTCCCATTGGTTTCTGTCAGCTGTGAACGCAGTCACATTAATGACATTAAGAAAATACAGTATGATGGTAAAACTTGTGTTCGTGTTTTTTTACAAAAGGTAGATGATTTTAGCAGAGCTAGAAATATTTCCACTACAAAATTGCTTTCATATGCCACTGAGATTTTTGTCGATGATGCTCTACACTGGTTCCGTAGTGTAAAAGACAAGGTTACTTCTTGGTCAGAGCTATCAGAACTACTGAAAGCCGATTTTGGTCTGTTTGATTATGATTACCGTCTCACAACTGAAATTCGAAATAGAACGCAAGGTGAATCTGAGAACATCACAATATATTTAGCTATCATGTCCCAGATGTTTGCTAGACTATCAACTGCACTTTCCGAATCTCAACAGCTTGATATACTTCTACATAATATTCGACCATGCTACTTAAATGTACTACTATCTGCCACATGCAACATTGATTCCGTTGACTCTCTACGGACACTCTGCCGTAACTATGAAAACTTCCACAGCCGTGCGGCCCAGTTCCGTGAGCCGCCTAGAGTTAACTCGGAAACACTAGCTCCAGATTTAGCTTACACTAACAATAATTCGTCACAGTATAAACCCACTTCCACGTTCGGAGCTATGAGAAGCTACCAACACAATTCTAAAATAAATAACCTTCCTGTTAATTCTGTCGCAGCTGTAAAGTCAGTTAAGTCTGTGTTCTGCCCTCGCTGTAGAACAAATGACCATTCATTAAAACAGTGCAAAGAAGAACGTTTTCTTGTCTGTTTTAAATGTGGCAAGAAGGATACTAAATATCCTGACTGCACCAATTGCCACACAAATCTAAAAAACTAAGTAACCAGGATTGCTGTGGTAGCGTCGATGAAGAGAAAAACAAAAAATTTTCTATGCCTGAATGGAAAGAATGGCTAAAAACTATTAAAATATTTTTTTCATCGTATAATATCGCACCAATCCTGGTCAATAAACCATCTGGCGATGCCCGTCCTTACTGCAACATAACAGTAAATGGAAGGTCTATTTGTGGTCTTTTAGATTCTGGTTCTGCCATCACTATCTTGGGCAACAATTCACACAGACATATACTCAAATCAGGCCTACACCTGATTAAACCACCTAATTTAAAATCATTTACTGCTGCGGGAGGCCAAAAATTAGAATGTATAGGATACATTAACCTACCTATTCATTTTGAAGATAATTTTCATGTCTTGAAGGCATATGTTGTACCAGACGTTCATTCTTCATTGATATTAGGTGTGGATTTTTGGCAAGTTTTTAAAATATGCCCTAAATATCTTGGGTGTGTTTCAATTATTAACTCCACAGAATCACATTTTTTGGATATTTCTGAAGACTCAAATAAGCACCTAAAACCATATGAAGAACTTACTGAAAAACAACGAACAACTACAGATAAACTTGTAAAACAATTTGAAAATATCTCTACAGAGAAAAGTGGTTTAGGTCGTACTCACCTCATTACTCACTACATAAACACTGGCCAATCTCCTCCTATCCGCCAGCGTTACTATAGAATGTCTCCTGAAAAGCAGCGAATACTCAATCAAGAGCTTGAGGAAATGCTGTCTCTTGATGTTGTGGAACCTTGTGAAAGTGCTTGGTCCTCTCCTGTTCTACTAGTCAATAAAAAGAATGGAAAACCTAGATTTTGCCTGGATAGTCGTAAACTTAATTCGATTACAGTTCGTGATGCGTATAACCTCCCGTATGTTTCCGAAATACTCGACAACTTGAGGGATGCAAAGTACCTTACTAGCATCGATTTATCAAAAGCTTTCTGGCAAATACCGATAGCAGGTGAGGATCGAGACAAGACCGCATTTTACATACCCGGTCGTGGCACTTACAGGTTTAAAACTATGGCTTTCGGCCTCACCAACGCTCCTGCTACACAGCAGCGTTTGGTAGATAGTCTGTTTGGTCTTGACTTTGAACTTAAGGTTTTTGCTTATTTAGACGATATCGTTGTAATAAGCAATACATTCGAAGAGCATGTGTCATTACTTCAACGTGTGCTAGACAAGTTGAAATTTGCTAATTTAACGATTAATCTCGAGAAGTCGCAATTCTTTAGGAACCAACTTAAGTACCTTGGGTTTGTAGTCGACTCAAAAGGTCTACGGACTGACCCCGACAAAATTGACGCCATTATTAACTACCCCACACCTACCACTCGGAAAGAACTAAAACGATTTCTTGGAACTGCATCTTGGTATCGTGGGTTTGTACCAAATTTCAGTACCATAGCCGGACCACTTAACAAACTGACAAGTTCTAGCAAAAAATCACCCCCCTTTTCTTGGTGCAAGGAAGCGGATGCCGCCTTCAAAAAGCTCAAGCATTACCTCGTGTCCGCTCCGATCCTCACTTGTCCAAATTATTCCCTCCCATTTGAAATACATACTGATGCCAGTGCTCATGGAATAGGTGGCCTTTTAACCCAAACTATTGACGGAGTAGAGCATACTATAGCATACATGAGCAAGTCGTTGACCCCGCAAGAAAGAAACTACAGCATTACTGAACGAGAGGCCTTAGCAGTATTATTAGCTCTAGAACACTGGAGATGTTACATAGAAAACGGCAAAAAGTTCATTGTTTACACTGACCACTCTGCCCTAAAATGGTTTTTAAATCTAAATAATCCGACTGGCCGTTTAGCTCGATGGAGTGTTCGACTCTCTAGTTTTAATTTTGAAATGAGACACAGAAAAGGTGCTGATAATATAATACCGGATGCATTGTCACGCTCATGTGAAGTTTCGACTATCGACACTTCACTTGAAACATCAAAAACAACTGATCAATGGTATTTAAATATCTTTAACGGTTGCCAGAATTATCCTATTTCCTTTCCTAATTACATCATAAAACATAACCGGCTGTACCGTTATATGAAAAGCAAATCCGCACTAACTACTGAATTTGATTGGAAGGAAGTTGTTCCTAAAGAGCTCCGAAATGCTGTAATACTTGAAAACCATTCTGAACCGATTGCTGGCCACCTGGGTATCTTCAAAACCTACAAACGGTTGACACTCAAGTACTACTGGCCCGGTATGCACTCAGATGTAATAAAAACTGTTACTACTTGCAACACATGCATAGCTCACAAACACGCTAACCATCGAACACTCGGTGAGATGGGACGACCAAAACCTTGCTCCCGACCCTTCCAGATGATTAGTATTGATCTTGTTGGTCCCTTACCTTTTTCTAGGCAACAAAATTGTTATCTGTTTGTAGTAACATGCTGTTTTTCAAAATATTGTTTGCTTTTCCCAATACGACGTGCTAATGCTGACATTATTTGTAAAATCTTGGAAAACAATGTATTTCTTGTGCATGGCATTCCGTCTACTATAATTTCAGATAATGGCAAACAATTTATCAGTGTTAAACTTAAACAACTATTTCAAAAATACAAAATTCCTAATATACACTTCACACCGAAATATACACCACAGATCAACACAGTTGAAAGGTACAATAAAACAATATTAACTTCTATATCCACATTTATTCAAGATGATCACCGCTCTTGGGACACAAACATATCAAAAATACAATTTGCTATGAATAATTCTGTTAACGAAGTAACTGGTTTCACACCTTCATTCCTTGTTTATGGTAGAGAACTTGTTATATGTGGCTCCCACTACCTTGAAAATAATAATGAGTCAGAAATAATCTTTGCACCTCGAGACTGCTATGCAGAAAACTTAGGTACTCTTGCTTCCATTTTCAATAAGGTCCAGGCATCGCTTTCTGAAGCCCATACTAAAAATTGTGAATCATATAATCTGCGTCGCAGGCCAGCCGAGTTCAAAATTGGTGATGTTGTCTGGAAAAAGACATATTACCAGAGTGATAAAGGAAAATTTTTCAACAAAAAACTTGCTCCAATATTTGTGAAATGCAAAGTTATTGATAAGAAGTCTCCATTAGTTTATGAACTAGCTAATATGAATGGTTCTTCACTAGGTTTGTGGCATATTAAAGACATTAAACTGATAAACTATAAAGAGTAATGAATAAGAAATATTCGAATGTTTTACCATTGTTTATGTATTTAGCTTACGTTAAGCATTCTGTTTTTATTAATAGGTAATTATTAGCTGTAACTAGCTATTTAACAGTGCACACATAGTACCTACAGCATTATTTTCATTTATTTAGGATCACAAATACATTGAATACTAATGTGTTCAAATAATACTTTACCACCTGCTATATATTTTTATTACAATTCTTTTACTTTACTACGAATACATCTAGTTAACGTGAATTTAATTACTTACACTGTTAAAAATAGTTGGGTTTAGTGCATAAAACTCGTAAATTGATTGATTGAGGTTGAGGCAGGTTGACAGATTCGTCAATCTATAGCGTATTTGCCAGTGTCATCTACCATGTTTATTATGCATCATAACCACAGACAACTTGTGCATTTATGTTCAGTCGAATTTTATTTAGGAAAAATTCTATGTTTTTTTGGGGGGTATTGTAACGTTGCGCTAAAAACGCTACGTACAACTCAAAGCGGTATGTGTTTGCGCCTCGCCCATAATTTAAAAACATACGGGCTGTCAACTTCCGATCTGACAGTTGAGGGGGCGGATTCGCTGACACGACCTGTTAACGGATTTTGCCATTGAATGCTGCCTTGCTGCATATTAAACTAATACCTATTAATAATATCTATCAACGTTCCCGCTGGGGTGAGTTTACATTCTTTTACTACCTATATAAATTGTAAGCTGTCTATAGGTACCAACTGCTGGGGTGAGTCTAGTTGCTGAACTGGTTCTCATCGTATTGGTACCTGTGGGCGCTCCTACAAGTTACGACTGCTTCCAGGAACGTAGTACTGGTTGGAGTGTTGGTCGTTGTTGGAGCTAGTTGGAGCATCCTCTTCTTTCCGAGGTCTTCCGTTCAAGCCGCAGTTGAGCCGACAGCAGCCTACGTGCTACTCTGGAGTTCTGCGCTATCTCTCCTGGAGCGGTCAAGACTGTCCCGGAATACGATCCATACGACTGGTATCCAGCTAGGTCACTAGGCGTCGCTACAGTCTTGGAACGGGATCGGCCGGGCTATACTTGAATACAGCACTTGTTCTGACAATTTGCCGTTTCACTTAGAACCCACAAACTACATCACCTAACCTACCTGTTGGCGAAGAGCAAAAACGCCACAATATATATAATATTTTCAATGTTAGTCAATTACCATACTGCCTCAAGTTTTGCACAAAGCTATAGCACTTTTTAAAATTATTTTATCACTACTTTTCTATAATGATGCCAGATAATGCACATCAGGCCAATGATGTTACATATAGTTTGAGGTAGACTGGTTACTTGTATACACACGAAACCTAGAACATGGCTCGCGCGAAATTATGTTTCTACTTATGCCTATACTGGGTTTAATGTGTAATGTTAAAAAAAAATTGTTTAGAAAAAATATATTTTCTTACCTTATCAAGTCAAGCATGACTCGTGACCTTGGATCTAACCCAAATGGGTTAATGTGTAGAATCTATATAATTCTAATACAAATGAAATATAATTTTTTGGTCTTTTTTTCTAGTAGTAGTAATATTTTCACATTTACATTTTACACAAGAAACCATTATAAAAACTAAGGCCGGAAAAACAGAAAAGTGATGTGACAGATCGACTGCGTAGGACTGAGCATAGACTGAGAGCAAGTAAGGCTTAAACCTTACTTTGAGGTTGCCACGTCAAGATGGCGTATAACATGCCTACCTAAAAACTATATGTAATGTCATTGCTTCAGGAAGAAAACATATTTACTTCAATGTTTACTTCCTGAAGCGAACAAATGTTGTTGCTATACAATGTTGAACCTCGATTTTAAGCCATTTATTGAAAATGAATAATCCAAAATAACAAGATTTCACTCACCATCATTACTAGAAAATAAATGCAGTAACCCATTAAGACATGTTTCCGTAAGAGTCAATATTGGCAGCCAGTTTCCCGATAGCTTGGATGGTGGCCGCCGCAAAAGTGTTGTCGCTCGAAGTGACATATGTCTGAAACTCTCTCGAAACCACTGTTGCGCTGGTTTCTGTAGCCAGGTTTGTCAGGATTTCCAACTTCAAGAGCTTGATGTGAGTTGGGGCTGAATAACGACTGGAATGATAATTACAAATATATCACATGCTTGTTTTTAAACTAGCTGTGCCCGTGACTTCGTTTATGTGAACTTAGATCTATCTCAGCGGGTTATAAAACCCAATGTATCTCTATTCACCTTGATACATTGCCTAGCAACATCAGGCATAATTAAACTATTTTTATTTTATGGGTCGAGTTATAACTATGGAAGTATTTACTCTAATGTAATACAAAGATCATTTTAGATTTTTCATAGTTAACCATTCCACACCCGATAAATTAATGTCTTTTCATTACGCAGATGAATTTTCAGTATCATTTTACTAACATAGCATCAAAACTCTCTATTTATAGCAAATTAATTCCTTTCATTATTTCTTTTCTTTGGTGTTTTTTAACTGATTTATTTCTTAAAAAGGGAGTACAATGTTGGTCATCGGAAAACCTGACTAGTTAAATAATTAGAGCGAACTGAACCACTGTAGCTTAAGTGGTTCATTTAAAATTGTATGGTAAGGGAAATAGTATTTTTTCTTGACAAACCGATTGACTGAGTGATTAGAGACCCTAACTGCAGATTCAAAGGTCACGGGTTTGATTCCCGACCTAGTATATTAGATGTCTGGTACCCATAATATAAACTTCACTTAGTTTGGGATTTGATCGTGCTGTGCGGGATGTCCCAGGTATTATTATAATTTTTTTAAGAAATAAAGGTTTTACTTTCAAAGATAATTTTAGAGTTTTGTCACTAGGCATGCACTTAGCGCTGGAGAATGTCACAAACATTAACACTATCAATTTAGAGAGCGGATGAGTATTATATAGGTATGATCTATATTACTGTTTACAGATCTGTGAAAATGTGTTTTATATGTTTGTTTACTTTTTCACATTTAAACTGTTGAATTGATATGTATATGGAGGGAACCTCATAGTTGAAAATACGGAGAGTAATATAAACTAGTGTTTGTTCCGATGAAGGCTCCAATAGGTAAATGAAATTTGTCCTTTCTTTACATTGTTACAAATCAACGAAACAATATGAATTTTTAAGAGAGGATAAAAAACTATTCAAAATTTGAAATGAATTTTCAACCAAAACTTCAGTGTGTGATGGAATAGTAATTCGTAAGAGTACGACAGGAAAAGCCAAATGCGTGTCGGACCACGCACCATTGAATACATTAATTTGACAGCAGCGTTTGGTTTTAATAGTCATAAATTTCAGTTCACAGTATCAAAGTGACATTTCACATTTTTGAGGGGTTGAAACCGGTGTGCGAGGATTTTCGAGGGTGAAGAGCGCCGCGCGGGGACCTTGCGCACTGAAACTCGGACTAAAACTCCCCATCATACACCGACTAGCTATAATATGAGTGATTACGGTAGACATAACAGAACGAAGAACGACAGAAAGCTTCGCAGTAACATAAAATAGGAGCACAAAGGAGATAATAGAGGCCGGATAGCTTGCTCTACTTGCTTGCACGCGGCGTCCGCTTCCCACTACTATCCCTCGCTGCCCGCGCGGCTGTACCTGTACATCGAGGCTTTCACAGGCAACTCAGAGCGGCAAAGATCCATGCGTTATAACTGATTTTTATCTATAAAAAGTATTATATCATAGACATCATTTAAAAAGGTAAGTATCTAGCATTTTACAAATTTACCTGATTAAAAGTTAAAAAAATATTCAGACTTACGGGGGAGGAGTGTGGGAACCTCTGTAAATATGTTTTAACAGAAATTCATCAAAAATATATAGCTCTTGATCACACCGCTCCACTTAGTTCCTTGCAATGCTCTAGTTTCTTCTCCACATTGACACAAGTAAAACCTAACCCAATTTATTTTTATATTTTGAAATGATCCACAAACCTACTTTAGCCAAATTTCAAATTGATCATTGATATGAACATGATATGCATCAGGCAGCTTTGGAAAGCCAAACCAAAATTTATTTGTTTACAATATACCTACTACAATAGTAAATGTTTTCAACATAAACAAGTAAGTCATAATTTCCTTACAGCTCAGATGCATCTTGTCCTTTTGCAATCATTCAAATGATCCTTTTCAATGCTTCCACTTTCAGTGAGTCCTTATAGCTATCCATCATCTTGAGATCATTTCTATATTAGATATAACCAATGCTATAACATGCTGAATGTTCAAATCGAGAACGTTTTTTGTAAATTTAAATCAATAACACTTAATTCAAAACGTAGAATATTATTGTTTAAACAATAGATAGCGGCTGGACTTATAGCAGTTTGGAATCTAATATTTTTAATGAAGAACATCAGAAAAATTTTCGTAATTTTTTTTACTATTTTATACAAACTTTATTCATACGATCGAATGCGAATAGGTAAACAAGAAAAGTAGAAATCACAGGTAGAAATTCATTATGAGTTCATTGAAATAATTTATGAAAATTGATTGAAATTGATGACAGACAAAATGACATATCTAATGTGATAGTTGCAGTGTTGTGACCAATAAAGTTGAAATAAGTAATGATATCGATAGCACGCAAAGGGATTTAGCCTATACAACCTTGTTATATGTTATCGACAAAACAGCTGCCGAATATGATCATTGGGTTCTTCGATTTCCGCCGTGCCATTACCAGTACAATGCTATAGAACTGATTTTCTGACTGGCTGATTTTGGCAATAATTTGATTTGATTTGACAATTCGTTCGTTGACATGCATGACAGCAGTGTTGTTCCTGAATTATTATTTTTTTGTTTAATTGGTTACAGCTCTGGGAACTAGCCATTTAAAGCCAGACTTTATTGATTAATCTTCGTATTTTATATCTCTTTAAAGTTTTCACATATATAATTAAACAAGGGTGGATCAAATTTTTTTCTTGTCAAAATTTCTGGTAAATGGCGGGGGACATTTTATCTATTTCAGACATTTTTTCCAATAGTGTACTTCTTTCCAATTCAAAGGCAGGGCACTCAAAAATTTAATGTTCTGAATCTGCATTTTCATTAGTACTATATGAACATGTCCAACGCTTCGCTTTCCGGTACGTGGCCTCCATTCGAGAACTCGTCTACACCATCGGTTATCAGTTCTACGGCAAATGTGACCGGCCCATTGCCACTTCAGCTTGCTGATCGCTTCGACTATGTCGACAACTTTAGTTCTTTGACGGATTTCAGTGTTCCTGATTTTATCCATCAAAGAAACACCGAGCATAGCCCGCTCCATAGCACGCTGAGCGACTTTGAATTTATGGATCAGTCCTGCCGTGAGAGTCCACGTTTCGGCACCGTATGTCATTGTAGGACGTAGAAGCGTTGGACGCCCCCCGGCCAGGTGGACTGTTGACCTGAAGCACCATACCGGGGATAGTTGGATGCAAAAGGCGGAGGACCGTGTGTGGTGGCGAGCCTTGGGAGAGGCCTACATCCTGCAGTGGAGAGACACGGGCTGATGATGTAATGAACATGTACTATTATTATTAATATTTATTTCACGTAGAAGTACCGGGGTTTTATTATGATTATAGTCGTAATAAACTTTCTAGGCGATTTTTTGTATTCATGATACCAGGGCTTTAGGCATACTTTAGTTTGTATGCTTGCATACCTACCATTTCCCAGTCGTTTCTGTAGTAAGTTTTCTATATTCTTTCCATAGTTTTAGTTTTTGCACTTTTATAGATTGGAAATAGTCCGCAATTTCATTGCCAGTAATACCTTCATGCGAAGGCACCCACATAAATTTAATTATCTTATTGCTATTCTTATATAATAAATTTCTTATTTCTAAAATTAAGTACCTACCTAATTGGTTTTATAATGTAACTTAATATTACTTAAACTAGTTAGAACACTTAAACTATCAGAAATAATTATACATATTTATCTATATTTAAATCTATAACAAATTCAATGGGCTTAAAAATAGCATAAGCTTCTGCAGAAAATATGCTAGCATTTTTATTTATGGAAAAGCTATAGGATTGTTTGGTTTGCGAATCATATAAAGCCGCTCGTACAAATTCATCAGTTTTACTGCCTTCAGTGAAAATTCTGTAATAGCCATGCTTTTTACTAATACAAAAATTGAAGTCAAATTTCGGATCCATTCTGAAAATATTAACAGGAACTTTCATAAACATACAATTAAAATTATACATGAAGCAAGGCCACGTTTGATTGTAAATATATATGTCAGAAGATTTATTGTTGGTATAATTTATAATGTACAACAGTTCAAAATATCTTCCAGAGACTATTTACTATGTCCAGTAAAATAATGTTTCAAATTTGATTCAGAAATACACTGAGGCATGATTTTTTTAAAACTACATTATTTTGTGAGGCCAATGATTTAACACAAAAATTTTCAGCAAAAGCAATGCGTTTAAGCCTAAGTGGAACAATCGCGCATTCCACTTCCATTGCATTAATGGGAGTGGAACACATGGCTCCAGATATTATTCTCAGTGCTCTATTTTGTAAAATATCTATTTTTTTATATAAATTTGGATGTGCATTCATGTAGAATACACAACTATAACCAAAATGACTCCTGACAATACTCTTATACCTACAGCATTGATAATACGATTGGGTGTGCTCCCCAGGATATTTTAGCTAATGATTTTAATTATATTTAAATTTCTAGTTGCTCGTTGTATTAAGATATTAATGTGAGTTTCAAAAGTTAATTTATTATCTAAGGTAACACGTAAGATTTTTTTTCCGTTACCTCAGGGATAGTAAGATTATTATATGTCAAATTCATAACCAAAATCAAAGCATGTTGACCGATTTCTATACGTATAAAAATTACTCTAGCAAGCTTTTCAGGACTAACTTCTAGGTTTAGATGATTTTCAAGATAATTCTGTAACTGAACGAACTAGTGTTTGATTTATCCTAGTATGAAATATTTACACAAGAATGAGTGGTGTATAAAACAATTTCATCCGCAAATTGTAGAATATTAACATCTGGAACATTTACATAGTTAACAATTTGTGCTATGTACAGATTAAACAGTAAAGGAGATAATACTGCACCTTGCATTGTGCCTTTGTAACAGTAACGCGGACCATACATTTTATTATTAAATTTCACATGCAAGGTTCTCTCAAAAAGAAGTTAATAAATCCATTCAATCAATCTTCCAGGTAACCCGATCTCAGATAAAACCTTTACAAGACACTTTAAGTTAATATTGTCAAAATGCTCCCTGAATGTCTAGAAATGTTGCTATAGCCACAGAATGAATCAAAAAAGAATGTTTAATATCTGAGGTCAAAGATACAAAGCTATCCACTGCACCTTTGCCTCTACGAAAACCAAATAGACTAGAAGGTAAAATATTATTAGATTCTACATAAAAGTCTAATCTAATTTGTACAATTTCTTCAAATAGTTTGGCAATAAAGAAATTGGTCTATATGAATTTGGATTATTTATAGAATTGTTTAGTTTTAATATTGGGATAACTCAGAACTTTCCAAGATGGAAAAATTATATTTCTTTCCAGTAATAAATTAAATATTTGTAGTAAAATCTTTTGACTATTTGGATGAAGCTTTTTAATTAATAAATATTCTTAGAGCGAGAGAAACAAAACCATGGCGCGTTTAGTGACTTTTACAGAGTCCGGTCGTAATATAATATTATCTACTTCGTTTTGGTTTGTATGTACTTGTATAGTTTGATGAAAATAAATCAGAGGCCTAGTTGAGACCTCTTCATCGTCATACGACAAAAAGTTACGTTTTAAACAACGGCATTTTTAACCGAAAGACGTGAAATCAGAAATAATCACTTTAAAATCACGTGAATTTTACGTGACCTTATTGTTTAGGTCTTTGGTCTTCAAGTGACACTGTTGTGTAATGTCCTGATTTGCCGAAAAAAGAAGCAACCATTTTCTTGCCAACGGTTCGACTTTTCTTAACTTTCGTTGGCAAATCTTCAAAAGGAAAGACCCGTTCTGCCGATTGACTTTTTCTTTCCGGTTCAAAGCAGTACAACAAGGTTTCGTCACCTGTCACGATATTATAGACAGCCAATGAATGCCCTCCATTAAACTTTGCTATCATTTTGCGACACGACTCTACACGCAGTCGTTTCTGGTCTTCCGTTAAATCATGCGGTATCCATATCCATCGAGTGTAAACCTTCCATATCTTCAGAGGCACATATAAAATCTTTTGCACTAAACTCATTCCAATGTTTAAGGAAAAAGTTTCATTTTCGTATTTTCGAGTATTATACATGTATATATTAGCGTTTTTGAGAAAGTTTTACAAAATTAATTTCTCATCACAGTTTAACGTGATGCCAAATTATTGCGAAGTCCAAAAGCACAAGCCTTAAATAAAATTAATTCGGGTTTGGAATAGGAATATGATTCTTCTCGAGTTTTCAAAACTTTTTACGGCAAAAGTGGATCGCGAAATTTGGCTGATTTTACTCAGGAATATTTTTACAAGATAAACTTTTTCTCGAATGATAACGAAATCAACCCATTCAGCCCAATCAATTCAGTCAGCAACTCAACAAACTTAACATTATTTTGCCAATTTAAATATTGAACAGAAAGTAGGTACCTACGCAGATTCTTTTTGCGCATGAAGTTCGTATGTTTGTAGAAAACGCTGACCGAGCAGCAGCTCTTTGTTTCTTAATGTCCATTTTAGCCAAATTATGGTTATATTATAAAAAAATATATTCATTTAAAATGAAAAAATTGAATGTTTACCGAAAATTTAAAAAAAACAACAAAAAAAATACGTAAGTGTTTTAATATTTTATCTGTACGACATCATTTAGAAGGTGTTACATTTGTAAATGGAACAAAGATAAAAATAGTTTAAGACCGTCACTACAGTAAATAATATTAAAGTAATTGGATTACTAGGTAAAGCTTCGTAGAGTCTACACTAACAAGAAAAAAAAAATAGTTTAAAAAAACTAAAAAAAACACGCTCTAATAGCAAATTGAACTAAAAATCTGAAAATAATCTTTAGTATAACGATAAAGATTTAGATTATTTTCTGATTTTTAGTTCAATTTGCTATTAAAGTGTGTTTTTTTTAGACCATAATTATTTTTTTCATTTTTAATCTTAATATTTTTTAAACTACGTTTCATTTAAATTTACAAACGTACAGGTGTAACTCACAATTACCTATAAAACGATGAAGTCACTTACAAAGTTCTACCGCTACTAACCACTGAGGAGTATCGTCATGAGGAGACAATCTTGACTACAGCATCAATTCATGGTGAATATCATGGTTAACTATCAAAATCCAACATATATACAACGACGACCGCTTAGCCTAGTGGGTAGCGACCCTGCCTACGAAGCTGGAGGTCCCGGGTTCGAATCCCAGGTCGGGTCAGTATTTATATGATGAATATTGATACTGGTACATGGTCTTGATTGTTATATGTGTGTGGCGTCTTTGCAAAAATATTTATATATGTATATATTATAAAGAATATTTAAGTATGTATATCAGTTGTCTAGTAACCCATAACACAAGCATAATACTTGCTTACTTTGGGACTAGATGACGCTGTGCGTGGGAAGTCCCATGTATTATTAGTATTATACAAAGTTTCGTGTTTGTGCTATTAACTGTTGAGGAGTATCTTCATTTAAAATTTTGGGCTTCGAACTTTCGTAGAACTAAAAATGGGAGCAATGTTCGCTTTTCGTGTATTTCCTTTGATATCTTATAAACCATACATTTTAATGAAACAGAAAATGTGTAGGTATTTGAATTTCTTATAACAAGCACTTTCATTTAATACGTTACTTGAGGAAAATTAGTTTCAAATTTTCCCCCATAATGATGATACCTAATTCATTATCGATTAGGATTCGTACAAAATAATCTGTGACACACGTAAAAACAGACAGACACGAAAGTGATGCTATAAGAGTTCTCTTTTTTTAAAGTACGGAACCCTAATATATAATCAATAAGGTAAACTTAGAAACCCACGACGAATAAACGATAATAAAAGAAATGTTTGAAAAGTGTTTCAGCATTTTCCAGACCGTTCAGTAATGTCCAGGAACCTCACGTTCCTTTAAAGGTCCCGTTGTAAATCATAGATAATACAGTAAATTGATTAGATAACCCACGTGAGCAAACGTAAAGCTATTATTAACAGCTATTTTGAGGTGCAAGCATAAATGTAAAGCCAGCCTTAAGTAAAAAGGCTGGCTTTAGCCAGCCTTTTTACTCTTAAGCTTCAATAAATTATTAACTTATCATTACATTCCATGTTTATCGTATCTCATCACGCATATTTAAATATTTTGTTCTTATCTTACGAGACGAGTATATACTTGTAACGTATAACTTCGAAGCTTCTCAGTTTAATGTAGGCAGGAATTATGATGTCGAAAATGTATGTATTTCGAAATGTTTTACAGTACAAGAGGAAATTGAAAGCTAATAAAGCTTGAGCAGAAACTCATTTGTTATATTGATTGATCACTACATATCATCCGCGTCTGTATGAACGAGATAAACTCAAAAATTACCAGACGGATGTTCAAACTGTTGTGATCAATAGATGGAGTGATTCAAGAGAAAGGTTTATGTGTATGATAATAATATTAATTTTTAGTTCTTAATTAGTTTTTAATTTAGAGTAGGTATGTTATTTAAGCTTTTTAAGTAGGTATATTTAATTAGTACTGTAAAAAAATGTGTTCCATTGATAATAGTAGTTATAAAAATTACAATCAATTCCTATAATATATACAATAGACGTAATATATACAATATACAGGGCTGATGGATGAAATACTATATACAAGATTTTTCTACTTATAAAAAAAATTAATGATGAGCGGAAAGTGCCGAGAACGCTAGCAGCGTTTCCGCGTTGAATGGCTAAGCTGATCCTCTGCACAAAATATTCTTTGCTCAGAGGGTCACTGGACACCAATCGGATTCTTGCGCCAACAGCATCCCTGGACCCTGGACCCATCGTCTCCACTGCGAACACTAAAAATTAATATTTGTCCAAACGCACGGCTGACTCTGCACCGACACCAGCTACTCTGTGGCAGGCGACAACATGGGAAGCACAAAGTGTGTCGACACAGGTAGCGTCCCAGGCTAAAGCTCGACCACGTGTATACGGGATGATGAACAGCCCATCAGGGCGTCGACCATCTGACCTATAGATGCCATTTGGTTCAGATAAACATGGGATATTGGCTAAATAAAGTGACCGGCAAAGGATATTATTGAAAATCGGTCAGAACTTTTCTCACAAGACAAAAGGTAGCGTCCACGATCATCTGCTGTGTCGCCATAACAACATGTGTGTTTTTCGTAAACTGAGCAGTCCAATCACAAAGTGATGAAAATGCGGAGAGAATTGGCATGGCACTGGCAAGCGCGCCTGTATGAGAACAAGGCCAAGCACCAGATATACTCACACATGATGCATTCAGACGGGCCTCTTAGTTCATTAATGTTTTATGTAAATTGGTTGAAATATGACGATGATTATTGAAGATGTTGCTGAAAACCTCTTTGAGATATAACAAAACAATCTATGGACGAATTGTTCCTCCTTTATAGGCCTAAAGAAAAATGCGCAATTGCATATGTCTAACTTTTATGGAAAACTTATTATAACTATTTTAATGTTTAAAAAAAAAATGGTTGCATATGGTATGTGGTTACGTGGTGATTGGAAAGTTATTTACACGGATACGATATTAATCTCTGTCTAATTAAATACATTAGTCACCTTAGTATATGCACCTTAGGCATTTTATGCACATTAGAATGCCCTATACATCATAAAATTAAATTAATATCTTAGGAGTTTCGCGAAATTGAAACTATTGCGCGACAGAATAAATTCAAGCGTTTCTTAACCACATCGACGCGACACGCAGTTATCAATGCTGTAGTTTGTTTTTATGTTGGTAGGTACATAATTCTTTACTTTCCAATATATTTCCAGAATTGAATATAATATACGTTAAAAATACTCCAAGTAGGAAGAACATATGTTACTAAATCTAATCCACACGCTCGACGCGACAAGCTGGTATGACACTACGACAGAAAAAAAATGTTGCCATGTATGCTCTGATACATGTGCGAAGCCGAGGCGGGTCGCTAGTGTTCTTATAAATAAAAGTAATTGGGGAGATTTACGTCATACCTATTATTCATGAATGTAGAGCTAATGACTCGCGCAATGAATCACGCAAACACCGAACATATTTGCGGTCTCTTTATAGTATTGAATGTTTAATAGCAATCTCTTTGATTAAATGCATGAAAGCATAAGCCCGTGCCCGTATACGACTGGTAGTTGCATTGTAGGTAGTAGGTACAGTCAATGAAGGCAAAAATATGCTACAATCTCCGATTTCGTTGAACCTCCATAGATTTGGATGAAAATTTGGGATTGAGTATGTTTTACCCTCTACTTCAAAAGTGACATATGATCGTCTTGCGCTTTTTGCATTTTAGAGGTGAAATTCACCCCTTTTGTTAAGAATGGGAAGAAAGGCAGATTTAACCATTCTGGCTTAAGTAATTGTATTTATTTAGATAAAATAAATGTTTTTTATATTTATATGCATGATTTATGATTTTAATTAATTTTTCAACCCTTTTAGCAACCACCCCTTAAATCGAAAATCATGAAAAAATCATTTTTTGTATTTATGAGTTTTAAAATCGCATATTAACATTACATAAACAGTTTGTTTGATACTTACGATATAATTTTTGGTTGACAGTGAAATTTCAACCCTTAAAAACTACCACCTTATTGCAGAATCACTGTGAAAATTGGTTTTAAAAACTTTAACCTATTAAATAGTACATTGCTGAAGTGAAATTTTATTTACTACGTATTAAAATATTTATTTATTTATTGCGATATTTTTCACCCTTAAAAACTACCCCTTATCATAATAATAATGGAATAATTTTTTTATCAGCTTTAATGAGTTAGAATCTTTTTTAATAGTTAAGATAAATTTTATTAATATATTTCAAACTTAATTATTATTATTCTATTCACATTCTTCAAACTACGACTTCAATTCTATAATATTTTTTTTATTTTTACACAATTTTTTGGTTAATTATGAAACGAATTTTAATTATTAGTCAGACTCTTGTATTTTAGTCCACTTTTGGAAATATACTGAAATATTCAATGGACACACATCATTCTAGAAAGCCCCACCACGTGTTCGAGCAGATGTTTACCGTTCCTTTCACTTTATCTTCAAAACACACATACACACACCCATACATGTGTATTTAGTAAGCATGTACCTATTGACACGTTTTCCTATAATATATGTATACCAAATAAAGTTAATGCGGGTAACTTAAGCTTTCAATATAACATTGACCCACTCTTCACTATTGCATTATTTTATTTTAGTTTACGATTCATTTAAAAATAAACAAAATGTTTCTTAAGTTATTTTGTACTTTAGTATATCCTTAACGCATCCATAACTCAGTGAGATTGATACTGACAATAGATTTAAAATCACAGACTATTTTGTCCGCAGCGTGATTGTGTCGTCGAAAAGTTTAAGCAACAAAGTTATTTTTTACGCAGTGTCTGGATAATTTTAACAGGTATATGGCGCTTAAATTGTATTAATTGTTTATTAGTGTTCACACATATGCAAGTATAATTTAAAATATCTACAAAGTTACAGCGAAATTGTATGACTTGTTCAAAACCGTTTTGCTGCCGGTGAAATACGGCTAACATTGGCCCGGGCGAAAATTACCAGTATCGTTTATGAATTGAATGAATGAATTGCTGCCAATTGCAGAAGACAAACTAGGAGAGGAAAGATTGCCGGTTGCTTACCAAAGCACTTGCGAGGGAAGCTTGTTTCTTGGGCAAGTCAGATGTATTCAAGCTCCAAACTACGAAATATTACATAAGCAAAAGGCTGAATAAGCATGGGTTTGGCCAAAACAGGTTGATGTGTGGAAATGTACAAAGAAGAACATCATGAAAGTGCGTGAAAAGAACGCTATAGATATGAACCAAAGCTACTCTGATAAAAGACGACTTTCTGTCTATAGAGTGGGGCGATAAAAGAGCTTATATGTTGCTATCATATGATCTGGATCTTAGAACAGTGTATTAAATTTTCATGTTATAATACTTTGTAAGACTCATTTTTAATTGTATTTTGTGTCAAGGATTGTAATATTACAAGTGTAATTTAAAAAATCTTGATTGAGAACAAATGTAGTACCTGTGTCATGGCAACATTTTTATTCTGCCTATAATTTCCAGAAAAAAAATATTTTGACGGTTATAGGTTGTCTATGGGCACTGAGTACGTTTATAAGCATAAACAAGAGGCCAAAGTTATAATGAGAAGCTCAGAATTCAAAATAATACGTAATAATTGAACATGGGTAAAGGTGGGCCAATTATACCTCAAGTCTCCATATAACTTTGGCCCACAAGTTTTAATCGTTTTTTTTAAATTTTTTACAAGGGTGATGCTATTTACGAATGATGCAATACAATCTAGGCGTTTAGATGCCACCAAAAACATAGGCAACGTTTATTACAAGTTTTAACTCTCTCTTTTCCTTAAAGATATTCAATAAAAGTGGGGCAAAGTTACCCACATTGACTGTATCTATCTGCTCCAAAAAAATTTCCAAAAAAATATAATTTGTTTGTGTACAATAACTCCGTTAATTTTCAAGATATCAGATTCATCCAAAAACCATTTGAAAGGTAATTTTAAGAGTTATAAGATTGTTTTAAATACGATTTTTTAAAGCCCTTATTTAAAAAAAAATAAAGGGTTAAAGGCTCCCGGTTACATGGTTCTAGTATAGTAAAAGTTAGGCGTTAAACGTCTTCATCTCGGTTATTTTTCATCGTATAAAAGTAAAAAAAACCAAAATCTTATTAAAAAAAGAACTCAAATCTCCAATATTTCCGAAGCTATTTTCAAAAGAAAATGAAATTTGCGTAAATTTGAAAAAATTCGATTTTATTAAATTATACTTTTTTTTTTCAAAAATAAGCATTCTAAACCGAGCAAAATTTTTGAGGTCTTCACATGCTAACATAAAGAAAGTCCTTTAGAGATAGGATTTTAGGGAGTTAATTTAAAATAATTTATTATTGCAATTGATAAAATTATTTTTGAAAACTCAGCGATACCTGAACTTCCTACCTCTTTTATTCTGTTCACAAGCTTCAAAACTATAAATTTATCATACCCCAAGGACGAGTTAATCGTATAAGAAATATTGCCGTCATCTCCTCAGCTAATAATAAACTAAAACTCTACCATTTATAATACTCCCAAGGACAAGATGATCATATAGCAAATATTGCCGTCAAGCTCCCCAGTGAATAATAAACATAATACACAATCTAGTCTGGCAAATTGAACAAGCTCTCACTCATGCATATAATTATTGGAAACAATGTTACTAAAATACTGCGCTAGACCTCGTAGCGAATTCAGCATTCATTCAGAAGAAAACAGCTCGCATAACTCGTTGTGGTTACTGTAAAACATCCACATAGCGAAATTCGTGTTATGGTTGTTATGAAATCGCTCACGACGCCTTGTGGTAAACACCGAAAAACCACATAGTGAAATTCGTGTCGTAGCTATCATGTTATACGACCACAACGCGTTGTTGTGGCAATGAAGAAAAGCCATGACACGTAGGAAGGAACCATATTAGATCGGTGATATTAGATTACGACACATAGTGCTTTGGGAGTGTTTCCGATATGGGTCCAACTAGTTTCGAAACTTTTTGGTAGATATCCTTAGAAAATATTTATTATCCTGTATATGTAATAAATCAAGATTACTCAGACGCGTATATTTTGCTTCTCGTAATTTATGACCTAGATCATTCTTTGCTCTACCGATCGTGAATTTTTTCCTGAGAGCAATGGTATCGCATTAGTCAAAAGTGGAGAGCAGTGACGGGAGTACTATGTGATCCAAGAATACCGATTGGAGTAAAGGGAAACGTTTATAAGCGGGCGGTCCGACCGGCGCTTCTGTATGGTGCAGAGTGTTCGCCGATGCGTAAGCAGGATGAAAACAGGATGCACTGCACAGAAATGCGTATGCTGAGATGGGCTGGTGGTGTGACATTGATGGACAGAGTAAGAAATGAATACATACGGGGAACATTCAAAGTAGCACCAATTCAGGAAAAATTACGTGAGGGTCGTCTGCGCTGGTATGGCCACGTAATGCGCAGAAAAGAAGACAATATGACTAAGACCGTTCTTAGCATTGCCGAGGGAAAAAGAGGCCGAGGGCGCCCTCTCACGACTTGGACCAGCACTGTAAAAAGGGACATGAAGACGACGGGTGTAAGCCCTGAGATGGTGGCGGATAGAGAGGTTTGGCGCAATAAGATACGGAGGGCCGACCCCAAATGATATGGGATAAAGGCGAGGATTGATGATTTATGACATAAAAGAAAATAACTTAACTTCCAACGCGTATCCAAATGTACACACACTAGCATACTAATATTTGATGATATTTGACATTTGCAGAAAGTGGCTCAACTTTCTCGTGCCTCGTATTGAAAACTAATTCACCATTTCAAAATTACGTAGGTATAATTATACATTTAATAATATTGAACATTTATTGACATAGATTACATGTGACATTAAAAATAAAAAAAATAAAAATAAACAATAGCATTTTCTGTGTATTACTCAACGTGGTCAGTTTATAAAGCGCACTGGTAAGGCAACTTTATTTATAGGTACTTTATCATACAACAAGTACTTTTCTATGGCCAAAGCGCTAACATTTTTAATTTGAATTTATGTGTCATCGCCATAAAAAATAAGAAATACTTTATCGTCCGAGTAATTTAAACTGGTGAGTTCTGTGTTGTTACGAGGATCAAGAGGGATTATTGTCGACCAATGGGGATGTTTTCTATTAACAGATCACTAATTCAAAATGTTAAGACTGGCCAAGAATAATTCCCTTGATCCCGCAACGATACAGAAGTCGAGGTGTTTGACTATTATTGATTGACACCTTCTATAGTAATGTAAGTTCTGTTTCTTTTTTTTTAATATATGTTAAAAAATTACTATTGTTAGTCAAATTTTTAAGTTTTTCAGCTAAAAGCTTTTATTTCTTAAAATGTAATTTTATTGATTGTTTTTAATATGATCGTAACGTTTGCAAAGTGCTGCGTGTGAATATTTAAGTGTACATGTAATTTGTCATTTAATTATATTCTTAATAAACAATTTTATACTAACAGTGATAGGACTTTTCTTGTAACTTAAAAAATATATAATATTGCAATAATAATCTTTTTTACTCAACAAAAAGGGAAACATTAATTTAAATGCACTATTACAATACGGCCCTTGTGAACAACAACAACATTGCAATGGACTATCTTCGAACGCGTTCGGCCATTCTCGTTTGCCTTCCGTGCGCTGTTCAATATAAAGGGATCTTCGCGTCTAGTGGAACATTTAGGTCGGTGTATAGGGGTCAATCGAAAAATAAAGTTATTCTTAATGTTTTTGTTTGAAAGAATAATCTCATTTATTTCCATTAAAAACGAGTAAATCTAGTTCTTAAAATATTTATCCTTGAATTTAGTGTCCCCAGGAGTAGGTGCCCAGGGCAAGGACACCGCCTTGCCTTTCTCCACCCTCCATAGATCTGGCTCTCCTTTTTCAGTAGACACAGAAAATAGATCGATCGATTCATATTTCATTTGCGTATTAGCGTCTTATTTTATACTTTCTGATGATAAATTGACGAGGATCTTACGATTGTTAATAATATAAGTATTATACAGTGGCCATGAAAAATAAACATTACGTTTTCACTCGTAAATTTGACAATTTTCGTTCATTTGCTAGTGAAAATGATAGCTAACGTGACATGAATACATCTCGGCGACACGTAATCCCATTATGACGTGAGATGAGGAGTCTCAAAATCGATCAAGACGCAATATCGTACAGGAAATAGCTTTGTGTGAATTGTTATTATGCTGAAACTACTTTACTATACATACGTAGTATCGTTAAAACTAAAACCATATAGTGCAAATATAAAAACTCTCATTGGTTTCCGAATTGCGCGTTCAGGGTAGTTGGGATGAGTTCAAATAATATTCATTGTATAGACAACTGAAGTAAACGATTTGCGTATTGATACATCGGGTGTTTGGTGGAAGGTAGTTTAAACTTTATAGAGCATGTAGACCTAAACACAAGGTTTAAATGAGCAGATGGCGCAAACTAATGGTTGTGGAGAAAAACATGTTCAAAGTTTCATTGTTTTATTTTTTTATTTTGTTTAGTTCGGTAAGCTCTTCACGCTCTATAACTTTGGACTACGTTCAGCCGAATATCTTTAGCAAAGAAAGTGGAATAGGTTGGAAAGGTGCTGTTGCACACAAATGCCACCAAAACAGTCACCTATTGAGAAATTTGAATTGAAAAAATTGTGATTTTCGGTTTTTAGATCTCGAAATCAATAGGGACACTTAACATTAAAAACAACAAAGTAATCCCTGAACACACATAAAAAAAAAAAAAAAAAAAAAAAAAAAAAAACATATATACGGTCGAATTGAGTAACCTCCTTCTTTTTTGAAGTCGCTTAAAAAGAAGCGGGACGCATGAACGCCCGTACGAACGTTCTTCAACGATTATCAAAATTTCTATAAACTTCTTAGTTTTAGAAATTTCGTTATATGAAATTTCTGTAACGAGAATATTTATAGAAATTTCAACGTTTTGGCTCTATACATACCTCGTTTAGACCTAGACTATAATTAAAAAAAAAAAAAAACTAGATTAATATGAGCGTTAACGATGTTATAGTATACGAATTTTTGTATGGACGTTCACGCATCCCGCCCCTTCTTAAGAGCGTAAACAATGCGTGAAAATTACAATTTATCCCTCGCACATTACTGTTCAGGATTCACGTATACATTCACGATTGTTCGTGCGGAGATTGATTTACATTACATTAGGTAGGTTAAATTGCTACTATTTCTATTTATTAATTATGATACGTTAATAGTGTATATTAGTATAAAACTATTTGGTTATATAAGTTTTAGTGAAATAAATTTTTATTATCATTATTATTTTTTTATTTTACCATTTTTATACATTATTATTGACATAGAAAAAAATATATATTAACACATTTACAAATAAAATATGTCATTTAAAAAATTATCTGGGTTCACAGCACCCAGGCTTATATAAACGTTGACGAAAATAGCTGCCAGCCTTCCGGTCGCCGAACAACTCGACCAAACGCACAGATACTTCCCTGGCGAGCCGCTGAGCCTCCGGACCCCACGGCCCCAGGGTTTCAACCCCAAACGGCGCAAAAAAGTACTGGTCTCCTACATTTAAATATTTGCGACGCTTGAACTCCTCAGCGGCGGACGCAGCCACGCCAGCACGCTTGGAAGTCACCAGAATGTGGGACGGAGCCAACGTATCAACATAGGTAGCGTCCCACACCAGCGACCTGCCAAACTTCTACGGCCCGAGCGTCATGCCTTACGGCCTTTTGTTGTCATAATTTTAATTATTATTTTATTCTATTATTATAATAAATTACTTTGGCACATGAATATTATACGGATCTATACTATACTATTATATAAATCTGTGAGTTCTGTCTGTACTGTACAAACAATTTTTTTGTCAAATAGTGTGAAATATTTATTCGTTTTATGACTCACTGACTTCAACTCCACCATTTTTAGAACTTTCGTCTGTCGGTCTGTCTGCCTGTATGTCTTTTTGACACGTTTTTATTAATTCCACCTATACGTTTGTTTGTTTGGACTGCCAAAAGCTAAACTCTATAAGTCGTGTGTCCCAGAAATGAACGTCTAGAAACAAGTGGTGACAGCTATCATAAAAAATATTTAAAAAATCTAAGTTATGCACTGTTAAAATTATAGACACCAAAAAAAAATCAAGAGAACTGACACTCTATGATGATTTGAGGCAGTTATGTTTTAATTTTATACTGTAATTCACAAATGGATTACTCGGGGTTACATCGCAAAAAAAATCGAAGTAAAGATTTGCAGTCACAGTACTTGAAAAATCACCACAGAGCGTCAGTTTTCTCCATTTTTTTTGTGCCTATAAGTTTAAAAGTGCATGACTACATTTTCTTTTTGTATTTTTCTGATAACGTCACCACTTGCCTCAGCACCAGGTCTTAGCTATTGGCACTAATTTTCCATGTAAACTTTAACTATTTCTTCACGTATGATTACAATATTAAGTGGTCTGATTCCCTGTTAAAGTACCTACCAGACTTTTTAAAAATGTGGATAGTTTTTGTTTTGTCAAAAATCGAGCTCATGATTCCTTCGTACACTTTTTGCTATTTCTCACAGTTTAAGATTTAGCCAAACTCATCCTGTCTAAAGATTATAAATTTCTGCGCTCTTACTCCACAGAAACTGCAACTACGACGAATCTCACACTCCTCGATGTGCGTAGTATGCTTAAAAAGGGGGCTAAAGTTTTTTCTTCACGTATGTATAGATAATATAGATAACCAACTGATTAATACTCAAAAAACATAATGAATATTCATCCGTTGATAATATAAATCAATACAATTAGTATTTTTGCTGGAATAACCGGTCTAATTTCAGATTCCCCGGACGCATACAATGGGCTTGGACTAAATCTTTTCACACATAGTTTTTATGTTTTTTTTTTTTTTGAAAATACAGACTAATTTACACCTTCCCCTTAAAATAAAAAAAAATATTGAGTCTTTGTTTTTCTAAAATACTAGGTTTTAACCCATAAAGTTGCCGTTTTGTATGAAATAAAGTTAAAGTATTTTTTTTTCAAATATCTTTATTTCTGTTATTCAAAGTAACCACCCGTGCAATCGATGCATCTTTGCCAACGCAGTGGCAGTTTATTGATGCCCTTCTTGTAAAAATCAACTGGACGGGAGGCAACAAACTCTTCAAAATTTTGTACTGAATTGAATTTTTTACCCCGTTAAGAACTTGTCCAAATTTTGAAAAAAGTAATAGTCGGTAGGTGCAAGGTCTGGTGAGTATGGCGGATGAAAGAGAACTTCCAACCCCAACTCTAGCAGCTTGGAGACTGTTTGTTGGGCAGTATTGGGTCGCGCGTTCTCGTGAAAGAGCAGCGGGGACGACCGATTGACCAAAGCTTGTCGCAGACGTGCAAGCTTCTCCATCATTGTCTTTAGTTCTTCACAGTACACATCTGCAGTAATGCTCATGCCATTTTGTAAAAAGCTGTAATGAATCACACCGGCACTAGACCACCAAACAGTGACCATCACCTTTTTAGGGATTATTTTTCGTTTAACACATTGCTTTGGTGCTGAAATCACAGGTGACAATCCGGTTCAAAATTCCTTCATTTCTGTGCCTGTTGAGCAACGCGAGGCAGGTCTCGACGCATACGTTGCGCTGGCGATCGCCAAGTTTATGGGGTACCCATTTATTAAGCTTTCTTACTTTGGCAATTTGTCGCAAATAGTCCAATATTGTTTTGATGCTAACATCAAAAGCTGCTGCTAGTTCAGCTGTAGTTTGAGTATCATCAGCTTCCACAATCGCCTTCAACAAAACGCAACGCTAATCAATAAACAAAAGACTGAATTTGTAAAAAGGATGTCATGTTTTTAAAACAAAATTAATTTGAATTTAGAATTCCCAGCCAATCAAATTTATTATTTCTTTTTTGTTTGAAATGGCCAGTACTGAAGAACGGCAACTTCATAGGTTAAGACCTAATATCCCTGTGACGTCGACTGGACAGATGTTACTAATTGCAGACTAAATAAAGTCATAATATTTTGATTGATTTATGAGGATTACAATTTCATTTGACGTAGTGATCATACTTCAATATATTTATTTAGTTTTACGTTTGGTTTTTTTAATGTGCAAAACAGTGCAACAACCTGATGCCCATATGACGTTCCAGGGACAATTTCAATGACAGCGAAATTTCCATAAAAATATGGGAAATTCGTAAAGGGAACAAATTGGTATTTTGAGAGGTTATTCCGGAACCTTTTTCCTTTTAATTTTAATGATCGTCAGAGCAATTTAAAAATTTTAGTCCAAGCCCATTATTGAAGCAATATTACATTAAATGTATTTACGCATGAAAACAAACATTTCAAGTATGATTGGCTCTTTTAAGAGGCTGCTCTTACTTAAGCAGGTTAAGAGGCTGCTTTCTGATATTTCCAACTGCATTCATAAGGTTTTGAATGGCTATTATTTAAACGGTCAACAAAATACTTATTACAGTTTTGCTGAACATAAAAATATGTAAGACACATTATATACATTTAAGTCGTTTAATTATTCAATGAGTAACACACCTCAATAATTATGTGTCGGGTATGTGTAGTGATAGCCGAGTGGTGGCGAGCCCGTTTTTTGTTCCCCTGGAATTCGAACCACGACCTGGTTCGAATTCCCGGGCATGTACCTACCAATGTTTTTTTTCTGACTTGTAATTATCGCTGACTCCGTGCCTCGACAAGCAAGCGATCGGTCTCAGTTGTCGTCATCAGATGGCAGTCGTTCAAACCCACCAACCCGCACTGGAGCAACGGGTGGATTACGATCTAAGCACCCTCATACCGAGGGGAGGCCTAAGCCCCCGCAGTGGGGCATAATGGCTAATATGGATATGGTAATTTTGTGTTCGGTGTGACATCTGACTGTATTAAATTAAAAATTAAGTTAAAAATTATGATCAGCTCTAAACTAAGTATATAAGTTCATGTTTATATCTTTTTGAGATAGGAACACTGTTTTAGTAAGTGACAAATAAAATAAAAATAAAATGGACTCAAAGCAAAAGAAGTGTGGGGGTCTAGGGAGCATAGATAAAAGTGAAAGTTTACAAAAAATCCCCCTTGTACCTGAACAGAAATAAGTAAAGTCAATGCGGGTAACTTAAGCTTTCAATATAACATTGACCCACTCTTCACTATTGCATTATTTTATTTTACTTTACGATTCATTTAAAAATAAACAAAATTTTTTCTTAAGTTATTTTGTACCTTAGTATATCCTTAAAGCATCCATAACTCAGTGACATTGATACTGGCAATAGATTTAAAATCACAGACTATTTTGTCCGTAGCGTGATTGTGTCCTCGAAAAGATTAAGCAACAAAGTTATTTTTTACGCAGTGTCTGGATAATTTTAACAGGTATATGGCGCTTAAATTGTATTTATTGTTTATTAGTGTTGACACATATGCAAGTATAATTTAAAATATCTACAAAGTTACAGCGAAATTGTATGATTTGTTCAAAACCGTTTTGCAGCCGGTGAAATACGGCTAACATTGGCCCGGGCGAAAATTACCAGTATAGTTTATGAATTGCTGCCAATTGCTGAAGACAAACTAGGAGAGGAAAGATTGCCGGTTGCTTACCAAAGCACTTGCGAGGGAAGCTTGTTTCCTGGGCAAGTCAGATGTATTCAAGCTCCAAACTACGAAATATTACATAAGCAAAAGGCTGAGCAAAAGCAAAAGGCATGGGTATGGCCAAAACAGGTTGATGTGTGGAAATGTACAAAGAAGAACATCATGAAAGTGCGTGAAAAGAACGCTATAGATATGAACCAAAGCTACTCTGATAAAAGACGACTTTCGTTCGCCCCACTCCATAGACATGTAGTGGGGCGATTAAAGAGCTTATATATTGCTATCATATGATCTAGATCTTGGAACAGTGTATTAAATTTGCATGTTAGGGTAAAGTCATATATTTTCGTGATATATGTAATTTCGTGATATTTTTCTTTGTTCCCCGATAAAACCTACCGCATAAATACTTATGAGACATCGCTATACGGCAAGTCAGAAGAATAAAAAAGACGACAGTATATAATACGTATAGCGCTGTCTCATAAGTATTTATGCGGTAGGTTTTATCGGGGAACACATAAGAAAAATATCACGAAATTACATATATCACGAAAATATATGACTTTACCCTATAATACTTTGTAAGACTCATTTTTTATTGTATTTTGTGTCAAGGATTGTAATATTACAAGTGTAATTTAAAAAATCTTGATTGAGAACAAATGTAGTACCTGTGTCATGGGAACATTTTTATTCTGCCTATAATTTCCACAAAAAAAAATATTTTGACGGTTATAGCTTGTCTATGGGCACTGAGTACGTTTATAAGCATAAACAAGAGGCCAAAGTTATAATGAGAAGCTCAGAATTCAAAATAATACGTAATAATTGAACATGGGTAAAGGTGGGCCAATTATACCTCAAGTCTTCATATAACTTTGACCCACAAGTTTTAATCGTTTTTTTTAAATTTTTTATAAGGGTGATGCTATTTACGAATGATGCAATACAATCTAGGCGTTTAGATGCCACCAAAAACATAGGCAACGTTTATTACAAGTTTTAACTCTCTCTTTTCCTTAACGATATTCAACAAAAGTGGGGCAAAGTTACCCACATTGACTGTACTTCGACCTCGTACGGTTTAATTTTAATTGCCTTGTTAAAGCGAGTGGGAGTGATTTTTTTCATAACCTTGGACCCTAATATGTAACGTAATGGGAACAAAAATGTATTTATTATTAGATTCGAGTATTTGAAGCAAAATTATATTATACTGTCAGACAGATATTAAAAGTTACTTATACATTTATTTATTTATTTATTAAAAGGTTGGACACCAATTAGTTTTGTTGCATTTCACAATTGACCTTTTCCAAATTTTTGAACTAATGTCCGTTATATTTTTTTCAAAAGAATAGGCAACTGTAAGATGCTAATTTAAAAAAAAAATTTAGATCGGTATTTACAGAGACATATTATGTTGAAAATTCTTATAGCGTGACGTCACCGGGTGAAATTGAAAGATTGAAAATTGAAAGACCATTGCCGTTGCATATTTATAAAAACAACGCCAGTCTCAGAACTGTCAATAGTAATAGTGTATAAGTCGTAGGGTGATTTGATAATTCGAACTTTTGCGAAGACCCTAGGTATATTGCGAAAACACGGATAATTAGACAGTGGCGAAAACATTTGCAAATCTTGCTGGAAAAAGATAGGGTTTTGCAAAAACGCGAGTCGCTCTAGTAACATTGAATATCCTTAAGTCTGATTGGCTAGATTTTTACTTACTGACCAAATCGTATTCTGATTGGTTCCTAGTTTTACCCTGTGAGCTTTGAAGTATTAGATCATTGATCGACGACCGCTTAGCCTAGTGGGCAGCGACCCTGCCTGCGAAGCTGGAGGTCCCGGGTTCGAATCCCAGGTCGGGTCAGTATTTATATGATGAATATTAATACTGGCACCGGGTCTTGGTTGTTATATGTATGTGGTGTCTTCACTTGGTACCCAAAATACAAGCAAATGCTTAGTTTGGGACCTAGACGTTGTTGTGATTGTATGTGTTATTATTATTATAATTATTATTATTGAGTTATGAAGGGTTAGAAATAACATTATCAATTTATAGAAACATTTGCACACTTTTAACCACATTTAAAACAAAAGACTGCTGAGCTGCTCTCAAAAACATAAATAAAACAACGTGCATGAATTACTGACATTTAAAACCTCAATCAATCAGAGGAGGTCTCGATTTGGGTACTCCGACCAGCCAATCAGCGTTCTTATTTCATAATAGCTAACGTTTCGTTTCGCAGTACATAGGTATACTATAGCGACTAGTGTTTTTGTAAAAACCCTAACTTTTTCCAGTAAGATCAAGAATGTTTTCACCGTTGTCTAATTATCTGTGTTTTTGCAAATCCCTAGGGTTTTCGCGAAAATTCGAATTATCAAATCATCTTGCGACATTTATGAAAGACTTTAGTTCGAAAATTTGGTAATGGTAAATTCAAATGAAATGAATTACAATTTATGCCTATGTTTAAATGTTAGAGCTATTACACGTGAACACAATATGCAAAACTTAATAACAAAAAAAAAAATAACAAAAGTAACAAATAAATATGAAGCATTAAAAAACAAGTGACAATGATAAGATGATAAGCGGTAACGATAAGTGAACAAAGTAAAAGAAAAATTGAACAAATTCCCAAATAATATTTGAAAAAGAAAAAATCGGTTGACCCTGCTGGCCATCCCTGAAACTTCCCACTATTTTTGAGATTAATGCGCTCGAAAATATCCCTATTAGAAAGCTATTGAGCTTAAAAGCTATTGCTCAAACTCAAATATCGATGTTCATGGTTTTTTGAGCTCTTCGAGCTCACAATATTTATTTTCTGAGCTTTCCAAGCTCAAAAATTGAATTTCTATAAGTTTAGAGTTCTTTGAGCTCAAAAACCAGGGACATATTCAAAAAAAAGGTTATTTTGGAAATTTTTGAACTGCGATATCTTTTGAACGCTTCGATTTCAATGCAATTTACGGCATTTTATGCAATTTTGTAAGCATACATTTTTTGTATAAAGTCAAAAACCGATTGATCGTAAAATCTCAAATTTATGTTAAAAAAAACACTCTTTCGGAAATTTATAAACTTTTTCGGAAATTAATAATATATTTTTAACGCGTCGTTCGATTTTTATTTTTTTTTGACGGCTGGTCAATTGCACGTACCTCTAAAGATTTTAATAAATATTATATTATATACAAATATTAGATCGATGACGTCTCTACGCATCTCTAAAGAAATCATTTTAAGTTATTTAAATCTTTCATTATAACTAATTTTTTTTTTCTAGCTTTTCTTTCAGAGTACAAAAGTGCCAAATAAATCAGCCTAAGTGAGTTGCGTGATGTGGTCCAGTGAAACCGCCAAAGCGCACTGTAATATTCTAGTAGGTACTATGCGAACAAAGCGGTTGTATAACAAAATTTTACTTTTATGTCTATTGAAAATTTTCCCGTTTCTCAAAATGAAACCTAAAATTCTAGAGACTTTTTACTAACGTTTTCCATTATACGGCAGGAATTTCAATTTGATATCAAAATTAACAACCAAATTTTTGACTTAATCAACTTTTTGTAAAGAATTTTGATTCATATAATACCTACTGTGATGTAATTGTATTTTGATTCGGGGTAAAAGTAATGTACGAACATTTATTAAAATTAATATTCATACCGTTAATCGTGTACCAGTTAGAAAGGCTGTTTAGGTCGTCTTGGAGCAAACAAACGTCTTCGGGCGATTTTAATGTTTCTAGCAATTTTAAAACATCTCAAACATGAAGGAAGTAGCGTAAATAAAGTAAAAAGTAAGAACATTAATAAAAATGTTAAATGATACCGGGCCCAGATGCGAGTCTTGTGGAACGCCAGAATTTATTTTATGCCGTATAGAAACAAATCCCTCATGAATTAGATCACAGATATATTGAAGATAATCAAATGCTGTTTTTAAGGGAACAGAAATAATTTAATTTATGACTCACCTCAAGTGTTAATAATAATCGTGGAGTATGCGAATTTCTCGTAATTTTATGATCGAAAATCGTACGCGTACCGGAATTTTCTAATTACGTGCTTACAATTACCGGATTACAACAGAAAGTAGAAATGTACTAATTTCGACGCCATAAAATATGTTTTCTGAAAATCCTCAAACATTGGTGATGGCAAAAGTTTTCGTGTTGAATTTGCAACGGTGGGATGTCTATGTATCTATATAGAAAACATAGTCGCGAAGTTTTACTAACTTAACCTGGGGTTTCAATACATTGATCAGATGTGCAAAAAACGGTGTATCTTATGACATCAATACTAGCAATACCCAGACGTAGCATCGCGAACTACCGATGAACCGCTAGTAAGTCAGCTGGCTATGTACGCACACGTCAACTTACACACTCATACCATAGTAAGTTTACCGATCGGCCAGTACGCTGTGAAACTGTGAAGTTCCACTCACATATACTTCCGCGGCCGCCATTGCAGTGCTTCATTAGTTGGTTAGTGACGGGGAGTCTAGAGTTTTTATTACGTCATGTATGACATAAGAGATGTGCGTTGGTATTTCGATTGACATAAAAATATATCAACAACCAATTTTTTTATCAAGCTAAAAAAGCCTTTAGTACTTTTGTTTCGTTCTCTGCAATATAATAAGTAATATGTCCATGGGAATAATAAACGTTAAAGAAGAACAAGTGTCATCTGTAAACCCTACCAACACAAATGAGACATATATAATCAAAAGGTTTTAGTTATGTGATGTAACATGTTGATCCGAAAAGGGTTAACATGTCATTAACACCTACAAAAAATTCGATTAAATCTATAGAAAAGCAGTAAACAAGGTGCAACAGCAGGTATTCTGAAACATATTGAAACTGTCAGTTAACGGTTGTCGAAGCGGGTCTTTATGCAAGTAACGTGTTTTTTAAATATTGTATAGATGTACGGAACCCTTCGTGTGCCAGGCCAACTGGCACTTGGCCGATTTTTTATGTCAACGGTGTTGATAAACATTAAGACCGACTTATCGATTTATAAAAAAAAAAAACACAACAACAGATACGAAAAATGAAATATTTAACCAACAAACGTAAAAAAATCCAAAATATAATCTATCTCAAGAACTTGAACTGACCCGCCGAGCGATCCGAAACCTGTAAAGTTTTTAAACGAGTTGCAAAACGGAAACGCAGTTACGGAGCATAAAATGTTCTGCGAAGTCGTACGAATGCCTGGCGCCTTAATTAATCTTGTAAAGATATTTTCCCCAAAATTGTTATCCGGAAAAATCTAAAATTAATTACAGGAACAGCGAAATCGAAATTGATTAATTATTAAACATTAGCTTATTGAAAGTACTTTTAAAAAACACTAATGAAGAACAAACCAAAAACTGACCGTTGTTCCACCTTATAGAACGTGTAGAGCTTAGTGAAGTGGTAGAAGTGAGTTTTAAGTGGCCAGATGGCGCAAACTAACGATTATCGAGAAAGGCTTATCTTATTTTTTTATAGCAACCAATAAAAACACTAATACATAATTACAATGTGAAAGTTTTTTATTTACCTAATCAGATTTATTTGTAGAATGTAGAGCGCAATGTCTGACTATTCTTTGAATTGACTGTTAGTGGAATTTTTGTTATGTAATCATTTTTAAATTGGTGGTCGGCGGTAGACCAGCTTTGTCGAAATAGTATCCTAAACCTAGGGTGCAATTGGGTTATCAATTAGAAGCAACAGTCGTTTTTCACTTAGGGGGTCATCGCGTTTTCTAATGATGCCGAGACAGGTCAGCAGAATTTGTCTGACTTTAAAGCTTGACAAACTTTAAAGGTTCGAGTAATATAATAATAATAATAATAATACATGGGACTTCCCACACAGCGCCATCTAATCCCAAAGTAAGCAAGTATTATGCTTGTGTTATGGGTTACTAGACAACTGATATACATACTTAAATATTCTTTATAATATATACATTTATAAATATATATTTTTTATTTTTTTTATACATATAACAACCAAGACCCGGTACCAGTATCAATATTCATCATATTAATACTGACCCGACCTGGGATTCGATCCCGGGACCTCTAGCTTCGTAGGCAGGGTCGCTACCCACTAGGCTAAGCAGTCGTCAATATATAACAATAATAAATAATAAATTTTAATCACACAATAGGACACATTCTTTAGCTCATAAATAATTTTTACATTCGAAAGCGTCTCAAGTATATACGTGCCGTTTAACCCATTTTTGTTTGTAACGGTAACATATAAAACCTCATACATGTTATCTATCATACTTTTTGAATTATTATTTTAATAAGTTATTAGTACTTGTATATAATGACAGCATATTGCAAAAGTAAATCCTGTGCTTTTTATTTCCCTGATTCTCCTTGTTATATATTATCTCATTGACATAAAAAAAAATCAAAAAAAGGTAAATATGATTAAGTGTAAATAAAATTACTGAAGATAAGTTAAAATTTATTACAACAAGTCATACAAACTGTACATTTAGAAACCATGATTTTTCTTATTGTAGACAATTACTTATTTTAAAGGATATGTATAAAGTGCCGCTAGCAGCATTGTAGGTGTAGCTACCGGGTCGGGATCGGCACGGTAAAATTTGATGACCGCTTAGCCTAGTGGGTTGCGACCCTGCCTACAAAGTTGGGGGTCCTGGGTTGGAATCCCAGGTACTGTACAGGTACCGGGTCTTGGTTGTTATATGTTGTGGTGTGTTGTATACTTTGTTACTATTATTAAATAAATAAAATATTCACTATATAACACATTAAAATACATTAGTAATAATAATACCTGGCATCCCTTACAGTGCCATCTAATTCCAAAATAAGCAAGTATTATGCTTATATTATGGGGTACTAGACAACTGATATACATACTTAAATATGCTTTATAATATAAACATCTATACATATTTACACCGGATCACACAGACAGACATGTTCATGTACACAAATATTTGCCCCGGCCGGGAATCGAACTCGGAACCCTAGGCTCCGACGTTAGGGTCTCTAACCATTCGGTCAATCCTTTGGGTCAATCGGTCAGGCATATAAATATACAAGTAAACATTGGATACATACCACACATACATATATGAACACAGATTTAAATGAATATTTAATAAATTATTTTTTATGCATTTTCTTGTAGTAGATGCTATCATATTACTAAATTTTAAACACATTAAAATGTGAAACAAACTTATTTACAAAATTTAAATGCATTTTTATGCTGTATAATAATATTACCAAATTATAAACACACATATTAAAATTTCAAACAAACGTTTTTTAAAATTTTAAATGCATTTTTGTGCAGTACAAACACATTGCCAAATCATTAAAAAATCAAATCAAATGTCTTTATTTCGTAATTATGTAACATCATCTTGAAATACGTCACAAGAGTGAATTTATTTATTTGTAGTAAAAACCTCCCTACAAAGGCGTCCCAACAAATATCTTAAATGGCTTGTGAGAATAAAATGAACATTCAAAATAAACAAATAATATCAAATAAATAAATAATATAATCTAGAGAAATTAAACACTTTTTAAATTAGTTATTTTACAATGAGCTTTGTTATCAAATTTTCAAACACATCCGAAAATATAGACCAATTTATACATTCACGTTAAAATAAAAAAAAATAATTAATTATCTTAATTACTTTTTTCCTAAAGTTTATTAATATAATATTCCTGTGACATCAACTGAACAGATGCTTACTAATTTCATTATGACTTAATAAAGCATACTATTTTTATTAATTTCTGAGGATTACAATTTCATTTGACGTAGTGACCTTATATCTACATTTTTTTATTTAATTTCAGCTTTAATTTTTTACTGTGGACAACAGTGTAATAAACTCAACCGCCCAGATGACGTCACAGGAACATTCCAACGTCAGATGGATTTTCATAAACATCCGGAAAATTCGTAAATAGAAACAAATTATATCGTGAAATTCCTTTTGATTTTAATGACCATCCATTTATTATTTGAATTTTGATCCAAGCCCATTATGCTTCGATGAAATACACAAAGTCTATGCACGTAAATAAAAAATATGAAATAAAACAGTTGTTACAATTAATATTCATTGCTAATATTATAACATTTTAAAATAACGTTAAGTAGACGCTATAAAATGATGACTTTTTGATAATAGTTTTTAGACCCTATTATTTCACGAAGCTTTTAAATAAGTAGGTAATGTCTTTAACAAATACATTGTAAAATCGGAAAAAGGGTGAAAGCTTGTAGGAGTAAGTAGGAGTTGCAACATATATTAAAAGTTCATGAAATCGACATTGTATTGAATTAAAATTTTTATAAATATTATAATCTAGCTATACTGGTAGAAATTCTTTAAAAAATACTTTATTTGACAGTGGTGTCATTTTAATTTAATTCCTTACGTCTAATAATAATTATAACAACAATTACAACAATTGAATTACAACAATTAAATTACAACAATTTTAAGTTCCAAATTTATCAATTTAAATTGGATACATTTAAAATTGTATTCCCAGGAATACAATAACAGTTAACACGTTGGTAGCCAACTTGACAATATTGGTAATCATGTCCTCGATTTATGACAGCAAATATTACTAACTGATACGCCACCATTAATTACTTAAGAAATAAAACACATGTTCTAAAGTGTTCAGTTCTAAACATAGTATTATGAGGAGGGTGTAGAGGCAAATTTTCATTCAAACTGCGCTAACGGTTGCACTCCATTAAATCTCAACCGATTGCCGCAAAAAAAAAAAATACAAACAAATGTTGTGAAAATGCAATAAGTTTCATGTTGAACATGTGCAAAACGAAACAATTTCGACAAATAACGCCGGACATTTAAGTTTTTTTCTCTTATGGTGTATCAAAATATTTAAGAAATTAAAAACTTATAAACCAAGTTTTTGTTGATCTAAATACCATGAAAAATGTTTGCGGCAATCGCTTAAGGTTTAACGGGCTGCAACTGTTATGCCATTAGTATAGAAATTTGGCAGTACACACTCCTCACAATTGAACCGTAAAAGCGAAATAGTGTGATGGCACTCAGCGCTTTATTTCTTATCTAACATATAATTAGAAATCTAACATAGCACAACGCACTGATTTCGAGATGTGAAATATTCGCTTTATATCTGAACAGAATCAAATGCTTCTTTAGCTAATTTACACTCGCGTAGCACTCGACACCGTTCTTGCCTCGCGCACAGCAGTCGCGGCGGTGGATGTCATGCGGGGCCGCGTAACGCCATCGGCTGCTCCGCTGGTACCGATATGGAAGTCTCTGCGAACCGCACCCCTAGACGTGGCTTCGCTCGACCGTTCTGTGAATATAATTTTTTTTATCTTTCGAAAAGCTATGAACGTACTTTCCTATGCACCCTACCTAGGTGTATATGAATATATTCCGAAAAAATAGAGCGCACAGAGCTTAACAAACTCAATAAAAAGTTTTAAGTGCGTAGATGGCGCATACTAACGGTTACCAAAAAAAAAATGTTTAAAGTAATTATGACTTCAGGTAAAAACATTTACAAAATGAAAGTAATAAATTTTTAATGAAGCAGGTTCACTTCAAAACTCAATTAAATATAAAGAGACTGTCTTCTGAATCGTAAACTTGGACTAACAGTAGTTGTGAAACAACTGATAAAATCAGTAGCCGCCATTTACGTTAAAGAGAAAATATTAAATCAAATTCTATCCAATGATACACAATGTTTTTTTAAAAAATCGAACTGACGAGACCGGTTCGGTCGTTGTTGAATCCATAAACTATTAGGTCGGCGTGAGACTTGTAGAGTTCTGTGCTAGATTATGTAGGATCGGTATGTGTATCTTTTCCCAAAACTAAAGTGCCTAACATCATAATAGCTATTTGGCGCTTGGCTCAATCGACAAGCTATATGCAACTCACTAAGACCTGCGAAAACATATTCCAGGGAATGACGTTACCCTTCTTTCTTCTATTGTTCTGATCCGTTTCGAAGTTGATTAGAAAATGAACGAGCTGACCAGCGTCGTCAAGCATGCCACCTTTGTATGGGATTAAAGGTTGGAAGATTGGTGAATCAAACGCCACATTAATTTTCAAGACATAATCTCCGTCTAGTGCTTGCTTTTGTTGCTATGTCGACTATCTAAAGTAGAAGTGATTTTGTACGGAATCGCTCGCTCCTTTGTACTGTTTTTGTAAATAATATTTTTTCTCTTTTATATGATAATTTTCTGTGTTTTCTATTGCTTTTCACGCGCCTGTTGTCTTGACCAATCAGAGCCATCCAAGAAAGAACAGGTACCCTTTCGAGGTACTACCATAATGAAAACCTATTTATTTTTAGACAAGTCTCGAAGGCGAGCCTTGTCGAATGTGAGCCTATATTTTTGTACAAGAGAGCTAGCTATTCTATTTTACCTATTAGGGGAAGTATCTAGTTTGTACTGGCAATATTGAAATCATACTCGTACCATCACACGATTCTATACTATAGGTACTACATAGTGTTCGGGCGCGTGTACTGAACAGTCGCAATACGACCATTGTACTATCGGCTAGTTGAGGCGATCGTTCGAATTATAACACTGTCAAATGACATAGCCATGTTAACTTAGTATAGGATCAGAATACTAGGCGCTTACGCAATTTACTCGTTTATATTTTCAATCGCTTACCTAGCATAAATATAACCGATCAAATTGTGTAGGCGTCTAGTATTGTGATTCTTTACTAAGTTAACATGGTTATGTTGTTTGACAGTGTTATGTTTCGAACGATCGCCTCTAATAGACTATTATAAGACAATATGTAACCCAGCCGGTGTCTCGACATCGCGAAAATAATGTCTAGAAGTAGCTAAAAGAACGATACTCACTTTTTTAAGCAATGCACCATCTAACCGATGGTTTTTATTCTTCATGGAGCGTGAACCGGAGTTACCTATAAAATATATAATATAATTTAAAAACAATACACATTTTAGTTTTTATTATTAATTTCTAAAATTAAAAGATTACCCCAAGCTCAATGAAATACCTAGTTTAATTAGTTATCAGAATATATTATATATAGTTTATTTTATTACTAACTTTTTAAAATTTATTACTAATTAGCTTGTGCTTACAATTTCGTCCGAGTCATATAGACGATAAAATAACGTAACGTATTTTAGATAATTACATGAGTTTCAAATTGAAGACTTAAGTAAATATTTATTTCAACATATTAAATTAAAAAAAAGTTAAGTAGATATCTTTCTAAAACGAGTAATTGATAAATATGACCCGTGACCTTTGACTTCTAACTCAGGGTGAGTTAGATGTGAATTATTAGAGGTCGAATTATAGAATAATATGTTTACTCAGTGATTCGGGCTGCGAATTTATGTTTAAACATTAACACCCCTTTTCACTCACTACGTTGGAGAGTGAATTTCGTAATTCGGAGAATCGGATCGTAATTCGAACGGTATAAAATAATTTCTTTAAAAGTATTTTTGTTAGGGTTAAAGTAGACGAGCTTAATAAATACTTAAACTAATATTATAAAGAGGAAATATTATATTTTTTGTATGTTTTTTCGTGACTAATAAACTCAAAAAGTGATTTAAAAAAAATATTGGACCTTTAAAAAGCCATAGAAAGGAAAGAGGAATGCACAAAACAACAAGAACCAGCAAATTGTGCTGTATATAGTTAATCGTTTTTGTTTCGTTATGCTTTTCAAATGTTTGATTTGATGTTGCTTTTACTAAAAATAATTTAAATGAAAATAAATCTAATTACGGGACTGCTGTTTTAATTCAATCTATACTAATATTATAAAGCTGAAGAGTTTGTTTGTTTGTTTGTTTGTTTGAACGCGCAAATCTCAGGAACTACTGGTTCCAAATAAAAAATTATTTTTTTGTTGGATAGTCCATTTATCGAGGAAGGCTATAGGCTATACTACATCACGCTACAACCAATAGGAGTGGAGCATCAATGAAAAATGTTGCAAAAACGGGAAAAATTATTCCTTTTGAGAGCTTCCGTCACGCACGCTGCGTAAACGGTTGATGTTAAGCAAAAATCATGTATTACGGAATTGTACCCCTTTGAAAGTTCTAACCAAAAGTCCGCGACAGCATATGTGTATCTTTTAAGGCTAACTTACTATAACCTTTTTTATGACAATCAAATTTGTTCAACATAATGTACTATTTGCGAAGATGTTTTTTAAACGTGATATTAATCCTTATCAAATTAAATACGTTAGTTGTCTTAAGCATTTCATGCATATTATAATTGCCCTTTACATCATACAATTTAAATTAATATCTGAGCAGTTTTTATCGAAATATGAAAACTATAGCGGGAGAAAATAAATTCGCTGTCTGCCTCTGTTCGTTAACTTTTTACTTCCAAACCAATAGACTTTGATACGGTTTTTAGTAATATCTTATTTTCTTATTATCTTATAATCTATTAATCTATATAATAGAAATACTTATTATAAAGCTGAAGAGTTTGTTTGTTTGATAGATTGATTGATTGTTTGATTGATTGTTTGTTTGTTTGTTTGTTTGTTTGTTGGTTGGTTGGTTTGTTCGTTCGTTCGTTCGTTTGTTTGTTTAAACGCGCAAATCTCAAAAACTACTAGTTCAAATTAAAAAAAATATTTTTGTGTTGGATGTCCATTTATCGAGGAAGGCTATAGGCTATACTACATCACGCTACGACCAATAGGAGTGGAGCATCAATGAAAAATGTTGCAAAACGGGAAAAAATTATTCCTTTTGAGAGCTTCCGTCGCGCGCGCTGATTGATTTGATGATTGATTGATTGATTGATTGATTGATTGAATGATTGATTGATTGATTGATTGATTGTTTGTTCGTTTGTTTGTTGGTTGGTTGGTTGGTTCGTTCGTTTGTTTGTTTGTTTGAATTTGTTAATCTCTGAAACTACCAGTCGGATTTGAAAAATTCTTTTTGCCTTTGATAGCCTGATTCTAGCGGAGAGTTATAGGCTATATACATGAAAACGAACTGTCTGTCTATTCGAGCAAATCGGCTTCGGCCAAAACGGCTTAACCGATTTTGATGAAACTTTACACATATAACAGGATGCAATCTTTTGACTACACCCTTTCCATATGTGACATACAGAACTTGTTGTATGTCTGTCTGTACGTCCATATGTCTAAACCTATTTAAATGAAACATCAATGAATATGAAAAGAAGGTCGTTAAAACTAACAAATGTTGCTTTTTGTCCGTCTGTCTGTACGTGTATCTGTCTATTTGAGCTAATCTCCAAAACGGCTAAACAGATTTTAAGGAAACTTTGCAGACGGGAAAGAAGGTTGTCAAGATATTTGACATTAGCTACTTTTTGTCCGTCTGTTTGTCTGTACGTCTATTCAATTCAATTTTATCTATTTGAGCTAATTTCCAATACGGCTGAACAGATTTTAATGAAACTTTGCAGACGTGAAAGAAGGTTATCAAGAGTGTCATAAGCTACTTTTTGTGTTTGTCTGTCTGTCTATCTGTCTGTCGTTTGTCCTCACTGATCTAGCAACGTACAGCCGAAAGTACTAAGTCTAGGAAGCTTAAATTTGGAACATAAGTTTATTTTATAACGTGAGCATTATAAAGTTAAGAAAGGCTTTTTTAGAAATTTCAAACTTAAGGATGGGAATGGAGGGACTTAAATAATGACGTGTATCAGGGTTTTTAGATTTTCACATTTTAAGAGTGGGAAACGGGAGATGAAAAATTGTATCGGTTTTTTAAAGGGTGGAAAGGGAATGAAGATTGAAAGTTTGAATGGGTGTGACCAAAATTGGTTCCAGCAAAAAGTACGTATAAACCATCTCGAACGTTAATAGTACCTATAACAGGAATTCGTAGTCTACGCAAGCGAAGCTGCGGGCGGTCGCTAGTAATTTATATATGTAAAATTGCAAAATATGGGACGTCATACTAGGGAATGGAGAATCTCACGAATGTGACCATCTGTAACAAGGCCGGGGGAGAAGCCAAAAAATCATGAAACACGTGGGACGTTATTTGTGGATGGCCCCTAAGAGAGGCGTGCGTGCACTGTTTCCACTGCGGTTTCCAAAAATAAGTTTAAACAACAGTGCGCGTTAAGTCGACGTGTTTAAATTTTCAAGTTGATTTTTCAAGCGTCTATTCCGGATTTAAAGTTTTTAAAAACATCAGCATCCAATGGGTTGGGCTGTGCCTTGATACGAGGGTTGCTATTTATGTGTTGGGAACTGACAACACTATGGTCGTGATAGCCCAAAGCGCAGCGAACCTGTCTCAAATTTATAAGGCCCCATAGGGCCATGGTTCGCATCCGGGCGTGTACCAATGGGTTTTTCTGACTTTAGTACACAACTATCACTGACTCCGTGCTTCGGAGGGCACGTTAAGCAGTCGGTCCCGGACGCTGTCAATAGATGGCGGTCGTTACAGTCCCCAACCCGCAGGGGAGCAGCGTGGTGGATTTAAGCTCCAAGCCCCCCTCCTCGCCCTGGGGGAGGCCTAAGCCCCTGCAGTGGGGTAAAAATGGGCGGATGAAGTGAAGTGAAGCACTAAATGTTTTGTGATGCATCGGAAATGTGTTTCATAATTTCATAATGGTATAAAATGTTACAAAATGGTAATAAGTTGTATGAATTGAAATGAATACAATTATCACGGCACGAATAAAAAACCTTTTTATCCAATTTTTTACAATTCTATTGAATTTGTCAGAGAATTAATTCGTTGTAATATACTTTTATTCAAAATCATTTCAAATTTGATTTCATTATAACAAGGCGGTTTAGAAATACTTAGCACTCTTTGTCATCTTGTATTTCATTTATCGGACTCAATTCGAAATACGTTTTGAGGGATTCCAGAAAAATACTTTTGAACAATTCACTTTGTCGCGGCATAAATTCTCGTAAATAATAATTTTTTTTAAACCCTGATGTCGAAAATGAGTGGTGTCATAAGTCTGAAGCTTATATCTGTTTTTAAGCGAGTGTACTGCCTGTGTCTCTGTGTGTTTGTTTGTAGCAACGTAGCTCCTAAACTAATAAACCTATTTTTATGCGAAAGCTGGTTTAGAAAGAAAGAAACATTTATTTGGTGCACATCACAATAAAATTATTCATCATCATCATCATCATTAGCCCATTTTTACCCCACTGCAGGGGCTTAGGCCTCCCCCAGGGTGAGGAGGGGGGCTTGGAGCTTAAGTCCACCACGCTGCTCCACTGCGGGTTGGGAACTGTAACGACCGCCATCTATTGACAGCGTCCGGGACCGACTGCTTAACGTGCCCTCCGAAGCACGGTGTCAGTGATATTGTGTACTTAAGTCAGAAAAACTCATTGGTACACGCCCGGATTCGAACCATGGCCCGATGGGGCCAAATTTGAGACAGGCTCGTTGCGCTCCGGGCTATCACGACATTATACGACGAATAAAATTATTAGTGAGGAAAAAAACCACAAAAACAACACATTAAAAAAAATGTAATGTACAGCCGAAATGGTTGCTACACAGTTTTGTCGTGGCACAATGTTGCCACTTCCTGATCTTCCGTGGAAACCACATAAATTAAGAAAACGCCACCCGTCTAAGCAATATACACTCCAATCACAAAATACAAACATACACACTATTAATAACAATGGTTTCTATATTTTCAATACAAGAGCTCAACATAAATATTTTTATGGTTTAATGGTTCTTAGCTACATTTCTGTGTATCTGTATGTTAGGTAGGTTGTTTGCAGCTTCATAGCTCTCAAACGGTTGAAATGAATTCAATGATTCAGTGCGACTTTTTTTCAAAATCAAAAGCTGGTTTGATCGGGATGGTTCTCAACATTGGTTCTCAACTACATTTTTATTTGTCTGTTTATCTATGTGTCTGTTTGTGGCCTTGTAGCTCCAAAACTTATAGACCTATTTAGATGAAAGTTTTTTTAATCGAAAGCTCGTTTAACCACGATATGGTTTTCAGCGGCATTTCTGTCTGTTCGCCTGTCTACGAGGTCGTAGCTCCCAAATGGATGAAATGGATGTAATTGCACACATGTTTTTTTAAGTCTAATAAGCTTGTAAATACAAGTTAAATTTTTAATTTAAAAACCCTTGGTATACAAAAACTAACAATTAAATAATCCGAAATCATATCAATCAATCGAAAGTTTATTTTTCAAATTTTTAATAAAGGCGTTTTATTTATACTTTGTTTTGATGTGATGTAACATGATCAAAAGTAGGAACTGAGGGAGTAAGGTTTCATTAGCATATTGATTATATGGTGAAAAAAGCCTCAAAATCCCTTGGTTTTATAATTAGAACCACGTCAAAATTCACATCCTTAAAACCTATCAAAGTACTTTACTGTGCTTACGTGCGCAGTGTCGTCGAGTACGCTTCGGTGATTTGGAATCCGCAATACAACGTGTACATCTCTCGTATCGAAAGTATCCAAAAAAGATTTTTAAGGTACCTACAATTCAAGTGTAAAGGTGATGATCATGGATATGAGACAAGGTGCCGTAAGAATCATTTTCTCCCTTTGGAGAAAAGAAGGCAAATAGCGGACATTTCATTTTTAATGGAAATTGCACGCGGAAAAATCGACTGCTCTGCCTTACTGGATAGGATTAATTTGTGTGTACCGCGTGGGGTGCCATGCAGACATTACCAACCTATAGCAATACCTTGGGCTGGCACTAATTACCGCCGAAACTCATTTTTCTTACGAGCGGGCAACTCTTTTAATGGTGTTTATAACAGTGACTGCAACTTGGAATTGTTTACATCTAAGACTTCTTATGTAAAAAAAATCTTCACGTCAGATTTTTTCGGCCTCACGTCTGATGAAGGCAGATGATTCGTGTGTGTGATTTGTATTTGTATTAATTGTATTGTTGTATTTTGTTTTTATTATTGTATTAACCTGTTTTTTTTTAGCTATTTATATCAGTTTCTAGATGCGAATACCTATTAATAGCTATGTTTATGTCAATTTTAGTATTACTAAATGTAAAAATGCTGTTGGTGTTCCGAATAAAATAAAATAAAAAAAAAAATTAAAAAAAAATTAGTGAGGTAGTTAAATTTACAGGACGTCTAGAGGTGGAATCATTAACAAATTAACATTAACTAAGAAATAGGTACTAAATTACTTTGATTATAAAAGCCACGGCCGGTACCGCCGTAGAGTGTACATAAATCGTTGCAAAAAAGGATTCAATGTGGATCTTTTTTGAAGTTTTGGCCACAGATGTAGTGTTATATTGTAAGCACCTAGATGTACGGCTCTAGGCGGAGTGTCTGTGAACCTGCAAGGTAGCTGTGCTTTAGAACTTGAAAACGAGTTGTGGGTTGAATAATTACGGATTACAGCGGACAGATATGGTTAAGAAGCTCGAATTTCGTGAAAGCTAACGCACTTGGTTTTGGATGCATTGAAAGTAAGAAAGTTTAATCGAGTAAGGTAAGTTAGATCGCGCGTATTGGAAGGGGTGACGAATGTAAGAAAACGGTAAGTACACATAATCCCTTCGGGTTATAATATGACCCGAATCTAACCCTTATTTTGTCTCGCGCAGGTGTTAAGTTTACGAAAAAACTTCCTTTAGTTACAGAATGTTTCAGTAGTACAAAAAACTTTTGTATGGGAAACACTCAGGTAGGTACATAGACCCAACGTTTATATAAACAAACTGCAAGACAAAATTTCAAATTGTTTCGTTTCTTTGACATGTCAGTCAGTCAATCACTTTCTCTTATATATAATAAAGTAATAAAATTCTTTGTTATTTGTGACTATTTCATTTGAAAATGTTTGACGAATTTCAATAAACGATTGAACTGATCATTTCGAAACTAGGCAGGAAGGCAGTTTACCTTTAAAACATGGACATAGGTACCTAGCTTAGTCTAGTGGGCACCGAACCTGCCTACGAAGCTGGAGGTCCCGGGTTCGAATCCCAGGTCGGGTCAGTATTTATATGATGAATATTAATACTGGCACCGGGTCTTGGTTGTTATATGTATGTGGTGTTTTCGCTTGGTACCCAAAATACAAGCTAATGCTTAGTTTGGGACCTAGACGTTGTTGTGATTGTATGTGTTATTATTATTATTATTATCATCTACAGCTTCTTTTTACCTAAAAGAAGCTTAAGTGTTTAGTAAAAGAAGTGTTTTTCGAAATTCTCCATTTTGTCTACAACTCAATCTACAATATACAATTTTGTTTACAATCTCACTGCTTTCCATTCGTGGTTACAGTGGTAGATAGGCCTAGAGCTGACGCTTATTCTAATATCGTTCTGTGACGGTGGTTGTGTGTGGGTAGTATAGTGGGTGACGAAAATGTGTGACGTTACAGAAACTTCACTGAGGATGTTTCCGTTTTTTTTATGAAGATTCAGAATTTTCTATCTAGAAAGTTCCAGTATCCTGGAGTGTCCCTTTAACGGTTCTAGTAGAAACTAGTAGTCTAGTAGATAAGTCCATATAAATAATATTGTACATTTACCTTATTTGACGGAATCATACCTAAAGTGTCCGATGTATTTGAAGATATACATATTTTCTTCAGTATACTTCGAAATGCTCTGCGCATGTTTAGTACATATGAACCGTACACAAGTGGATTCATGCAGGAATTGGAAACGGCCATCGCGAACAAGATGTCTTGAAGATGAGGCGAGACGCGCTTTGCTGATTGCTTGTCCACCATATACCTGACAATTAAAAATACGTGTAGCTATAATAATAAAAATAATAACTGGGGCATCGCACACAGCGCTGTCTAATCCCAAAGTAAGCAAGTATTATGCTTGTATTATGGTCTACTAGACAACTAATATAGATATTGAAATGTTCTTTTATAATATATACATGTATAGATACTTTTTACACACAGATCAAATAGACACGTACATAAATATTTGTTCCGGGCGGGATCCTGAATGTGTCGGACCAGCCAGGGTGGCTCGGTGTAGCTGGATGCGATTCAAAATACCACTTTTCAGGAATAGCCTCCCACCCACTAACTAGTACTTGCTTTTCATATCTTATTCAGAAGTTTGACTATGTAGAACTCGCAAATAGAAGTGCTGATATGGCACTTCTACTCAAATATATACACTCGTTATTTACAGTTTTGCCGCGCTATCAGCAATTCTTTTGCATCCTTTTTAGCGGAAAAATCCAAGCTTTTCAGGAAAAAATTGGCACCTTCTCTGAGGGCAGTACTTTATAGAAAGTCTCTATATCCGAGGTACCCTTGAAAGGCAGTATAACAGTAAAGAAAGCCCTTTTTGGTTGCTAAGCACGTGTTGCCGGCAGTACTGTATAGAGAGCATCTACTTTCGAAAAAGACGAGTTTTCTCTATTTCCTCTGTTCTATAGCAAGTGTCCACTAGTTTAAGGAAAGCAAATCTATGAGAAGGTCAATCCTTATTGATCTATCACAAATTGGACCTTATAGACTGTATACTATTAAGAATATATTTCTACATTGTTTCCATCGAACGCCACTCAAATTTCCACTACGGGTAACCGTAATAAGTCATGAATTTTCCCCTTATCGACCCAATTTTGTTTTGTGTTTTTATAATATTAGTCGCGTAGCCAGAGAAAAATTACTTACGATAATTCCAAGGATCTTCGTTTTTAGTGAGTGGATAGATAAAGTGCATTCTGAGCTATTGTCAAAAAGTTAGAAGTTTTAGGGCTGTGCTAAGGCTGTGGCTTGGTATTTCTTAATATTTCGTGTAGCACGCTGTATATAGATTTAAAATTTGAAATTTTGATTGGGTCATAATGAGAACTAACTTAACCTCGCGTTGTAAAATTTTTAGAAAGATAACATAAGGGATATTACGAAAATTAAATATAAAAACAGTCTGGTCGTGGGACATTAAATTTTATAAAAAAGTTTTAATAATTCTAAAGCTGTTCCTTTTTTGATAAGTGGATAGACAAAGTGGATTGTGAGCTATTGTCAAAAAGTTAGAAGTTTTAGGGCTGTACTAAGGGTGTAACTAGGTATTTCTTAATATTTCGTGTAACACACTGTATATAGAATTAAAATTTGAAATTTTGATTGGTTTTTAATTAGAACTATCTTAACCTCATATTGTAAATTTTTTAGAAAGATAACATAAGGGATACTACGAAAATTTAAAAAAATAAGTTGGTCGTGGGACATTAAATTTCATAAAAAAGTTTTGATAGTTCTAAAGCTGTGCGTTTTTTAATGAGTGGATAGATAAAGTGCATTGTGAGTTAATATTAGTAGGATTAAAATTTCAAATTTTAATTCTATCTACACTGTGTTACACGAAATATTAAGGAAAACCTAAGCCATTCCCTTAGCACAGCCCTAAAACTTCTAACTTTTTGACAGTAGCTCACCATGCACTTTATCTATCCACTCACCAAAAACGAACAACTTTAGAATTATCAAAACCTTTTAGTAAAATTTTGTGTCCCACGACCGGACTATATATACGTATGGGACTTCCCACATAGCGCTGGGGGTTGATGGGAATATTTTTTGAAAGATTCTCATCGACTATAATCCATTTTGGCAAAATTCTGCAGGGTTATAGCTTGTATGCACATAGGCTAATTTATATGTATATATCTATGTTTGATGTATGTATGATAAAATTAGATATAGAGATAGATGAAATTCTAAGGAATGACATAGGTTGTTTTTTGGCGAGTAAAAGGTGTCTGTATGTTTGTAGTCTCGACGGCCAAACCGCTTAACTGATTTTGTTCAATTTTTTTACAAAGGTAGCAGCAGTTAAGCAGTTAGCAGGTAGGTAGTAGTCGTTAAAATCCACCAACTCGCATTTGAGTAGCGTGGTGGATTAAGCTCCAAGCACCCTCATCCCGAGGGCAGGCCTAAGCCCCTGCAGTGGGGTATAATGGCCTGATATAGATACGGTAGCTTGCAATCTGAAAAGGGTTATAGCCAACTTTCTACCGCACTAAATCTGTCTTTATCTTTGCATGGCTAAAAGCGCTGAACTGTTCTAGACAAAATTTGGCTACGAGATTGCTTACATTCTGAAGACAGAAGGGGACTACTTTTTACCGTGACGGAAGCCAAAGGGATATTTTACTAAATACTTCTTTTTCTTCAAAACCATTCACCGATTTCGTCTTAGCGTTTCATGGTGGTGATTGATCTCATATCGATTATAAGAAATGAATGACCGATTGGCCGAGAGATTAAAGACCCTAACTACGGAGTTAAGGATCGTAGATTCGATGCCCGCCCGCGACAAATATTTGTGCTGTCATAAAACCCTGAGATCTACCTCAGGGTTTTGTGACATACAGGAAGAGATAAAAAAGAGAGACTGGAGCCGTCTCTGGGCGTAAAAAGTGTCCATATATTATAAAAGAATATTTAAATATACATGTCCGTTATGTATGTCAGCTGTCTAGTACCCCTAATACAAACATATTACTTGCTTACTTTGGTACTAGATGGCGCTGTGTGGGATGTCCCAGGTATTATTATTATAAGAGAATTTGGAAACTCGGTGGCTGTGTGTGGATGGTAGTGGGTGATCCAAATGTGACTCAAATTTCACCAAGGAAATATCAATTTTTTTCTATAAAGTTTCATAATTTCATAGAAAGTTCCACAGTGTCCTGCGATGTCCCTCTAGAGGTTTTGATACAAATGTGTAGTCCAAGCGGCAAGCAGGTGGCTAAAATGGGTGAACTACGAACGTTTCAGGCATTTGTGAAAAATTTTCGAATTTTTTAGATAGTTCCACAATGTCCTTCTATAGATCGACAAACGTATGCGAAAAACTAGTGTTTATGCCATATATTACATAAAGACAACAATCGTACTTTTATGGTTTATACACAATGCTTTTGCAAGAACACAAAAAAGAGACGACTCTTGTGTCTTCATTAGAGTTTCGTAATATTATCCTACGAGGATATCAATTTTAATTTGATACAAATTATTTGTACGGCACATACCTCTGCCATATGACATTATTTGTTGCCCGTGCTTTTTCTTAAAGCCATAAAAAAATATTGTTCGTTTATTGTTCTCTATATTGTGCATCTGTATATTGTGTGTTCTGTATTCATGTTCATGGTAGCACTTCACTTGGTGTAGCGTATTTGTGTAGCTGTATCGCTCTATTTGGCCAATAGAAACGAATATCTCCTCTACACGTGTACACTATCGGACGAATAAGGCAAATACACAAATACGCTACACCAAGTGAAGTGCCACCACCATAGAAATATATTCGTACAGTTTTCGTGATAATCCAAACTAACGAATAAAATTATCTATTTAATTCCGCTATATTTTGTTTTAAATTAAATCCAATGTGTAGAGAATTATGCAGGCTTACTTACAGTATGTCGCCGGTTCGATCCCGCCCGGGACAAATTTTTATGTGCATGAACATGTCTTTTGTTCCGTGTCTAGGTATAAAACATCTATATAAAGATATATATATATATATATTATAAAAAAATTCAAGCATGTATATCAGTTGTACCCATAAAACAAGCATGCTATTTGCTTACTTTGGTGGGATGTCCTAAATAATATTACGTTTAAATTCCGCGCAGTCTACTTTTAGCTATGCTCACTTTATTTTAAGAGGTTCGAAATACGTAACATGAATTACCACATAGCCATGGTAGCGTACGGCAACCAGCACAAGGCGAAGACGCACACGATGGTCATGGTCATGCGCAGCGTGCGTCTACGAACACGTTCTAATGCCCCATGTCCAGTTCGTCTCAGTGTCACGTGCTGCGCTCTTCTCTCGCACGAACAGGTGCCTGACAAAACTATAGAAGGCAGTGGACAAACCAATCAAAGCATAAGACTGAGTTTCACTGCGCAAGGTCCCCAAGCGCCGGTCTTCACCGCCGCGAAATTCCCAGGCGCCGGGCTTCAACCCCGCGAATTGCGTAATATCACTTCGATACTGTGAAGTTACATTTGTGACTCTATTAAAACCAAACGCTGCTGTCAAATTAATTTACACTTGAACTAGCCTATTAATTTTAACTTGATCGATATCGATCGATTGTCGTAATAGCTGTGTGGCAGCGAGCCCACTTCTTGTTTAGTAGATCATGTTTCGAATCCCAAGGCATATACCAATGACTTTTTCTTATTTTAATACATTTGACTCCGTGCCTCGTGGAGCACGTTAAGCCATCGGTCCCGGTTGCCATCGTCATGGCAATCGGCAATCGTTAAAATCCACCAACCCGCACTAAAACAGCGTGGTGGTTTAAGCTCCAACTACCCTCATTCCGAGGGGAGGTGTAAGCCCCTGCGCTAGAGCATAATGGGTCGACATAGAATGGAAATAATTAAACATGATTAGCCGATTGATTTAGTGGTCGGAGACCCCCAAATGCAAAACTAACAATCGCGGATACGATTTCCGTCGGGAACAAACATTTTAATGCTTTGTGTAAAATATTTATAGATACAACGGTTTTTTAAGAAATATTGTTAGAATCAATATCCCATATTTATAAATGACCTTATTGAAATAGGCCAATACGAGTGTGAGCTTAGAATCGCGTACAGGGCGGTGCGGCCGCACTGCGCACGACAACCAGGGGCTCACTTTTAGTAACACAAGCTCGGCTTAGTTCGCGACTAGATGACCGCGTTATAATAATAATAATAATAATAATATAATTATACCTGTTACATCTCAAACAGCGCCATCTAGTCTGAAAGTAAGCAAGTATTATGCTTGTGTTATGGAGTACTGTATAGAATGTCACTTCTGACAAACTTCTTTTTATGTCTACAAAGTTTCATTGAAACAGGTTCAGCGATTTCGGAGATTAGCTCAGACGGACAAACAGACAGACAGACAGAGTTACTTTCGAATTTATAATATTAGTAGGGATTATGAACTCAGTTAATTATAATACAATTCCATTACTTAAATTCACTTACCATTAATTTCATTTGAATTCCTTTTTAATTGACAAAATATGGCGAGATAGCATACAGTGATGACCAGCAGTGGTACGAAGTACATGGCGCACAAACAGAGAGTGTTGTAGGCAACTTCTTGGTATGGCTTGGCGAAAGCCCCAAATGAAACGCATTGCTCGAAAGTGGTGACACGTGGGTGTCGCTGTACACTGAACACGATGCTCTGCGTATGAAAATGTAGTGTGAATATTAAAATCGAACTCGACAGGCGTGTGTTTAACAACGGCAATATAGTCAAGTTTACACGAGAAATAAATGAATTGTCATTGACTAATTGATGTGCAGATTGCCGTTAATAATTATGTTTGTCTTGCTGTAGAGTGTAGGTAATCGATTCTGCGGTCACATCGCTCGCAGAATCGATTAACTACTGAGTTAATATAATAGTTCGGCTCTTTGGTCAACTAAGACCGCTCGGAACTGGGACGGCGGCCCTAGTTAACCTATCCAAATTTCGAATCGGTTAACTGAGACCGATTATTAAATGTTCGAAGTTTTGTACAGTCACTTATAAAACAAGATGAAAATATTTTTGAGAATAATAATAACGTACATCACAACAACGTCTAGGCCCCAAACTAAGCATTAGCTTGTGTTATGGGTACCATGAAACCACATGCATATAACAACCAAGACCCGGTAACAGTATCAATATTCATCATATAAATACTTAACTGACCCGAACAGGGATTCGAACCCGGGACCCCACCTTCATAGGCAGGGGTCGCTACCCACTTGGCCAAGTGGTCCTCAAAAATTAATAATACAAATAAATAATTAATACAGCGAGGTATATCACAAAATTAGCAATTTTTTCATAGAATCACATTTTTTAATTCGATACTATGGTAACTTATTGATATTTGCGATGAATTATATGTATTTCACCTTTTGATCATAGGGCATGAGCGTGTTCGGCTGAACATAGCCCAAACTTATAAAGCGTGTAGAGCTTATCGAACTTAACAAAAGTTCAAATTAAACGTAATATAAGTGATAAAAAATGAAATTTTGTTCTTCCCGGTAACCGTCAGTTTGTACCATCTGCTCACTTGGAAGTTTTTGTTTGGTTTGGTAAGCTCTACGCGCTCTACAATTTTGGACTACGATTAGCCGAAAACGGTGTATAATTATTTCACACAGAGACGATTAGTGCATACCGCATGGTAAGTATGGCGTAGTGGAAGTATGAAGCATATAAAACTTGGCCCCTTTTTTGGTTGTCATTGTTAGGCGTGGCTCTATCTTGACACATAAATAATCAAAGATGGTAATGATTAGCAGCCTGTTAAATTCTTGCCAGCCAATATCATCGTACATTAAATGTAGTTTCGATAGGTATTCAAGATTTTTTATTAAGTTTAAAATAAAATACAATTTAAAATATTTAACCGTTTGCCGTAATATTACCTACTATAGAAGTTGTAAGTAGGTACGATTTTTCTGTAATGACTCTTCATTACTCGTCAATTACAAAAAATTGCTTCATTCTGTATGCTTCCGTTGTTACCTTTTATCTTTCCAAGCAACATTATAAAAATAAAATATATTACCCTTTATCTATTATTCATTAATTATAAAAGAAATAACAAGAAAGCTGAAGGCCTGAAAGAAAGGTAGATGTTTCAAATAAATAAAAATAAATTTAAATTGCAATGCCAAACTTTTCTCGATTTTTCACTTAGTACAAACCGATACTGAAACACAGGAAAACTATTACAGCTAAATTTAAACTTATTTTTAAACTTTATGCTAAACGGCTTAAGAAGGGGATGCCCGCGTGATAGCCCATGCAAATGCTCTTAAACGATTACGACGTTAATACCGAATTTAATCTTGGAATAATTTTTTTAATTTATTTATTTCTGTTTTAATCTAATGTCAAAAATTTTAAGATTTGGCTCTATCGAACGTAGTTATAAACCAAATGGGACTATAATTCAAAACATTCCAAGATTAAAATGCGTATTAACATCTAATCGTATAATAGCGTTTGTATGGGCTACACAGAAAAAATGAATTCTGTTATCAAGAAAGTATAGTCTTCAATATATACAAATACCGTGTAATTATTCTCGGACCAATGCAATTGTATTGATTTAAAAATTCTTTTTTTCTGTGTACGCTACAAAAAAAGAATTCTTATATCAATGCGAATTGCATTGGTGCGATATTAAGCGATATTCGTATATTTTGAAGACTAGCTTTCCGCCCGCGGCTTCGCTCGCGCGGACTACACAGTTGTACCGGGACAGTTAAAGGAACGCGACGCTCCAGAACATTGTAACATTTGTAACACTTTCTAGAACATTCTGATATTTAACTACCTAAGAAATATCTATATATAATTTCATAAAAATCCATTTAGCCATTTTAGCACAACGAATAGCTATCCCACAAGTCGGTCCCAAAATCAGTCAAACGTTTTTGAGATTAACCGAAACAGACAGACAGATTAACAGACATTACGATTTTTCATATGAATGTAAAAAATTGCATTTCACTCCTGACAACGCTCTCTTTATGTTTGCAAAATTTCAGTAAAATCGGATGAGCCGTTTTGACGATTAGCCCTAACAAACAGACGGATAAACACACAGACAAAAACCAACTTATGTCACTTTTGATAACCTCTTTTTATGTCTGCGAAAGTTTCATAGAAATGGTTCAGTCGTTTTGGAGATTAGCCGGAACAAAAGACAGACAGACAGACAACCACACGAACAAAAAGTTACTTATATCACTCCTGACAACCTATTTTTAATGTCTGCATAGTTTCATTACAATATTTAAAAGTTTAGCTCGAACATACATATTCACAGACAGACAGATAAACAAAAAGTAACGTATGTCACTTGGCACACCTATCTTTTTACGTCTGCAAAGTTTAATTAACATTGGTTTAAATGTTTTAGAGTTTATTTCGAAGAGACAGAGAGATAGCCAGAAAGACAAACAAAAAGTAATGTATGTCATTCCTGACAATCTTCTAATCACATCTGTGAAGTTTCATTAAAATCAGTTCATCCCTTTCAGAGATCAGTTTGAACAAACAGATGAACGGACAGTCAGATAAACAAAAATGATTGTATATCACTCCTGACAATCTTTTAATCACATCTTTGCAAGTGTCATTGAAATGAGTTCAGCCCTTTCGGAGATCAGTTCGAACAAACAGAAGGACGGACAGACAGACATATCAACAAAAAGTGTTGCAAGTCACTACTGATAATCTGTTTATCATATCTGTGAAGTTATATCGAAATCGGTTCAGCCGTTTCGGAGATCTGCTTGAGCATACAAACAGACAGACAAACAAAAAGTAGCCTATGTCGCCTCAGATAATGCCCTTTGCACGTCTGCTAAGTTTCATTGAAATCGGTTGAGCCGTTTCGGAGATTAGCTGGAACAGACAGACAGACACTACAATTTTATATCGAATGTCACTCCTGATAATTTTATTATCATGTCTGTGAAGTTTCATTGAAAACGGTTCAGCCGTGTCGGTGATCAGCTCAAACATACAAACAGACGGACCGACAGACAAAAAGCAGCCTATGTCACCTTCGATGATGCCCTCTGCACGTCTGCTAAGTTTCATTGAAATCAGTTCAGCCGTTTCGAAGATCAGCCGGAACAGACAGACAGACAATACAATTTTATTAATATAGACGTCGACTATATTTTCTTGATCACAAAATTCTTTTTTTTCTGGTATATCACGCGGGAAGCGCCGTCTTACTAAAAGCTGCTTGAATAAGTTTTTGGTAAATAAACTGGTTCTTTGTCATGTCACGCGTTGTTCAGTTCTAAAATGGTTTCGCCTTTTTACATATGTCTGAACTTTTAGTAGAGATATATACCTGCGGTAGACTGCAGGCCAAAGCGACGACCCATGCGGCGTACAACATACACCTGGAGCGCTGCCGAGCGACACCCAGACTCAAAGGACAGATCACCGTGAAGAATCTGCACGAAACACAAGTAGCACATAGAAAAAAACCGGTAAAATGTGTGTCGTACGCGGTACGAAGGGTTCCGTATCACCGTACAATATAAAAAAAAACAATTTTTTTGTACGGGGATCCCTTTAATTTTTTACTTTATTTTATTTTTATTATTTGTTGTTACAGTGGCCAAAGTAGTACCGACTCCATAAAAAATTCTAGTGTAAGCAATGATCCCACAACCACCAATCACGAACGTGGAAAATAGCACGTTTCTTGTATTGGGACCCTCTTTAATTTTTACTTAATTTTATTTTTATTTTTTTTGTTTTAGCGGCTATAGTAGTGTGCACTCCATGGAAATTTCAAGTGTAAGCAATGATCTCACAACCACCAATCACCAAAAACGCTAAAAAATCCACAGATCTTGCAGTCCCCGCAACCATCGGTTTCATTGAAAATGAACCTACCCAAACCCGATTTTCACAGATTATTTTATTGCCACGAAAACGTGGCACTATTCTTTTCAACTCTTTAAACTCAGAAATAAATCAACGAAAAAATTCTCTGCTACCCGTGCGAAGCCGGGGCGGGTCGCTAGTTCAACATATTTGAAACATTTAGGTTTTAAACTGCAGCCTCTGATATCCTTAAACGTTCTGAACTCGATAATTAAGCATTCGAACGAATACAGGCCGAAAGGCGATGACCGTAATGTTAACAAGTTCCCGAACGTCCATAAAATGTAACACGTGATGTCAAATTTCTTGTTCGATTTCCAACCGATTTCCAAAATTTTGGTCTCAAACTATTGCTAACGAAGCCTTCTAACCTTTGGTATAACATTTTGAAGCGATCCGACGAATACTCTCTGAAATATAGCAACTTAATCCACAAACACAAGCGATCGACCAAAAAATCTCATCTTTCGGAAATAATTTCTTTTACAATTACCAACCGATTTCCAAAAACTTGGTCTCAAATCGTAGCTACGTTAATGGCCGAGATACAATTTTTTTTTTTTTTAGATATCAGTCCCCGTTCTTGAAATATTTTGGATTTAGTCAAAAAAAATTCCGGAAAAATCCCGATTTTTTTACATTTTCCAATTTTATTCAAAAACTCCTTAACCGGTTTCCAAAATTTTAATGTCGTACAATGCACAACTAAATTTTTAATCTTTCAAAACCTTAAAATCTTGGCTAGACCCCATACCCTCGGAGTTATGGCCAAAAATGCGTCTCCCGTGAAATGGATATGATAGACATTTTCAATGACAAAAGAAATTTGTTATATAGGAATCCTCTTTAATTTGTGCTCGAGTATCACCATCCAATGCCTTTTATCCGATACTTACTTAAACAGATACGTATATTAAAATAAACTATCATCTAAATATGACTTGAATGGTATAAAGTATTGCACACTATGAAAATTTAGAGTGTCTACCTATTACGGTTCAGATGATACAGCCCTGTGACAGATGGACGGATAGCAGAGCCTTAGTAAGAGGATTACCGTTAGTACCCGAAGGGTACGGAATCCTAAAAACGGCTGAATGCTTTTCAGACCATTCACAGTGAAGCGTTCCGCCGTCGAGATAAGTGTTTAGGGTTGAAATTCTAATACTTTAAAAACAAATATCTCAACATATTTCACTTTAACCAATTTTCGTTTGAAACGTTTCTTAAAGTAGTACCAATTTTTTTTCAGAGTTGTTTACCATGTAGTTGAAAATATAAAGTGGGGGATAAAAAAATAAAAAATCTAGTAATCTCTAATCGTTTTTAAAGACCATCTATACAAATGACATTAAATAAATTATCTACGTATAAATAAACATTCAGACCATACTAACTTAAGACCAATATCTGTACAACTCATAGTGAGTAAAATTTATGAGAGTTTCTAATGTAATAATAGCCTTTATTCAGACTCTTTCACTAAACAATAATATTATTTTACGACAGCGTCAGTTTGCCCATGTCTGGTAAATGTCTCCCCCAATGCCTTCCAAACGTCCCTGTCCCTCGCTTTCCTAAACATAAAGGAGCTTCCTATTATTGATAATAAATGATTTGTACGGCAGTAAAAAAAAAATTACCACAACAATTTTGACCCCATGTGAGTAAAAGACTAGTAAGGATGTGATTTGAAAAATAAAAATAATATATACAAAATAAAATCGGCGCAATATGGCAAGTAATTTTTTTGTTTCATGAAGTTTCATGCGGTGTTGTTTATAAATAAGTCGTGTATGAACATGATTTTTTTTTACGTTCAAAAATACCTAACATCGTGACGTCCATGCTTAGAAGTACGTCGATGTGTTATAGAGAGTACTCGAATGATCACGCTGCTTCACCAATCGACCGAATACAGAAATAATTAAAAATTTAAGATCAAAGTAACTTGTAAACGAAATTCAATGTTAGAGGAGGCCTTAGTAAAAAGGATTTACGCGTAGAATTCATTAATGTTTTGTGCAAATTAGTTGAAATATGCGATGATTGTTGAAGACGTCGAAAAATGGAAAGACGTTAAGTCGATTGGGAGCTTTCATCGAAAACGCTGCCTAATCACTTTGAAGTATAACAAAACAATGTATGGAGGAATTGTTCCTATTTTATAGGACTAAAGAAAAGTCTGGAATAACATATGTCTATCTTTTATGAATAGCTTACTATACCTATTTTTATGTTTAAAAAATGGTGTCATATGATGTGGTAATTGGAAAGCAATTTATATGATTACAATATTAATCATTTTCAAGTGGATGACGTTTTTTACCTTTAGCATTTTATGCACATTATGATTGCCCTTCACACCGTACAATTTAAAATAATATCTTAGAAGCTATCGCGAAATAAAAACTATTACACGACAAGGAGTCGAGCCCGACACCGACATGACACGCGGGATGTTAAGTCAAGCAGAAGTTATCAATGTTATATACAAAGAAATATTTTAGTTTGTTTTTATGTATATGTATACATTCTTTACTTTATCCAATATTTATAGGATTAGAAATAAAATACATTAAAAATACTCTAAGTAGGATGAACTTATGTTACTTTAAATTTAATTAAATTCCGTCGTCTGTTCTCGTCGCCACTACCACAATGTTTGACGACCAAGGTATTCAACTAATGCGTCCTGCCTACATTTACATACGGTGCCGAAACATGGACTGTCACGGCAAGACTGGTTCACAAATTTAAAGTCGGTCAGTGCGCTATAGAAAGGGCTATGCTCGGTATTTCTTTGATGGACAAAATCAGAAATACTGAAATCCGTCGAAGAACAAAAGTTGTCGACATAGCCGAAGTTATTAGCAAGCTGAAGTGGCAACGGGCTGGTCACACAAAACAAATATACATAATCATGAGCATAAATATTTGTCCCAAATCGAACCTGCAACCCTTGACTCCGCAGTTAGGGTCTCTAACCACTCGGCCAATCGCTCAGTCAATAGTAAGATTTTTTTTATGAGTTGGACTTTATAAATGAATTAGAATTGAAGTCTAACATTTCTTTAGGAATTTTATCATAAAGACGGATACAATTTCCCATGAAAGAATTATTAATCTTTGAAAGTCTGAACCTGGGAATTGATAACATATGCCATCACGCCACGCTTGTGGCTATCACGCTGCCTAAAGAAAGCATTTAAGCTTTTATGTACCTACATAAATTATATTTTCATTAATGTGCTGACTAGGGACTGTTAAAATGTTACTTTTTCTAAAGTGAGTTCTTACAATATTTTTAGATTTTAATTTATATACAGCTAAAGTACTCTAAGTAAGATATTATGTAACAAAAACTTTTATATTGTGTTATGTATATGATGTTATGGAAGGCAATAAATAAATAAATTGCAGGAAAACACATTCTTTTGCTTCTAAAAGGGACAGTAACACGGGCTTATCATTAATCAGATAAGAAAACAACCGAAAAGCAAATTCGTAAACATTCTGCAAATAGAGATTGGGTTTGAATGTTGGATTTGAGAATTACTACTATTTAGATACTCTATGAATAACAATAGGGCGCCTGTCCTCTCGTTTATGTCCATAAACGTATGTAAATGATGGATACAAATCAAACGTAAGACAAAGTACATATTTGGAGTACGCGGCCTCCGAGTAAGTAAGACATGTACGTTACTAGCGCTGGTTTACGAATATTTAGGTTTTTTTAGCTATGCGAAGGGAAGGCGGATAAACGTTTACAGATCCCGCGCGCTTGGGCGCGCGGGGTATGTGGTGTCGCACCCACTAACAACCGCCTGACGCATAATAGGGATGCGTGTTGTTAGCCCGAAAGCTCCAATGACTTCCTCGAAGCGGCCAGGCGGTACACTTGGGTGTCACCGGCGCGAAGATGTCGAGAAACTCCTAAGGGTTACTCGATGCCAAATAATTCCGTTCACGCGGGCCTCCGGTTAAGATTTACGTTATAAGGTGAAAAGTATTTTACTATTCACTCATTTGAGATGAATCGCTCTCAGCTGTCTACTAAAGATACGTTCATCGATTAATACTGATTTTGGATGGTATGAAAGCCTACACAGTAAAGAATATTTCTTCAACTAAAATAATATGATTTCGTATATAACAAAAATAATATTCCCTCAAAATAGGTAAATATTTCTTCTAACCAACAAAAAACATCTTGCAAGAACAATATATTTACTTATTTTGAGATGGTGAGATTCTTTTCTTTATATATGAAATCATATTTTCTTGACTCAAGAAAAATTTTTTTTCTGTGAATGTAGCCTTTGAAATTTTCGCTTTGTATAGAGAGCGTAAGAATGGCCTAATAAGCGTCAGCTATCGAATTAGGGTATGATTCTGTGATAACAAAATATTTAACATAAAATATTAACACTAAATAGCGCCAAGAGGTGACACTGACAGCAGTCAGCACCAACAGCACCGCACCGGGTACAGGGGAACGAGCCAGAAGGAAGAAGGACCATCGGGTTTGTGAGATTCATAAAATGTTTTTGCTTGATGAGTTTTAAAGAAAGTTAATTACGTATTAAGTTATGAATTGTATGGTGTAATGCGGAAGAAAGCCGACAAAGCGAAGGCGACAGACGCACTCTAGTAAATTGTAATTATATCTTTAAAAATACTCGAATATCGTAAATCGATTAATGTTATGTAACCTGATTTAATCTGTCATTCGACGCGTTGCTACTATGGAGGCGAGCATGGGAGAGGATACAAAAACTGACAACAGATTTTTGGGGGTGGGGGGGGGGGGGGTCGGACTTGCCCCGAGCATCAGGAATGCGCAATTATCCTGTCATCGCGCTGGACCGACGCGCCGGACCCTGCAAGTAAGGTTTCTGTGTCACGTGCACGCATTGAGATGACAGGCCTGTCAATTTCTTAATTATGCGCATTTTAATACGAAATTGTCGTAGTAGTTAATAACAGTCAATTGGACGTTGTTACGCAAAAATGATCCAACCCACAAACGCTCATAAACTGAGATAATTCATCCAAACTAATCAGAAAGCATTATATTTTATTATGCAAAAATGTTCCATCTGGTTTTCATACAAAAAATGACGGTTTTGTATACTTCTATCCAACCCACATTTCGTATTTGGCAGTAACACAAAACGCAAAACTAATCCAAGATGTTAGGATCATTATTACAATATTTACAATTTCAATTCGCCATAGTTATATTTTAATGTAATCATGATTCAAGCTGCTTGGAACATTTTTGCTTATTTACGTCATGAATGAACTTCATAACAAAGGAATTAGCATATTTGATCCAAACGGACTGGATCGTTTTTGCTTATTTGGTCTAAGAAAAATAGTATAATACAAATATATTTATCTTGAAGGTTTTGGGGCTACTCCAGATTTCATTATTGAACAGGATGATGAGCTTGATCTTGTTATCATGGAAGAGAACTCTGAACCTAAAAATGATTAATTTTTCCAATAGTGAATCATTGCATTTAATTTTAGGCATACCATTGTAGTAACTATGTTCTGAGAGTAGTAAAAAGTGATTTTTTGTTTAAATTAAAAGGAATGAAACACTATTGCGTTTTATTTTATGTGACATAGTAAATTTGCGAAAATGATCCAATCCAATATTTTTTTGAAAATCTGTTGAATGAGATGTTTCATTTTCAATAACTTTATAAAAATAAAATGTTTTTTATGTATTTCTTCAGTTGCATTAAAGTTTATTTTTGTTTGAATTACTGTTATTTTTTTATCATACATTTTACTTTAGGCGCCGATTTCTCATTAAGCTAATTTTGAGGATTGGATCATTTTTGCATAACAACGTCCAATTATAGTCTAGGCGCTTCCTGCTATTTATTGCGTGCAATATTTTTGGGATTTTCTGATGCCGATCGAGAGAAAGCAGTACAAACTACTTCACCGTACTCCTATTTTGAATCCTTGGGTCCCGCAGTTGTGGTCAAGTGCGACAGACACCTCGGCTCTAGTGATACAGTTTCGGAACCGAATCGAAATCCGGTTATATCCGGTCACACCGTCACATTACGTCGCTAACATACTCATACTAGGCTTTTAGTGTATACGAATTAGTTGATAGAAATAATAATAATACCTGGGATATCCCACACAGCGCCATCTAGACCCAAACTAAGCAGAGCTTATATTGTGGCCTACTAGACAACTAATGTACATACTTAAACATTTTTTTGTAATATATTAATATATAGATATTTTGCACCCAAACACAGAACAAAAAATATGTTCATGCACACAAATATTTGTCCCGGGCGGGAATTGAAACCACGACCTTTGGTCTTGCGGTTACGGTCTCTAACCACTTGGCGAATCGGTCAATCTGAAATGGCCTCGAAAATAATTACGTTACATAAAATAAGGTAGGTACACGAAAAGTGTGTAACACATAGAAGTTCCACTTCATGCGCGTGTACTCACCTGCTTTTTTTATCAAGCCGAGTATCATGTCACAATCATGGATTTAGGTCACAATATAATGGTGAAAAACGGGCTACTGAGATTTTTTTTAAACTTATTTCTACAGATAAATTTGCTCTTAATTTTTGGGTGATACTTATATACGCAAAGAACCACGTCAAGATTCTCCCATCCATTTTAGAGAGACATATACATTGCAGCGCTCCCTGGTGGCCAACCACCACAGACCTTATCTAAGAACATGCTCTTTTCCATTCCATATTCCATAAGCGCTTGTTATACCCCACTGCAGGGGCTTAGGCCTCCCCTCAAAATGAGAAGGCTTGGAGCTTAATCCACCACGCTGCTCCAATGCGGGCTGGCGGATTGTAAAGACCGCTGTCTATTGACAGCAACCGGGACCGACTGCGTAACGTGCTCTCCGAGGCACGGAGTCAGTGATAGTTAATGTACTTAAGTCAGAAAAAGCTCATTAGAACACGCCCGGATTCGAACTACGGAACACACTTTTGGGTAGGTGATATATTACAAAAAATAAATAAATAATACGTCAAAATCCTCTTAGCCGTTTTAGAGGCACACATCTATTGCAGCGACCCTGGTGATCCATAACTGCCCCACTACCCTATCTATGTAACGCAAAAAACCGTATCAACATCATTCCAGTTACTTCGAAGATACACATCTACTGCAGCGCCCCCTGGTGCTTAATAAGCGTAAAACTTATTTAGACACTTGTTTTGAGATGATACCTATCCAAATACATAATAACATCCAAATCGTTACAGCCATTTTCGAGATACCAGAAATACATATATTTATATGCAAGAATTGCTCATATTATAGTACAAGATAATGATGGATTGATGGAAGCAAGCAATATGGGTGTCGGCTGAATAAAACTAGTCATGTGCAAACCTGGTTAATGTGCCGAGAGTCACCTCTACTTTGTTCTTATATGGTTGATTTATTTACGTGTTAAAGATAATGTTCGTACAGAGAAGCAGCGGTGTCGAGACTTTTGACACTAAACCAGATTCACATTGACTAGTTTCTATAGTAGTAGTTCTATAGTGACTTGCTATTATGTATATCGTCACTTATAAACTATTTTTTAAACGTAAACGTTTAAACGTTTTAAACGTTTGTAATCATTCATGGATGTACTTAAGATTTCAAAAGTTTCAATTTCAAAAATTTCAAAAGTTCAAATGAGCAGATGGCTCAACGCTGTGTATATGTTTATCTCAGTAACCGTAAGTTTACGCGTCTTCTCACTTGAAAATTTTCGTTGGTTCGTTAAGCTGTACAGTATTACTGGTACTACGCACGGATCTTTGCCGCTCTGAGTTGCTTGAGAATACGTAATGCGCAAGTAAGGTCTATCCGTTATTTTAGACCTCGGTACACTGAAAGGCAAAAGAGGACGAAATAGACAAATTAAAAAATATTTATTTAGAAAAAACAAAAACTTATCACATGAAACAAAAACTTATGACAAACATTCTTCATCACTCGACGTATCCTTCGATCACCCCCTGTGTTCAGAATAAAACGTTCTGTTTTGTCATTTAATTACTCCGTGAAGCGTCAAAATAAACTGATAAATTTTCGCTGAAATTGTACGCCACACACGCAACCCGTCTGTTTCCTTTGTGACGATTGGCACGTGCAGCGGCTTTCTTTGTGGATTTTTTGTCTGAGTGCTTGGGTGGCGTCTCAAAGGGTGTGGGTTAAAATGATGGATAAACTATACCGCCGCACGAGGAGCGAGGGATAGCAGTGACCGCGCGCGAGCGAGAAGCGGCGAGCTATACTACCTCTCCTTCTTCTCCATTTTGTGCTACTGCGACGCTTTCTGTAAATAACTTCACAGCGGTAAAGATCCGTGCCGTCTTTACGTTTGGACTACGTTCGGCCGAACATGGTGATGATGTTTTGACGTATTCATTGTGAAGTAAAGTTTAGTGTAGTGTGATGCACATGGAAGATTTGTACTGAAATGCAAATCAATATTGCAAAATTATATTTCTTGTATAATTTAATAAAATGTACTGGTACAGTTCCAATCAAATTTTATGGCGGATGTGAACATACGCACAAGTTGCGTCCAGTAACCAGTTTTAGCTGTAGGAGGACGCACTGGAGCGAGGGGCATATGAGTGCACCTGCGCAAGCACGCTTAAAGCGTTGTACTCCGATCCGCCATAAAGTTTGATTGGAACTATACGAAGGCCAGACGGCAAATTATTATCAGAGCTACCGGGGAGAAAATAAGTTTATGGTACCAAACTATATGCCTACAATTAAAAAGTTTCTTAGTTTTAAGAAATACTGTGTATTGGTGGCTGTTCATCTGTGATAACACAAACAACGATAATGACATATGCTCTGTTTAACTCTCAGTATGTAATATTGGTCGATGTATGAAACGCTGCATTGTATTGTGAAGATTTTGGTATCCAAGTCTGTACTATTATTTAAAATGAAATCGTGTCTATTATTTGTAATACCTATCAACGGAGATGCAGACGAGCACGTTGGAAGAGAGGTAGAGGCCAAATGCGCGAAACACGAGTAGCACCTTGCACGCCCAGTTGCCTGCCAGCCATGCGTTCGTGTACTTCCAACCCATCTGTGGAACATAATTCTCATGTCAAAAAACAATGTGACGATCTCAGAGTACATAACAAACCAGAAACCGCCTGTGAGCGTAAAACTGAAGAAACGAAAACCACTCTTATAGAATAGTTTCACTTTGTTGCGATTAGTCACTCCGTTGCACTTACCGCGTTATAATGTACTGTACAAGTGTCAATTTTAATTTTAAAATACCGTCTTGTGTCGTTCCTACATGCAAAAATGCCGCTGGGCTGACGAAGAAATCGGATGGGATCACTTTTCTTCTGTAAGTAACGTATTCAAAAGTGGATTTATTTAATTATTGAATTTGTTTTACATGTTGTGATTTACTTAAAAAATGGCGCGTTCATTTTGTGAGTGTTGCCAGTTTCTATTCTGAAGTGACGATTTTCTCCAAAACGGTAGCTAGGAATTTTTTTTAGAGTGGTTTTAGATTATAGAAAATTTGTTGAGATTAATAGAAATAGGTAGACACTCGAAATCTTCATAGAGTGTGCAATACCATAAACAATTCAAATCATATTTATATGATAGCATATTTTAATAACTGTTGTACGTACGGACAAAAAAACTTCTGATGGAGTAGGTATTCTACGTTGTACAAACCAAATTATATAGAATATGGCATGTTTCTCTAATTTCAGTTGAGTGATTTTGTAGTCAGGTTGTCTGTTTGTTTAAAATAATTTAGTTTATTTCAATTGACTTATTTACTGAATATGTTTACTTTGGGACTAGATGGCGCTGTGTGGGATGTCCTATGCATTATTTAAAAAAAAAAAACTTTTTAGTTTCATTAATTACCACGCATTTACTTTAGTTTTAAGTTAAAACGTACCTATTTATTTTTCTTTGCGTTGAACACATTGCTTTTAATTTATGTCAAAATGGGAGCATAAAAAAGTCATTATTCGTACCTATATATTTGGAATGGCCTATTTACTAGCTTTCATTTGATACCCATGTTACTGTAATAACGAAAAGGATTCGTATGCCTCACATGTGAAATATAATATTCTTTACGTCACTCCGACAATACGCTAGTTACCTAGTTGACGATTTTTTTTATTATTATTTTATATGAATAAGTTCTTTAAATATATTTATATATAAAATATAAATATATATCACAACAGTGAATTTAAAAAAAAATCTTTATTAACAAAGTTAGGAATGTTTAAAATATCGTGTTAGACAGAGAGGGCAATACCTCACGGCGTTAAATATCGTTTTGCAAGAAAGTGACAGAGACAAAATTTTAATAGTTTATAATTTCCATATTCTTCAACCGAATATACCTAATAAAATTTTGTTAATAAATTTTGTCATCGTATAAAGTCTATTATTATATTTTCTCCGCCCGGGTGGACTGCAGAAACGCTCCACTTCCTATTCCCTCCACCACCCTTCCTCCGTTCCAGCCGCTTCCTCTCCCCTGCCCTCCCTTACCCCACTTTTCCCCTATCGACCCACTACTCACTAAAAAGTCTTTTTGTGCCAATGAAAGTCTTAACAAAATAGGTTCAGCCATTTCGGACATTAGCCCGGAAAAACAAAATAGGTTCAGCCATTTCGGACATTAGCCCGGAAACAAACATACAAATTTTACATTTTTATAATAATATCGTGTCGTTTCGTGATAGCCCAAGGCACAACGAACCTGTCTCAAAATTTATAAGGCCATAGGGCCATGGTTCGTATCCGGACGTGTACCAATGGGTTTTTCTGACTTAAGTATATAACTATCACTGACTCCGTGCCTCGGAGAGCACGTTAAGCAGTCGGTCCCGGACGCTGTCAATAGATGGCGATGGTTACAATCCCCAACCCGCAGTGGAGCAGCGTGGTGGATTTAAGCTCTAAGCCCCTCCACCCTGGGGGAGGCCTAAGCCCCTGCAGTGGGGTAAAAACGGGATGATGAAGTGAAGTGAAGTGAATAATAATATAGCTTTCTGTCCGCGGCCCCGCTCGCGTGTACTACACAGTTGTACCGTGACCCCTTTATCCGGAATAAAAAGTAGCCTATGTCATTCTTCAACTTATGAACTACAAGCTGATACGGCACTACGACAGAAAAAGCACTACGGCATAATATTGCTCTGCTACCCGTGTGAAGCCGGTGCGGTTCGTTAGTTATTGATATGTTCTTTAGTATTGTAGAACATACTTTTGTTCTATCATCAATAGTTTCCGCAGCGCATGCGACGAAATTTGTTTTATGGCATTTTTTACACCTTGAGTTACGTTACTAAAGTTTTAGTAAGGATCCTTAATCTTTTCTAACAATAAATATAACCTATATTACTCAGGGTGAATGTAGCTTTCTAATGGTGATTTTTTTTTAATTCGGCCTAGGAGTTTTTGAGTTTATTCATTACAAACATACACACAAAAATAAAAAGTTAAATATAAAATTTTTACTGTGCATTAACAGGCGGCATATAGTTAATGAAGTCGGTGCCAATTCAGACACTGTAAATGGGTACTTACTTTGTAATAACAATTATAAAAATGATATATTTATAACTATAAAGAATATAAACACAATTTAAAGTGTCTGAGTGAGTAGGCACTGACTTCATTAACTATATGCCGCCTGTTAATGCTCCTTTCTTTAAATAGAAAATTTTATTTTAACTTTTTATTTTATGTTTTTGAAGTCGGTTTTCATTTTTTTTTAAATTATTTTATTTTTCAAGTTTTAGTTGAAGGCATCTGTTACGATTACGCAACTTAAATTTAGTGTGAAATTGACGTCAGCATGCCTAGTAGGTAGTGGTATTCCTATGTAAAACTTCAATCTTAATTAAGTATTAATTTTGTGCGAACTGAACATTTTGGCATATTGAACCATATGAAGTAAGCCCAACAAAAGGTAACTGCAGTATATAGTTAAGGGATTCCCTCGACTGTTTATGGTCTTCATCATCAGACCTGTAATGGCACTTATAACCCATATGAGTGCTAAGTTCTCATCAATAGAAATGAATTAAGTCCAAACATCGGGTAATAGCGTAAGTCGTTAAGGAGTTCCTTCGACTGTGTATGGTCTTCATCATCAGAACTGTAATAGTATTTATAATCCATATGGGTGCAAAGATCTCATCAATAGAAATGAATCAAGTCCAAACACCAGGTAATTGCTGTAAGTCGTTGAGGAGTTCCCTCGACTGTCTTTCAGCTCCATCATCAGATCGACTCCCGACCTTCATTAAATAGTACTAGTAGTAGTACGTCATAACAATACTTAAAATACGATACTTTAAATTACGATTTTCGAAGGTTGGCCTCGATTTCTCTGGGATGCCATCATCAGATTTTGGTTTCTTTATCATGGTACCACTCCTGAAACATCTCCTTTCCACAAAAAAAATCATCCAATTCGGTTCATAAACTACGAAGTTATCTCTGAACACACATAAAAAAAAACATATATACGGTCGAATTGAGAAACCTCCTTCTTTTTTGAAGTCGTTTAAAAATACAAAACTTTCTTTTTTATAATATTAGTGTAGATTGAATAGTAGTCAGGTACCGTATTAAAAGAAATGTGATTACATCTATATGTTCAAATCCATCAAGCCGTTTATGTAATACAGTGTGCCAAAGAAATATCTAGGATTACATATACGTACCTACATACTCTCGAAAAACATTACCCTCATTTCTGATGTAATGCTCTTACGCTCTGAAAATTCAATATTTTCGTATAGATATTTATACGCTGATGACCTTAGAGACCCTAACTACAGAACCAAAAGTCGCGGGTTCGATTCCCGCTCGGGACAAGTATTTGTGTGCATGAACATGTATAATATATATATGTATATATTATAAACATATTTAAATATTTATATCAGTTCTCTATATAATACCCATAACACAGACTTTACCTACTTTGGAATTAGATGCCGTTGTGTGTGTTGTCTCAGGATTATTATTATATGTCAAACTGTAGATTTTCAAAAATTTTGTTGACATATGGAATCATACCTACGACGAGTTCGTACCCACAACTCCAATATTTTTAATTCAAATTATTTATTGCCATATATCGGAGCAGCCAATAAAAATAAAACAAACAAGCGTAATTCTTTTAAACACATATAAGCTGACGTCCGCAACGGACCAATCTAGTGTGGTATTTTGTTTTGTAGTTAAAGTCAAAATGGTAGCATATAAGTATTATAATATTAGTAGGATATACACCGTATTCAATTAAACGTAGTCTAAATTTAAAGAAAGCGTACAGCTTGACGAATTAAACGAAAAGTTTCAAGTAACAAGCTTCAAGTTGTACAAACTAACGGTTACCAAGAAAAAAATCACAAAACTGACAACCCAAATGCTTGGTCACCCTACTGTTAAAATAACTAATGTACTATACCGAGACAGTTGTTCTACCGCCAACCCGCCAACCAACAATTTAACATTTCAATTCAATGAATAGTCGATAATTGACCTTATCAGCTGTTGCACAAATAGTGTTTTTCTAATTTTGCGATTTGCAAGACAGTCTCGCCGTGTTTTATTAAGTTTGCAACTAAATCTGATCAAATAAAAATTCATGATTTCATATTATAATTCTGTTGTAGTGTTTTTATTGGTTGCTGTAAAATAAAATAAGCGTTAGAAATGAGACTTTGAAGATGTATTTCTCAGTAACCGTTAGTTTGCGCCATTCGTTCATTTGACATTTTTTGTTTAGTTCTCTAAGTTCTACAGGATCTATAAGATTGGACTTTGTTGAGCCGAACACGGTGTATATATTTCGAATCGACTATTTACTAACTTTCATTCAATACCTATATTCTTCTATTTTTTTTTTCTATTCTCCCTAAATATTATAAACCATATGCTCAGTACCCGATGTCACTGTAACAAATAAGACGAATCCATTTTATATATTAAAATCCATCAAGCCGTTTAGAGTACAAGTCGTGGCAAAGGAATAGACATACAAACACACATACATACCCTCGAAAACCTTCGCAGTTGGGTAAAAAGGATCATTTTCTTATTCACCTCCCAGCCTCGCTGTACCACGAAACGCTCTCCACTTACTCCACTATACGGGGCAAACTTTACAGCCACTCTAAAGTTCATGAGCGGTTTTGACATGAGTAAATAAATTTGACTGCAGCGTTTGATTTTAATAGCGTAATGTTGCTTCACATTAACGAAGTGAAATTACGCAATTTTGCGGGGTTCAAGACCGGCGCGCGGGGACCGAAACTCGGACTAAAACTCGCCATCTTACACGAGCTAGCTAGAGTATGAACGGTTAGACAGTAAACGCAGAAGAGGTCTTCTAGTCAATTCGTTTTTTATGAGATTTGATCATTATCTTCTAGAAGCCCTGTGGTCAGTGCGGGAAGTGCTGGGAGGGGGAGATAGGTGCATGTGAAAGGGTGAGATCTAAATTAAAACTTTTTGCTAAAACGTCTTTCAATTAAATCGGGTGCTCAATAGAAGGAAGCGGGCAAACAGGCGTTTCCGTCACGTAAAATGGGGATGAAATAAAAGAAAAAAAAATAAAGAAATATATTATACTTATTTGTATATTGTGTATAAAGATTTTTATTACTATTTTTATTGTCTTTCTAAGTAGGTATTTTTAGTTTTTAATTAGATTTGAATTTAGTATTACATATATATTTAATTTGAAATAAATAAATAACTTTATGCATGCATGGCGTCCTAAAAAAGACTGATGAGGGGTGGCGCTGAGGTAGAATACGACTTGGGGCGTCTGAATCACCCCTATGTACATTATCCAATTATTTTTTTTAGTTTCGGAGTTGCGATTTTTTCTCGAGTTATCAGTGATTTTCCACTTTTGAGTTTATGTTGGCTATTACTTAGCAAATAAGTGAGATGAACGTCATCGGGTATTAGGCTAACGGGACATATTTTCTAATTCTAGCGGGACGTACGATTTTGTTTAAAAAACGGGACAAATCCCGCTTTTTCGAGACATATGGCAATTCTAGGGCCCCAAACGAGTAGTACTTCGTAGCTTTCGTTACGCTTCCGATATTCGGCAATATAAGCATTGAACCTAATAATTTATATTCGCTGATAGATGGGACTCTCCATTTATAGCCTATTGGATACACCTGCATGTCAAATAATTAATTTATTGTTTAGTTTTACTAGGTATCAATTGTATTTATTTATTGTTATAATTTGTTAATATTTTAATTTTGTGGTACTGTTTAGCTTTAGTACTTGATACGTAAATACTGTGTAAATATGTAAAAATTACTACGGGGCTAACACCTAAAAATAAATGATTATTATTATTATTATTATACTAATATTATACGTCATCTAGTTTGTGGCGATAGATATCTAAAGGCAAGTAAAAGCATTTGAAGTATCCCGTTATTTTAATTTCTGTGGTTTTGCCTAAACATGGTATGATTGCCTTCCATATATTTGAAATTTGGAGGCATAAGTTACCCTTGACATTTCAATGAGCATATTAAGCATACTTTCTGGTATTAAGTATACATTAACTTTAAAAATTCATACCAAATAGTAAAGTGCATGTTTCTTATTGCAATTTGACCTAGATTCTAGTAGCGACTCTATTCTCCATTATAGTTTAAGTATACAGCGAAAATGTCGTTAGGGTCGGGAGAGTAGAGAAAAATGTTCAGTAAATAGTGTTTCTTGAATTTTCATTTTCTTTATTTATCTTCGGCTCACACTGAGAGTGGTCGACATATATTATTCCAAAAGGATTATACTTCAAGACGTGAGTTATTCTAAAATTGAACCATTCTAAAATTGAACCATTCTAAATATCAAAGCAAAAACAAAATAAATAAATACAACCGTCCGGCCAGATATTCTTTATTTGATATAGAAACCTAAAAGCCCTACTAAATTATTAAATGCTCTAGCAAAAGTTATTCAACGATATGACAGTTAAGTTTGAATAAAAAAAATGTATTAAAATAATAAAAAAACACATCTAATTGCAAAGCGAGCATAAAATATATTTTTTTAAGTTTCCTTTTTAGGTAATGGATTTTTCTAATTATTATTTTTAGATTTAATGTTATAAGAAAAGCAGTGTGGTTCGATTTAGATTTTTCTAGCGAAATAGAGCGCGAATTTAAGATAGTTTACGTAATTTCAGTCACGATAGAACGCGGTGAATAAAAATCGTGTTTATAATTTACCATATCCACCCATTATGTCCCACTACATGAGCTTAGGCCTCCTCTCGGGATGAGGATGCTTAGAGCTTAATCCACCAGCCTGCTCCAGTTGGGTTGGTAGATTTAAACGACTGTCATCTATTGATGGCAACCGGTATCGACAGATTAACGAGATCTTCGAGGCACGGAATCAGTGATAGTTATGTACTTAAGTTAGAAAAAAGTCATTGGTACATGCCAGTTTCTGGGTTGTGAACCACGAACTTCTGAATAAAAAGCGGGCTCGCCACCACTCGGCTATCACGACACACGTCGTGTACATTTCACGCTAACAAAAGTAGCAGACATTTCGCGAAGGGTACGAAATTAAAGCATATGGGAACGGATGTGGAGCCATTGTCATTGAAATTGATGACTAGTGAGGAGTGCACTCTTGTACTAGTCGGAGTTTTCGCTAAAGAAACTAGGAATTCAGACAATCACTTAGAAATAACTCGGATAGATTTTATAGGACGAATTTAGACGTAAAATAGAAAAACAACGATTCGCCGAGCGGAACTAGACGCAATTAAATAGCAAGTATAATATAGGTTTAGGTAACGTCTTTCGTAGTGCAAGTAATAGAAAAGCGAGATAAGAAAAATCGGTCAAGTGCGATTCGGACTCGTACACGAAGGGTTTCGTACCACTGCACAATATAAAAACACGTTACTTGCATGGGGACCCCATTTAATTTGTAACTTTATTTTTTTAAATTATTTGTTGTGTCACAAAACTGAATGAAAATTTTTATTAAATAAGTTAAAAATCTATTTACAGTCATTAGAAAAAAATACCTTTATAATCCTTAAGCTTTGGAAGTCTGTTATTAGATAATAGATTTAAAAAAAAATGAATTTTGGTTGTGATTAAATTTTTTTTTTAGAGTAATTAATATAGTAATCATAACATTTAGATTTCATTATAATTGACCGTTTTCTTAGTTTTCGAAAACTTTCATAATCAAAAGGATTGATGTTCTTGAAGGAAGATACACTTGAATTTTCAAGTGTAAACAATTATCTCACAACTACCAATCATGAACGTCAAAAAAAACATGTTTCTTGTATGGGTTCCTTTAATTTTTAACTTTATGTAATTGTTAATATTTGTTGTTATAGCGGCCAAAGTAATACGTACACAGTCAGTGAAAATTCCAAGTGAGTCAGGTTTCGTTCAAATTTGGGTATAAATCTTTTTTACTGACCAGCCGATCACTATTATCATTATAATTGTTCATTATAAGGGGAGCCCACTAGTAGCAAAGGGAGCCCAATCGCTCGGCAGCGGGCGGTCTATTGCTGGTATGGTGATGTGGGACTGCTTGGGTATGTGATGTGGGTGGATGTTGATGAGTAGTTTGTGGATATTAAAAAAAAGAAAAAAAAAGAAAATTTTCTTTTCGTGAATTTGTATATTGGGGTAATCATGGTTGTGTGCATGTTGGGTATTATGGATGGGGGATAGGATGGAGATAGGAATAGGGCAACCTGAAAATCAGCGCTGAGTTGTGGGCCAGTTAATTCTGAGCACACAGCCAGCAACATGCTGAGGTTGCCCTAATTGTCATTGTATATGTACCTGGAATTGGGGATACATGTAGCTGGTAAGGTCTCTATTTGCATTGTAATGACAATAAATGTTCTTTCTTTCTTTCTTTCTTTCTTTCTTTCTTTCAAGTGTCTACGTATTACGGTTTAGGCGATACAGCCCTGTGACAGACGGACGGACGGATAGACAACGGAGCCTAAGTAATAGGGTGCACGTTGGTACTCTTGGCGCGTTGCTCAACTGTTTAATATGTATATATTTTGGGGAGCACAGTGGAGTGAACAAATAACAGTATATTATGCTCTTTACTGTGGGGAGCAGAGTGCTATGGTAAGTGTTGAAGTAGAAACACTTATGTAGAAGACAGAGGTTGTGGGGGATGGGAGAGGATGAGAATGTTACATGTCTGTTCATGCTCACTGGCAGATATTTATATTGCATACTTATGTCTACGTACCCACTACACTTAAAAAGACGAACTAGATATCTTGCTATGAAATCCTAGGCGGAATGGCATGATGACAACCATATTCGGGATCGGTAGAATATCAGCGATGGTCATGTTCGCCAGCGGCTGGCCATCATTCGATTCCGTTTACCACCTAATTTGTAAGTTTAGTGTTAAGGATTCCTATAACTGTTTTTTTTTTGTTTTTGACAATAAGTGATTGTATTATTATCATTATAAAGAAAATTTAAGTATGCATATCAGTTGTTTGGTACCCATCATACAAGCTTTGCTTAGTTTGGGACTAGATGGCGCTATGTGACATGTCCGAGATATTATTATTATTATCACCAAGAAGTTTAACTTATCTCCGCACAAAGCTGGCAAAAACTGCATTTACGGGCGCAAGCCAAGTAAGTACAGTGTTTGTGTAATTATTATTATTATATGAAGGTGCCTGATCAAGGTCACGCCTGTTATGCTTACATGACATTTCTATATGCAGTGCAGTCTCAAAGAAAGGAACCTACATCAAATCTTTCGCGCACTAGTCGCTACCACCACTTTCGATATTTTGTACTCCAGCTATACTTCATTAGCGCCGCGCAATGCCCAGCTACACTCTAAAGTGATAGTTCTATATCGGGGGTTTATTATTTCTTATTTCATACGGTTTCCATCTTATTCCTTTATAATACAACTAGCGACTCGCCCCGCCTTCGCACGGATAGCAGAGCATATGTACCTACATTTTTTTTCTCTCGTAGTGTACAAACAAAAATATTTCTTTGTATACAACATTGATAACTCCTACTTAATTAGATAAAATTAAATTATTTTATTATTAGAATAAAATTACTAGTCAAGTCCTTTGATTTGATACCCATATTGATGGAGTAGTGAAAAAAATGTGTAATTCGCCATTTTGTGGTGGCGGCCATCTTGGATTTGAAATTTGTCATAGTGTATAGTATTCTACTAGTCAAGCCCTTTCATTTGATATCCATATTGATGGAGTAGCAAAAAAATATAATGTCCGCCGTTTTGTGGCGGCGGCCATCTTGGACGGATTTACATCAAACATAGCTAAGAACACTCCCGACTGATTTACCTTTCATATAAAAAAATCCGCATCCAAATCGGTTCTTCCGTTTGGGAGCTACGATGCCACGGACAGACACACAGATACACACGTCAAACTTATAACACCCCTCTTTTTTTGTCGGGGGTTAAAAAATCGACTCACATAATACGAAAGATTTTTTTGACTGCTAGTATACGTACCAAAATGGGTTTTCCTGGGAAAACTTAATATGGATCTATACTCACACCTAATCCATTTGACTGACCAATTATTGACCCTACCTGCTTAATTTCACTTCTTACCTGCGGAAGCAAAGGCCGCGGGTTCGATTTAGGCCCTGGACGAATATTTGTGTACATAAACATGTGACAATTGTATTGTGTTGGGTCATCATCATCATCATCAGCCCATTTTTACCCCACTGCAGGGGCTTGGGCCTCCCCCAGGGTGAGGAGGGGGGCTTGGAGCTTAAGTCCACCACGCTGCTCCACTGCGGGTTGGGAACTGTAACGACCGCCATCTATTGACAGCGTCCGGGACCGACTGCTTAACGTGCCCTCCGAAGCACGGTGTCAGTGATATTGTGTTGGATGTGAAACATCTATATATACATATATATTATTTAAAAAAATCGAGTATGTATATCAATTCTTTACTACCCATAATAAAAGCTTTGGCATTAGATAGCGCTGTGTGAAATGTTCCAGGTATTATTATTATTGCTATATTATTATTAACCTCTCCTCAACTCTTAATTGCAGTTTCGATATTTCTGATATATTTTTATACACATCATAGTATATAGATATTTTCTACACAGACATTGAACAGATAAACACGTATGTCGCTGGCGGGATCGAACCCGCGACCTTTTGTTTTGCATTCAAAGTCTCCAACCACTAGATTCCTCACCTCAAGCGGTATCACACCGCAAGTGACAGTGACATCAGCGAGCGCCAAATGCGTCATCATTAGATCAACTCTTGAATTCCTTCTCCTCGACCTGGTTAGCGCCACCAGCACTGTCAAGTTGCCAACGGCACCGATGACGAATAGAACCCAGTAAATAGCCATAACAGCTCCCTGATCTCTCGCCTCGATACCAAGTGCGTCTTCTGGTGAGATCGAAGCGGTTGCAAAAATGGTTGTATTTGTAACCACATTGTCGAAATAGTCCAAAAATCGTCTATCGATTTCCGAAGTATTCGACTCAATAGAAAAGTCTTTTTTATATTGATTATTCATTTGGTAATTAGATAAAATTACGTATACGAATTAAAATTATAATAAAGTCACACATACATAAATCGACCAACTACAAATATTTTAAATGTAACAAACATTTGTTATATACAGTTAATAAAATATATAATAATTTAAATCACTTCACGTATTTCTTTAATATTTTTTAAAAATTACACAATTTTATAGCGATCGCACACAATTTTTTTAAACGAATTGTATTTTTTTGGGTATTTTACGATGCATACATAAATACAGTATTCTTGCCGATTTTCATACGATAATTCTTTAGTCATAAATAGTTACGAAAACCGAACTTTTTTCAATTTAACACGGTCCAGACGATCTGTTCTCTCGCGAATGTCGGGACGAATGCCGTACGCTCAATCTACATTCACAGAACTTCGCTATATTGCACCTGTTACGCCTCTCTGCCTTCCTCTTCAAATTCAAATCAAGCTTTTTCTTTAGTTCGGTAAGCTCTACACTGCACTCCCTATGAGTTTTGACTATATTCTTTCAGCCGAACACGCCGTATGTAATATTCCGCGTATTGAGCTGAACGTATTTCAAACTTATAGAGCGTGAAGAGCTTATCAAACTAAACAAATAAATTTAAAAAAAAAATAAGTGACAAAAAAATGAAATTTAAACTTTTTTTTTTGGTACAAACTACTTTCTCATGCATGGAAGAGAATCGAGTTTTTTGTTCGTTGAGGGCATAAACGTTGCTATCAAATTAATTTACTATATGGTTCAGGGTCTTATGTGAGGCTTTAAAACTTTTTGTTTTTATTTATTAGTTAAGTACCGCATGGCATACTTACCTATGACGTCAGGCCATTTAAAATAATGTTAAATTTTGTTCTTGCAAGAAAGAGACATGAGATACAATTTTAATAGCTTAAACGTTCTATATTCTTCAACCGAATTTTGTTATCGTTTATAGTCAATATTTATATTTTCTCGACAAATATATTATTTTCAATATCAGCCATATACCCTGTAACAGGGGCGTGCTAATTGGAAATGGCGCCGAGAGCTTTAATCGAAGTTGTGCCCCTTCGTATATATAAAATAAACACTGCAAATTAAAATAAAACTATGAGCCGTCAGGGGATGCCTGGTACGTAGGAATATGTGAAACATCAAATTTATTTTTTAGAAAAATGTAAGGTATGAAATGAATATTGAAAATGAAAAAACTGGCCAGCTACGATGCGGACACGCACACAAAGGGTTCCGTAACACCGTACAATATTTAAAAAACCTTTCTTTTCTAACTTTATTTTATTTTTATTATTTATATATTTTATGTAGCGGCCATAGTAATACACACTCCGTGAAAATTTCAAGTGTCTACCTATTAAGGTTCAGACGATAAAGCCTTGTGGCAGACGAACGGACAGCAGAGACTTAGTAACAGGGATCCCTAAAAAAACTCTTCCGAATTTATTTAAATATTTCTAATCCAATTTCTTAATAGTTATTGATTGGTTCTGTTATTTATCCACCTTGCAGTCCCATCGTCAGACCCTCCTCATCTTGTACTATGAAAAATGCTCCTAAAGGCAAATCTTATAAGTCAAAACTCTGTGTGTTACTAGTAGCCGTTGAAAGGTATCATCATCTACCTTCTAGCTCCATCACCTGACCTTTGTCACTACACAGGGTGGAAAAAATCAATGGGCCCTGAAGGGAAACCACTCTTAATGTAACCACTTTAAATCCTTATGTTAGTTTATTTTACTTAAAAGAAACATCCCTTTATATTTAAAAAGAATCAAAACTGCATTCACTGATTTTTCGAAAAGCTTACCTGAACCAGGAATCGAATCAACTAAAAAATCCAATGAAACAAGACTCGCAATTTTATTCCACTAGTCGATACAGTCAATGTTAAAGATAAAATTTCTCCAAGAAACATTAATTAGGCCTTAAAAATAAAAAATAATAATGTTCAATATATTAATATTTAATTTTATCATAAATTTTAATACACCATACAATGTATTCTAAGAAATTTGGGTTACGGGCTATTTCCGTTTAAACATTCTGCCAGAATTCTAATCTTCTTCGACGATCTCCGGGATGTTGTTTCTACACCAATTCTCCATCACGAAAATATTTGTATTTGTACTTTTTGAAAACACTAAGTACACGAGTATGGTCGATGTCTAGCTTTTGAGCAACTTCCCTAGCTTTCGCGTGGGAAAGTATGTCAAAATGTTTAGTTCAAAATGGGAAAAGTCTACATTTAGTTGCTAAATTATTCACCATTCGCGACAAAACTTTTCGAGACGGTATGTATCTGTTTGGGTACCTCTAGACCATACGACTGTAGAGCCGAATTGTAATTCTTGTTGTTTGAAAAGTAACCTTCTTATAAATAAAATTGTTCTTGATACGCCATTATTACACGATTACGACATGAGCAACAAAACGAGAAAAAAAAACGATTAAAGTTACCAAAATGAAAAAAAAAAAGTAAAACGTTCTATCTTAAACTTTTCGTCAGAACACCTTATCTAAAGAGGAAATGTGGATGTAATTAATATTACCAATAAAACGTTTTTCTTATCTAAGTCTTCAACAAGGTACTTAGAGATAAATTTGGGAGCTTATACTTATTTATTAATAGAATAAAATAGGGAGTGTTGATTTTTTAGCTGGTTCGATTCTCGATTGAGGTAAGTTTTTCCAAAAATCTGTGAATAGAGTTTCATTTCTTTTAGAAATAAAGGAATGTTTCTTTTAGTAAAATGATCTATCCTAAAAATTTTAAGTGGTTTCCCTTCAAGGCTCATTGATTTTTTCCATCTTGTATACCACGAAAAGTGCTCGTGAGGTGGGTTTATTAGTAGCAATTGATGGGTTCTGTTATCCCACCGCCAGCCCCATCATCAGATCATCGTCACCATCTGGTATGAAAAGTGCTTGCAAAGATAAATCGAATGAACCCAAACTTGATATATTTACTAGTAGCCAATAGCCATTGAAGGATTTGGTCAGCCAGTTTAAAGCTCCATCATTACATCAGCTCGATGGTACCATATTTATCGAATATCATCCAATGACATAGGTTTTGAGTTAGTTATTTGATTCAGTCAAACGTAGAGGAATTTCCCCGTAAACGGACGATCTGAGCTGCAGGAATTTATCAGCAGGTTATTGCATTATCATTGGAAATACGTAAGGATGCTTTTATTATTTAATGCCTTTAAATAATACGTATAAGTGTAATGACCGCTTGTAAAGAAGTCCAAATCGCCAACCTAATTTTAGCAATAGTTTCCGGTCATTCCACACCGTTATCAATTCATTGAAAAAACAATAATTGCCCGTTCACTGTATAGCCTAAATAAGAACGGACTTTGAATCAAACAAATTGTTTTCTGATTGGTCAAAACACCAAAGTGTCAGACATGTCAAACCAATCAGGTAGCGAAACGCCACATCAAACACCAATGTTACAACACTATAAACCACTGTCATCACTACCAAACATTACCAGTAGAATCTCCGCACTCAGATACACAAGTCATCGCTAGAATTGTGTTTTATGATGTAAATGATTTAGTGTAAAATTTTATTAAATTTATTTTATCTACGATTTAACTTTTGTTTTGCTACAACATTCTGCTGCTCGGCGAGGCGCGGTTGCGAACACGATAACCTTATCTTCTTTCTCTAAGTAAAACATTCAGACAGATGTCAACTTTCTTAAGAAGTACAAATCCATTTGTTTTCGTCCCTTGTATACGTATTGTTTTTATTCCCTCCTTAACTCGCATTAGATATTTCACACTAAAAAGTCTTAAATATTGCAAAATATTTATATTTTCTGTTATGAAAAATTTTCCTTCGCTCGTTCGCGAAAGCCCACTCACTACACGCGAGAATCTCGGGGTTATATTGTAAATTCCTTTTAATTTTTAAATTTCCTTTTGCGAATTTTGCGTCGTACTCCCTTTCAAATGGCGGGCATGTACGCCATTCTCTAATTATGACTTGCAACCTCCCAGACCAGGTTAGCATAAATACCCTCGCATTTAATCACAATAAAATGTAAACAATATCGTTGAATCCTAACATGAAGTGTTGTTTCAACACTATCAACGAGAAAATTTCTTTTTCCTTGCTGTGCTCTCTTAGAAGTTAATGCGAAGTCAACAATACTACACATACCTCACGTTACAACTTTGCGAACCGGCGCTAGTAAGGAAAATGTTCTACTAATAATAATAATAATACATGGGACTTCCCACACAGCGTCATCTAGTCCCAAAGTAAGCAAGTATTATGCTTGTGTTATGGGTTACTAGACAACTAATATACATACTTAAATATTCTTTATAGTATATACATATATAAATATTTTTTTTCGAAGACATCACATACATATAACAACCAAGACCCGGTACCAGTATCAATATTCATCATATTAATACTGCCCCGACCTGGAATTCGAACCCAGGACTTCCAGCTCCGTAGGCAGGATCGCTACCCACTAGGCTAAGCGGTCGTCTACTTCAAGATTACTTTACTTTATCTTCTTTAACTGTTTGATTTGGTGTTAAAATTCAAATGAGCATTGTCTATTGAGATCATAACCCCTGTTATACTAGATTCACTTTTAAAGAAATGCGTTTTACCTTTTTAGGGGGCTCAGATGCTTGTCGATTTTAAACGTATTTCACGGGTTATGAAATGTTATTGAAATCTTAATCATAATTCTTATTCTAATATAACATATAAAATTATAGGTGGATTAAAAAAAAATACGCCAAGACGCTATTTCATAACTTACGATTTAATAATATTTCGAATTTATTTACAATAAAATTCATCTTTTTTTACATCAGTTATTGTCGTGGTGTGAATTTCACATAAATGGGCGTTGCCGGTCGCAGCACTAGATCAGCTACCAGCGTGATCTGATGGGGTCTGGAGCCTTCCACGGAACTGAGAATGAACTCGCGACAGACTTCGCTCAGCGCACACTTCATTTCTTGCATGGCGAATCGCTGACCTACAAACATGAGACATATTATCACTATCAACATATTTATACAGTCTTAATATAGACGCGTCTACTGCGCTTTGGTAACGATCTCTATACACAGAAATCCTCAACTTGTTAATATTCGTTTTGCTAACGAGCTGACCTCCAATAACAGACCATTTTGTCGAGGTACCCACCAAAGTAGGTTAAGATTCTATAAGTAGAACATCTTCGCGATAAATATGCGACATAAGTGGGAAGAAGCGGTGCGGTAGGGCAGAGGACGCTTGTCGGCCATCACTACTGCGAGCGTCGCGTGAGCAGACAAAAAAGGTTTAGTTAACTTTAAAAAAGGTATTAAAATATCACAGAAGTTTACGTGTGTCTAACAGATTTGATATATATGCAAATCGACGGAAAAAAAGATATTTGTTCGTAATTATGCGATGTCGACTTCTCTTTACTTGTGTCTCGTGCTAAATATTAGTAAACTGGCGTTAGTACCGAAGACGACTTACTCGGGGCGCGCGCTCCAAGTACTTTGTACCTACGCTCTAAAAAAAAAACCGCTGTAGTTGAACATGTGACATTCTAAGATATCAGGCAGAAACAATCAGAAAGAGTAAAATACCGCGTTGTGATTATTAAATGTGAGGAAAAAAAGTACATACGGTTTATATTATACACGTATATATTATACGGCCATTGATAATGTCATAATGGTTTAAGAAAGAGGTAAAGTTTATTACTAACGCAGTAAAATTTAATGGACAACATTGAATTTTAGGCAAGGTATAGTTCGTCTTAAAGCTTTATGGCGGATCGGAATACAACGCTAAAAGCGTGCTTGCGCAGGTACAATCATATACCCCTGGCTCCACTGCGTCCCGCTACACTTAAAACTGGTTACTGCGACGCGACTGGTGCGTACGTTCACATCCGCCATAAAGTTTGATTGAAACTGTACTGAAGTTAAAAACCATTTGTTGATTTTTGCCTCCTCATCCTGCCAATGCAGTTTATTTCAAGATTTATAAAATCAGGCCTTATGTCTTTGGTGCTTTGAAAAAAACGTACTTTCAGGTATCCAGACTTTTATTATTCCTAAAAAAACACAAAGCTGACTGACTAGTATCAAGTGTGTACGTAGTCTCGGCTCGTAATGCGATGTTTTTTTACTCGTAAATTATAAATTTTAAACTGATAAAAAAACGTCCAAATATAGGATTTCGTTCCGGGTGGAAGGAAGGGGGGGGGGGGTGTCTGCTGGTCATTTAGAAAAGTCGTTGTTTGAGCGCGTCCTCTTCAACTATATATAAATATGATACGATACGATAAATACCGATTGTTACCGGAGATCACCCGGAGATATAACATACAAAGTTTGTGTTTTTATCACCCGCTCGTGACGTTTGGTGCCGCTACGTACAAATTACACACGTTAGCCTAAGCAATGTAACCGAGTGACGTCATGGCACAATTTCTTTAAAAAAAATGTATCTTCGGCATTTTTTTGATATCAATAAAATGCTTCCACTGATTAGTTTTTCTTAATAAATATAACATTTTCCTATCAAAAACAAAAATGATGAGACGCGCTTATTCTATGCATTATTATACGATAACTTGTTTATTATTTGTCACTGTAATCAGAAATATTATTACATTATTTTTACTTAGTGATTCATTACGAACAAGTAAGTACACATTGTAGCGTACAAGCTTAGTAAAATCAATCGACCCTGCTGCCGAGAGCTTCCGCAACCATCGAGCTTACTGGCCTACAACCTGCAACCCGCTGGCACGATACATGCGACCAGGGCCTGGCGCCGTCGTCGCACCCAAGTCTACATGGAACACGGCAAGATGACAATATGATATGGCCATATGACAAAGGTCACCTGAAGACCAGTACCGCTGCATCAAAAATTAGGGACCATTCCCGAGTGTAAGAACCCTTCAGATTCCAGTTTCTCAATTATTTGTTGGTGAGAGGCCGTCGGACAAGTCCGTATGTTTTTATTGTAAGAATAAATGTATGTTGTTCAACATATTGTATTTTATTCATCTCTCGCATCTCGACACCACAATACGTAGACGTCATTTAGTACGTTCCTTGAAGTAATATTTTATTATTCCGCTGCTGAGTCGTCTTGGTAACCCTTTTCTTTGAACATTTATCTTAATGTAACGCATTCCTACCTTTTCGTCATTTCTTCCAATTTTTTTTTTACCTTTCCATTTCTTACCGTCACAACCTAATGTACCAATATACGTCAAAATCAGTGTATAAACAGATTTCATACGTCGCATAGTTGTGCATGACAATATCGACACATACTTATCGATATTTTTGAAAAACTTATAAATAACTAACTTAACTTCATTTCATATTTGTTACCTACCTGTGGTACTTGTGTTTATTTGTCTTGCTACTAAGTTTAATATTGCTATTTTCGTAAATTGTTTAAAATTATGGCGCTGGCGTTCCAAAATATGTATACAAACAGAAAACAAACTTTAGTAAAGATAATATTTGGAGACTACAAAGTGCCAGAAACAAAAACCATTAAAATAGTTTCTAACATAGATAGTTGTTAGGATGGTTATAGAGAAATTGAATCATCTGTAAAAACAAAATCAAACGCGATGGTTTTGTCAGTAACATCATTCATAGGGCATCCATCCATATCAGCCCATTATGCCCCACTTCAGGCGCTTAGGCCTCCCCTCCGGACAAGGGTGCTTGGAGCTTAATCCATCACGCTGCTCCAGTGCGGGTTGGTGGGTTGATAGGTACCTAGTACTTAAGTAATAAAAAGTCACTGCTACATGCTGGTTTTCGGGATTCGAACCACGACCTTCTGAACAAGAAGCGGGCTCGCCACCACTTCGCTAGCACGACCCATAGGGGTATCACCATTTGGTATACGCACCGGTTTAAGTGATGATTTGACAATAAAAAAATTAAATGCCTCTGAGGTGGGAGGCCCCATGTATGCGAGGACAGTATCAAATTACGTTAAAGATGGGAAAATTGAGTAATTATTATTTTAGAAGCACGGCCGTATTTTATATTTTCGTCGTCACAAAACCGTATTCACCATAAAGTAAATTAATTTGACAACAGCGTTCGGTTTTAATCATGTTTTAATAGAGTCGTAAATCATCATCATCAGCCCATTTTTACCCCACTGCAGGGGCTTAGGCCTCCCCCAGGGTGAGGAGGGGGGCTTGGAGCTTAAGTCCACCACGCTGTTCCACTGCGGGTTGGGAACTGTAACGACCGCCATCTATTGACAGCGTCCGGGATCGACTGCTTAACGTGCCCTCCGAAGCACGGTGTCAGTGATATTGTGTACTTAAGTCAGAAAAACTCATTGGTACACACCCGGATTCGAACCATGGCCCTATGGGGCCTTATAAATTTGAAACAGACTCGTTGCACTCTGGGCTATCACGAGTCGTAAATGTCACTTCACAATATCGAAGTGACATTACGCAATTTTGCGGGCTTGAAGACGGCGCGCAGGGATTTCTCGGGGGTGAAGACTGGCGCGCGGGGACCTTGCGCACTGAAACTCGCACTAAAACTCGCCATCTTACACGAGCTAGCTAGAATATGAGTGGTTAGACGGTATACGTAGAAGAGGGCTTCTAGTCAATTCGTACTTCAGTGGTGTTCACAGCTTAAAATATTTTTATAGAAATACTAGAAATAATACATAGTAGACGTCAATGTCGATTAATCACAATATGATAATTTAATTTTTAACTGTGACAAAAATCTTTTATTACACTTTAGCTCGGTGTACTTAGTTTGTACTTAAGACATTTAATGAAAAGAAAGTATTGTAAAAATTAAAAAATAATTTAACCCTGTCCAATTTCGAGCTGTTTAAAATGCTCTATTGATAGTAACACCGCTAAACTATTCGATCGCTCATGAAGCATTGTTCCTTTATGTAATTTTTTAACCTCCGACATGGAAATTGGACACCCAATGGGGTGTACCAAGCAACACTTCATAATGATGAAGAAAAAGAGTGGCGTGGGTGCGAATGTTAGTGGTTTATTTAAAATGTATTCTAATTCTAGATTTATGAGATCATGTTCTGGATAAGGCCCTGTTAAATCTGGGGTCCAGCATAGCTGTACGCTTAATATTAGGTCTTAACCTATGAAGTTGCCGTTTTGTATGAAATAAGTTATAGTAATTTTTTTTTTTCAAACATCTTTATTTCTGTTATTCAAAGGAATCACCCGTGCAATCGATGCATCTTTGCCAACGCAGTGGCAGTTTATTGATGCCCTTCTTGTAAAAACCAACTGGACGGGAGGCAACAAACTCTTAAAAAGGCATTTAGTACTGTCTCTCGGAAATTGATTTTTTTTTCGTTAAAAAGTTGTCCAAATTTTGAAAAAAACTAATAGTCAGTAGGTGCAAGATCTGGTGAGTATGGCGGATGAGGGAGAACTTCCAACCCCAACTCTAGCAACTAGGAGACTGTTTATTGTCGGGATCGCGCGTTGTCGTGAAGGAGCAGCGGGGACGACTGATTGACTAAAGCTGGTCGCAGACGTGCGAGCTTCTCCATGAATGTCTTCAGTTCTTCACAGTGCACAGCGTACGTTGCGCTGGCGATCCTTTTTGTAAATTCCCCTCTATCAAGCTTTTTTTACTTTGCCAATTTGTCGCAAATGGTCCAATATTGTTTTAATGTTAACGTCAAAAGCTGCTGCTAGTTCAGCTGTAGTTTGAGTATCATCAGCTTCCACAATCGCCTACAATTCAACATTGTTGACCAAAGTGTCCGGACGACTACGAGCTTCATTATTCAAGTCATAATTTCCAGAACGGAAGCGGGCAAACCAATAACGGATTGTGCGTTCGTTTGTTAAGTAATCTCCGTAAACGTTATGGATGTAACGTGCCGTTCGTGTCGCATTAGTGCCACGACGGAACTCATATTCCATAATAACACGATTTTTTAAAGGGATGGACACTTTAAAAAATCGTATTTATGTATTAAACTAACACACTGTAAAATTAATAAATGTTATTTGCAATAAAAAAAAAATTTTTTTTGTAGCAATATTTATGGCTAGACTATGTATATTCGAAAACATAATTAATGCACGTAAAAAAAATATTATTAAAAAGAAATTGTGATCGGCATAATGTTAATACTAGAAACAAAGATAAACTTGCTAACCATGTCAGCCGCCTCAATAAAATCACAAAATCTTTTAAATGGCAATTATATGCTTTTACAATAAAATCCTGGTTGACATTCAGGATCTACCCCTTAACAAGTTTAAAATTACAATAAAACGAAAGCTCTATGCAAAAGCTTATTTTAAAGTATCAGACTACTTAGATGATAAAAATCCATGGTACTAAGCCCCTCGCCTATCTATATTTTTTTTTTTAAAAGAGCGTCCCTCAGTTTCTTGCGTATTCTTCTGAGAGGAACCAGCACTTTTGAATGCGCCTTTGTGGTGACGTTCTTCCACAAAGTAATAAAATTCATTCTTGTGACGTATTTCAAGATTATGTTACATTACTATGAAATAAAGATATTTGATTTGGGGCCTAGACGTTGTTGTGGTGTATACGTTATTATTATTATTATTGTTTGATTTGATACCGGCGATGGACATAAACGATTAAATATAATTTGTTAAACAAGCCGTCGATTTGCTTGAGACAAGTTACGTTCTGTCGATGTTTGCCAACGTTACGTAAACGTGTCAATAGGGTTACAGTAAATTTGCGTAGGAATATTAATTTCCAAAACCAATCAAACTTTCCAGAATTTACGGGGTCATTAAGGAAGGGTGTCCCTAGGGCGGTACGTTTTTTTTTTGGACTTCGCATTAATATCGAATTTACGGCTCTTTATTTTCAAAAACGAAGAACCGACGGAAATCATGTTTTTCAGGAATTTATTCTAAAACAACTGAATAAGATACCAAAAAAACAAAAACATACCGCCCTGTGACAGTATTTCTCCTATTACATATATTTTTCTGTAAATATTAATACAGAAATACAGCGAGCATAAGTTACGGGCCGAACCCTCTTTTTGTGTGAAAAGCCCCTTAATGGGTAAATAAACAATACTCACCAATACAATTCCTGGGACCCGCGCTGAAAGGTATATAAGAATACGGATGCTTGTTTGGTGGTCCATGCAAAAATCTTTCCGGTTGGAATTTGTGAGGTTGTTCATAGAAATCGGGGCGACGATGCATGTCGTAAATATGTATTGCTATTTCACTGCCAGCTGGTACTTTGAGGTCACCTAGTGAAATAAACAAAATACAAAGTCTATTAACGGTTTTCATTTGATATTAAGCCTAACATTCACGTACGGTTTGGTACGCTTTGCATATAATGATAATAATATCGACGAAAGTAATGAGACACTTATTCTAAGGTCGCGAGTTCGATTTCCGCCCGGGACAAATATTTGTGTGCATTAACATGTCTATTTGTTCCGTGTCTGGGTGTAAAAGTATTTATATATGTATATGTTGTAAAAAAATAATATTTAAGTATCTATATCAGTTGTGTGGTACCCCATGACACAAGCATAATACTTGCTTACTTTGGGACTAGATAGCGCTGTGTGGGATGTCCCAGATATTATTATTATTATTCTAATATGTTGCAGAACATTCTAGGTACTTCTAATGTGAAGGTATATAAAACCGTCCTCGCGATCTGTTTAGTCAGTTTGAAGAAAAATGGACCAGCGACAAGTTCAAACGTTATACTTATACGAGTACTTGTTAAGCCACAGTACGCGGGCTACGGCTGACAATATCAACACTGCATTGGGCACTGGAAGTATAAGCCATGCCACGGTGTCCCGATGGTTAAATCGTTTTAAATCAGGAGACAGGAGCCTTGAAAGTCAGCCACGCTCAGGACGACCACCCGCATTGAATGATGACGAACTGCAGTCGAATTTGGATGCTACCGCTCGTGAATTAGCGGAAGCACATAACTGTAGTCACCGCACCGTGGAAAACCATCTGCATGAGCTTGGGTACCGAAAAGTTTTGGCTCGGTGGATACTACATCCTTACAGACGCCAGTCGTGCAGTCTGTGTCGCTATCTGTCAATAACTTTTGCTGCGACCCCGACGTAAAGAGTTTTTGTCTGATCTAGTTATTGGAGATGAATGATGTATTCATTACAAGAACGATACACGTCGTGCTTTTTGGCTGCCTCGAGAAGAAACGCCGCTAACTCAACCGAAGCTGAGTAGAAAGAACCGCTGAAAAGTTTTACTGTTTCTGGAACCCGCAAGGCATGCTGTTTTATTAACTACTACACAATGAAACTATAAATGCTGACAAATTTTCAACCCAGTTCACCAAACTATCTACTGCTATAAAGAAAAAACGAATAAGACGAGTCAATGTAGCTTTACTACACGATAACGCTCGACCTAACGTCGCATCTGCCGTTTGTCAACAGCTGGAGAACTTGGGCTGGGAGACTATACCCCATCCACCTTATTCCCCAGACCTCGCCCCATCAGACTAACATAAGAGCCCTGAAACAATATTTGCGGGGCAAACAATTTAATGAATGAGTTGAGCAACTTTTTCTAGGCACAGCCATCAGAGTTCTGACCGAAAGGCATCCAAACTTTGCCGGATCGGATTTGCCGGCAAGAAGTCATAGATGATCAAGGTAATTACATCATTGACTAACTAAGCTTTTTGTATTGTAATCATAATAGGAAATACAAAACGTAAACCATGTGGCTCATTACTTTTGTGCCCACCCAATATATTAATATCTGAGACATTCCACACAGCGCCATCAAGTCCTAAAGTAAACAAGTATTATGCTTGTATTATAGGGTGTTAGACAATCGATATGTATACTTAAATATTCTTTTTAATATATACATACATAGATACCTTTACACGCAAACACGGTACAAATATATGTTCATGCACACAAATATTTGTTTCGGACGCGAATCGAACCCGTGACCTTTGGCTCGGAAATAAGGGTCTCTAACCACTCGGCCAGTCAAAGTATGTTTGAATATATGTATTACATATAGTACTTCTGTTCAATGTTAGTGTAGGTATGATTAGATCTATAGGAGCAAACGTCGTTGTAGCACATGTACATAATCCGATTAAAATGTTGAGCGGAAAGGACTTTGTCGTACTAAATCTAGATAAAATAATTTGTGATAGCAACGCCATCCTATCGATGTAACATTTTAATTAGTACAAATATTTTTATTGATACTAACAATAATTTGAGTTTCGATTAAGATTACGATAACGAAGTATATGCCAAAATTAATTTAACTGGCATTTATTTCGAAATTGAAAGCTAAAATTACTGTGCTATAATTGTTGACTTTATTTTTGTATGTTTTTGATTTTATTATGTTTGAATTTGCATTTATATTATACGCAACGAAACGTAAACTCGCTGGTTCTTCCTGCACACGGCGCGCGGCGCATGCGCAGACGGGCAGGGTTTTGACGTAGTTATGCCGTATTAATTCCTACATTTTTGAAGTGGCAATGGGCCGATCACATTTGTGATAGAACTGATAACCGATGGGGTAGACGCGTTCTCGAGTGAAGGCAACGCACCGGGAAGCGAAGCGTTGGACGCCTTTCGGTTAGGTGGCTAGATAACCTAAAGCACCATACCAGGGATAATTGAATACGAAAGGCGGAGGACTGTGTATGGTGGCGAGCCTTATCCTGCAGTGAAGAGCCACGGGCTGATGATGATGACTATTTTCAATAAATTCACTAATGTCACACGACTTTTGACCTCAAGGTCATCTTACTAGTCTTACTACTATAAATTTACATTACTACGAATAGGTCGGTTGTCACCATCGGTAAGTATGGGCCCTGCTTTTATTTATCAACACACTCTAATATCTATTACCTCTCGTGACTCCGTTTTTGGTTAAAGGATACCAGAATACCGGCTGTACATTCCCACCACTCCCAATCTAAACTACAACCTACGCTCAGTCATATATCTACGTTCCCTACAGTTATCGGGACTTGTTCTTATCAGACATTACGTCTGGCTGAAGGTCGAACGAATTGATTGATAGATTGATAGTTTTTATATTTTTTCCGGAAATATAGACCAATCTATATCTTCCTCTTAAAATTAAAAAAAAAATCTGTGATTTCCTTAGTTATTTCTTTCCAAAAAATGATTAATGAAATATCCCTATGTCGTTATCTGGACAAATGTTAACGATTTGCTTTATCTTAGACTAAATAAAGTCTAATATTTTTAATGATTCATGAGGATTACAATTTCATTTGACATAGTGACCTCACCTCAATATTGTTTTATTTACTTACAGCCTTGGTTGTTCACTATGGAAAGCAGCGCAATAAGCTCAACCGCCCAGATGACGTCATAGCGACAATTTCAACGTCAGATGAATTTTCATGAATATCTAGCAAAATAGTAGGTAAATAAAAAAATTATGTTGTTAGAGGGGTTTTTCTAAAACATTATTTTTTTTTAAATTTATATAACAATTAGCGTAACTTTACAATTTTGGTTCCAAGGCAATGAGCGAGTCATGTAATTTTTGCATTTTATAGAAATATATCTATTAAGAAAAACTGCTGATGAAGATGAAGAAGATGCTGGCTGCTGGGGGATTGAAGCCAAACGTTTCGTCGCGAGCATCGGCCGTCGTCTAAAAGAGAGGGGATTCGACCCCTGTTCCGGTTCCTTCCTGGTGCAAAGAATTGCCATTACAATTCAGCGCGGCAATGCGATGAGCGTCATGGGCACATTTGCGTCGGGGGCGACGAGGGGTGGATTATTGGATTAGTTTTATTTTTTATTATTATTATTTTTGTGTATTATTTCATATCATTTAATTTTGTGTCATTCTTGCATGTAAACGAAAATATACATGATCTTTGTTTATCCATTGGCTATTTCGAAAACGAAATACAATTAATTTCGCTCGATTTAAGAAAAACTTATAAGTGAAAGAATTTTATTGATATCTACAAAAATGCCGAAAATACAATTTTTTTAAATAAATTGTGCTATGACGTCACTCGGTTACATTACTATGGGCTAACGTGGATAATTTGTACGTAGCGGCACCGAGTGACGTCACGAGCGGGTCGTAAAAACACAAACATTGATTTGTTGTATCTCCGGTAAGAATCGGTATTTTCTGGAAATGCAAAAAGTATAGTCATCAGTTTCTTATACTCTAGCGTGTGAAATAACGTTTGATATATAGTTTTGTTGAAGAGGACGCCCTCATTGCGACATATTACTGGTAACCGAACGATCTTTTCCGAAATACTGTCTGTAGCTACAATTTTATATTTACCTAAAGTAAAATCTTCAGATATTTCTCTCGCTATGAATGGAACACTGGGATAAAGCCGCAGCGTCTCTTTGACCACAGCATCCAAATATTTCATCTCGGCCAACTCGCTCGCTCCCACCGGTCGATCCGAACCGCAGATTTCAACAGACTCTTCGTATATTTTGTCCTGTGTGATCATTCGTATTCATTAATATTTCTAAAGAATACTATTAAAATAAAATAAAAATACATTTATTTGGCATTCTGCTATGGGGCAAGGCCGCTGACATTCAAACAATATTTGTTCTGCAGAAAAGGGCTATTCGAGCTATATATAAATTAAAATCTAGAGATAGTGTAAAAGCTTATTTTAGAGAAGGTAATATTTTGACAGTCCCTTGTCAGTATATTTATGAAAATATAATTTATGTACATAAAAACATAAATGCTTTCTCTAGGGTGGGTGATGGCCACAACTTAAATACAAGACATAAGCATATGTTATCAATTCCTAGGTTCAGGCTCTCAAAGGTTAATAATTCTTTCATGGGAAACTGTATCCGTTTTAATAATAAAATTCCAAAAGAAATGTTAGACTTGAATTCTAATCAATTTATAAAGCGAGTTAAAGTCCAACTCATGAAAAAAGCTTACTATTGTATTAGCGAGTATTTAAATGATAAGTGCGCATGGACATCATTGTAATAGTTGCAAGCACTTTAAATTATAAAAAAAAAAGAAAACAACAATGAAGTAAAACATATTTTCAAATAAAATAAACAGGGAGGAGTTTCTTGCCGGTTCTTCTCCTTCTAGTTTTTGAACCGGTACTCAATTAACTTTGACTTTCAATAAGTGTGTGTAAACATCTTATATTGAATAAAAACTTTTTGAATTTGAATTTGAATTTATATTCAAATGCTAAGAACTCTGCTGTCACTAAATCAAAGCAGGTTCGTACGCGACTATACGCGACCATTATAAGAAAAACACTTTTTGATTTTTGAGCACAAAAATTTTTGATGTTTCTTATATTTTTAGTAGATTTAAGGCATCCTCTCTTTTATCCATCTTTTTTTTCTTGTTTGGTGTGCCCTCTATGACAGGGTCCACAATAATTACAGCATGTCTATTTTCTATGTAAGGTAAATGTATGCTAAAAACTGTGGAACGCAATAAAATTGAATTGAATTGAATTGAACGCTGCAAGAAACTTAAAAGTGGCTTGTTTTTTTTAGAGACGGCCATGTTACGGCACTACAAACCAACATTGTCTAAAAAATTAAGTGGATCAGAGCTATTTCATTCCAAGCATTTTTATCGTTCATATATTGTTTTAAGTTGTAATATGCCTGAGACACAGTTGTCGTTTTAGATAATGTTTTAATTTTTTTATTTACAAGTTTATAATATTGTTTAGAAGTTTATTATAAAATCTTACACAATTACTTTTGAATGAATTACTTATTTTATGGAGCCAAGAAGGGAGTGGGAGTTTATGTTTATTCCTAGTATTAACATATCACAATTCTTTTTGAATTTGTTATAATTTTTATGAACTACAATACATTTTCATAAATATGCTAACAATGCACAGTCATTATATTATTTTCTATGAATTTATCTCTCAGTAAAATAAGTACTAGAGATTTACTTATAATGCAAACTACTATTGTCCTACAGAAAAACAACCTTTTTCTGTAGGACAACAATATTATTGATATCAGCAGCACTACTGCACAGCAAAGAGCATGTTTCAGCAAACCATGATATGACTTCTATCAGTATGTTATCATCTGCTTGAGATGTTACGTATTCGTCAACAGAAAATGGAAGGAGAGGGATACCCGATGACGTTTAGACCATGTTTAGACATTCGATGTCGAAAGTCCGTGTGGTACTTCTTTATTTTTGGTTTCATATGACGATCGAGATATTTCACTTATTCAATTAGGTAACTGTCTAAAAACATTCATTCATTTTTTAAACGACTTCAAAAAAGAAGGAGGTTTCTCAATTCGACCGTATATATGTTTTTTTTTTATGTGTGTTCAGAGATAACTTCGTAGTTTATGAACCGAATTGGATATATTTTTTTGTTGGAAAGGAGGTATCTCCAGAGTGGTACCATGATAAGGAAACCAGGATCTGATGATGGCATCTCAAAGAAATCGAGAGAACCTTCGAAAATGGTACTTTAAAGAATCATATTTTAAGTATTTTTATGAAGTACTACCACTAGTACTATTTAATGAAGGTCGGGCATCGGTCTGATGATTGAGCTGAAACACAGTCGAGGGAACTCCTCAACGATTTACAGCAATTACCTGGTGTTTGGACTTGATTCACTTCTATTGATGAGAACTTTGCACCCATATGAGTTATAAGTGCCATTTCAGGTCTGATTATGACGACCATACACAGTCGAGGGAACTCCTCAACAATTTACAACAATTGCCTAGTGTTTAGACTTAATTCACTTCTATTGATGAGAACTTTGCACCCATATGGGTTATAAGTAACATTACAGGTCTGATGATGCAGACCATACACAGTCGAAGGAACTCCTTAACGATTTACAGCAATTACCTGGTGTTTGGACTTAATTCATTTCTATTGATGAGAACTTTGCACTTATATGAGTTATAAGTGCCATTACAGGTCTGATGATGGAAACCATAGACATTCGAGGGAATTCCTCGACGATTTACAGGAGTTACCTTTTGTTGGGTTTACTTCATCCGGTTCAATATGCCAAAATGTTCAGTTCGCACAAAAATAATACCTAATTAAGATTGAAGTTTTACTTAGGAATACCACTACCTACTAGGCATGCTGATGCGTCAATTTGGACACTTAATTGAAGTTGCGTAATCGCGGCGTTGTCTCATTTGAGTAACGCGTTTAGAAGCCCCATTTATACTAAATACAAATAAGTTACAGATGTGTACAACGAAAAACTGAAAAATAAAATAAACTTTACAAAAAAAGTAAAAACTGACTTCAAAAACATAAACTAAATAGTTAAAAATAAAATTTACACTTAAAAAAAAGGAGCATTAATAGGCGGCATATAGTTAATGAAGTCGGTGCCAAATCAGACACACATAGTTTTAATATTAAATTCCGTAATTCATATCTCAAAGTTTATTACAATTATTAAGTAATCAAAATATATTGTCATATATTTTGATTACTAAATAATAACGCCTTCGTTAGTACATACCTACAGTCAATATAGTTATTGTGGTTAGAAATTATTTGCACGATTTACTTTGGTAAGTATTGCTTTGAAAAATAATATGAAACTGACATTTTCTCATGAAACTCGAATACCAAACCAGATTTATGTTTCAAACTTCAAAGAGTTTCCCGAAAATATGTTATTATAAAGTTCTTAATTACGTAGTTCCAAGCAGAATATAAAAATAGATCATTAAATTGGTCTAGTGGTCGGAGACGCCGACTGCAGGCAGGTCACGGATTCGATTCCCTCCCGGGACAAATATTTTTGTGCATGAATATATATTTGTTCTGTGTCTGGGTGTAATAAACATAGAGTTATTTTATTAACAGTGCACAAATATTTTTGGTGGTTTAGTCACGTTCAGTATCGATAATAATAGGTCGGGAAGTAAGTCATTTTGTGTTTAGTAGATCTGAAGCTTTAATCTTTCCTTAATTTTACCATCTGTATGTGATTGAGCAGTTCCCCGTGGTCCTATTGAGTTGGCCCATTAACGGGTCGAAGGGGATTTTTTCCCCGTGGTCTTTATTGGCTTTAATACATCGAACTATGAATGTAGCAGACTAGAGTAGCCGCCTTACATTCAACGGTATGTAAAATTGTGACGAGTAATATACAAACACCTAGGCATATCACAAAATCTAGGTAACCAATCGCGTGGGCTTCACGCGTGTTCCACCCTTCCCTTCCTCATCCTATTGCACAAATATGATATCTTTGGTTTTCGAATTATTTAAACGGCCAGCTTAACTCCTTATTATTATAATGTATTAAACTTTAAACTTTAAACAATGTTAACTATGAATTGTACTTTAATACAATTCATAGTTAAAATTTTTAATGAAAATAGAAATACAATACCTGTACGCAATAAAAAAAAAACTGATTGGCAGTTATAGGAACTGCCGATAGAAGTGAAAACTAAGAACTTTTAGTATTAAAATTTGAATTTTCATAAATTATCAACATCAATCTGGTTTTCACGGTTTTCACATCTATTGACACTCCGAGCAATGACGCAGCTGCCAGCGACACGAAACTGAGTAACGCTCTGGCCTTACTCCCCACACTCAGCAGTTAGTAGTGGGGATATAGGGAACAACCGGCTTCTCGTGTGAAAGCTGATTGATCCTTATATCTCCCCCACTTATATTATTTAGCGTGACGTGTTTTCGTGCTGTTTTAGGCTCACCCCGTGCCATAAGAAGTTTCACTTCAAAAATAATGATTTTCACATACTTATTAATTTATTCCCCATTTTAATAGGTCTTCCAATGTAAATAATTAGTGAAAGGCATATAGTACTCGGAGAAGAGAAGTGTTCAGGGAAAGGGATAGAGAGTGCCGAACCGGTCTTAAAGCTGTTAAAATATGAATAGAAAATGGACCCACGTGTAAAATGAAAACATTTATGACCATAAAATCGTATGGAAAGGTTCGGTTGAAAATGATTTCGGTTTATATAAATAGCAGTTTAAATAAATGAAAAATGTGTCTATTATTTACATCGAAGAGTAAAATATTGCAATTTGCACGCAGTAAAAAAAATATATCTGTATTTTTAAGCGACTTCAAAAAAGAAGGAGGTTACTCAATTCGACCGTATATATGTTTTTTTTTTTTTATGTGTGTTCAGGCATAACTTCGTTGTTTATGAACCGAATTGGATGATTTTTTTTTTGTGAAAGGGAGATATCTCCGAAATGGTACCATGATAAGGGAACCAGGATCTGATGATGGCATCCCAGAGAAATAGAGGGCAACCTTCGAAAATCGTATTTTAAAGTATCGTATTTTAAGCATTTTAATAAAGTACTACTACTAGTACTATTTAATGAAGGTCGAGAGTCGATCTGATGATGGAGCTGAAAGACAGTCGAGGGAACTCCTCAACGACTTACAGCAATTACCTGGTGTTTGGACTTGATTCATTTCTATTGATGAGATCTTTGCACCCATATGGGTTATAAGTACCATTACAGGTCTGATGATGGAGACCATACACAGTCGAAGGAACTCCTAAACGATTTATAGCAATTACCTGGTGTTTGGACTTGATTCATTTCTATTGATGAGATCTTTGCACCTATATGGATTATAAGTGCCATTACAGGTCTGATGATGGAGACCATACACAATCGAGGGAACTCCTCAACGATTTACAGCAATTACCTGGTGTTTGGAATTGATTCATTTCTATTAATGAGAACTTTGCAACCATTTGGGTTATAAGTATCATTACAGGTCTGATGATGGAGACCATACACAGTCGAAGGAACTCCTTAACGATTTATAGCAATTACCTGGTGTTTGGACTTGCTTCATTTCTATTGATGAGATCTTTGCACCCATATGGATTATAAGTGCCATTACAGGTCTGATGATGGAGACCATACACAATCGAAGGAACTTCTCAACGATTTACAGCAATTACCTGGTGTTTGGACTTAATTCATACGGTTGAATATGCCAAAATGTTCAGTTCGCACAAAAATAATAATTAAGATTGAAGTTTTACATAGGAATACCACTGCCTACTAGGCATGCTGATGCGTCAATTTGACACTGAATTTACGTTGCGTAATCGCGGTGCTGTCTCATTAGAGTAGCGCGTTTAGTAGCCCCATTTATACTAAATACAAATAAGTTACAGATGCGTTCAACTAAAAATTGAAAAATAAAATACTTAATTTAAAAAAAAATTAAAAACCGACTTCAAAAACATAAACTAAAAAGTTAAAAATAAAATTTTCACTTTAAAGAAAGGAGCATTAACAGGCGGCATATAGTTAATGAAGTCGGTGCCAACTCAGACACTTTAAATGGGTACTTACCAGGTAATAACAATTACAACAATCTTTATAACTATAACAAATATAGAACACAATTTAAAGTGTCTGAGTGAGTAGGCACCGACTTCATTAACTATATGCCGCCTGTTAATGCTCCTTTCTTTAAAGTGAAAATTTTATTTTTAACTTTTTAGTTTATGTTTTTGAAGTCGGTTTTTAATTTTTTTTTAAATTATTTATAAAGATATCTAAGTTTGTGTACGAGGGTGGGTTGATAACTACTTAGCCTAACCTGATTCTAAGTATAAAAATTTAGAAAAAAATAATGTTATACTATAAATTGGTCTTGTAACTGGCCACATATAAAATTACAAGCCAGATAAGCCATTATTTTATTTATTAAATGTTATTTAAAAAAGCGTTGTCACGGATTATTTTGTTACGAATGAAATCGAGGAGCGTGCTGACATAGGTCATAGTACACCATCATATGCAATAGTAAAAAAGTGGGTAGCTGAATTTAAACGAGGCCGTACAAACGTTCAAGATGAACACCGACCTGGGCGTCCAAAAAGTGTTACAATTCCGAAATGGTATTTAAAGTACATGACATGATTTTAGCAGACCGATGTTTGAAATTATTAGAGATTGCTGACGCAGTATGTGTTTCTAAGGAACGGCTATATTATATTTTAGCCTTAGATTAGCCTAGTGGGTAGCGACCCTACCTGGTACGGTACTGGTCTTGGTTGTTACATGTGTGGGGTCTTCGCTTGGTACCCAAAACACAAGCTAATGCTTAGTTTGGGGCCTAGAGGTTATTATGATGTATAAGTTATTATTATTATTTTAAGTTAAGAATTGGGTATGAAAAAAATATCTGCGATTTGGGTGCCGCGTTTGCTCACTGTCGACCAAAAAAGTTTACGAATGCAAATGTCGCAAGATGATTTGGCTCATTTTATGAAAAATACAAGTGATTTTATGCGAAGATTTGTGACTACAGAAAAGGCATGGATCCACTACGATACACCGGAATCAAAAATACAATCAAAGCAGTGGACAGAACCAGGAACTTCAGCCTCAAAAAAGCGAAGGTGGAGAAATCTGCGGGCAAAGTCATGGCATCAGTGTTTTTGGATGCGAAAGGATATTTTTTTTGTAGAATAACTTCCAAAAGGCCAGACCATAAACAGTACATATTACGTTATAAATTACAAGATTGCATTCGTCTAAAAAGACCGGGATTGAATAAAAAAATAAATAAATAGGTCTCTCAACGAAAGTACAACGTGTATAAAAAACAAATGAACACATGTGAAGCCTTTCTTTCAGTATAGGTTCAAATACCTGTACATCAGGATGTTCTGCCAACAGCATCATACCAAACATTAAAGCCATTGCAGTTGTGTCATGACCCTGCAAGAGAGAATCAATATTTTAATACATGGTTCATGCATGGATAATTTACTGGAAATGCATGTCTTTTATCCTAATAAAAGTAACGAGAGTATTGAAGTATAAGTTTGATAAAACATTATAGATAGGTACGGGTATTTTTACGACGTACACAAAACAGGGTTGCACTGATCTTATTTGAAAAATATGCACTGGAAATTTTATTTCTTTATTACAAGATGTGTATATAACTGTTTTTTTAAGTAATTCTAAGATAATTGTTTTAAAATACGTGATTTATAAATTATATATACCAACCATTAAATGATACGTTTTCATGGTATCCGGTGTGTGTGACCACGTCATTTTATTTCGAAAGTCAGACATTATAAAAACACGTATAAAAATCTCTATCAAATTAACATTTCCTCATATCTGATACTCTGTACTAATAATTAAGCAAGATCAAACAAATTTTAAATAAGCGCACGTTATAATAGGGGGGCACATGTGTGAGGACAGAAATTTCTATTTACCATCTTTTGAAAGAAAATAGTCTATGTGTAGATGTCTCATTCACACTAACAAATCCCGCCGCCCGCGAAAGACGCGCAAGTCTTCCATTATGCTTGGAGTAATGCCCGTCAATGGAGGTGTGTCGGTTTATTGACGCAGCAAGTGTTATACAAACTTAGTTAAAAGGTGTTGTCCTTTTTGTTTTTTTGTCCATTTCTTGTCCTTACCAGTTTTAATGTGCCTTTGCCATTTATACTATTTAAATCCTTAGGTTCATATATTTTTTTTTTAATAGCTTTAGGGGTTTTCTACCACCTAGTATTTAACTTATGAATGTTTTATAGGTATATTCGTGTCTTTAGCTGTTTCTGATGTGTCTTTACCAGTTAATCGTTGCTAAATATTTCTCGAATACATGAACATAATGAGTGCACCATGGCTTAATAGTTTTGCAAAATACATCTATTATCCATAATGTATATAAATAGCCTGTTATCTGTAAGTTTTTACGAAATTTCTAAGTATTCGTATTTCAGAGAAATAGGCACCCATACACCTGGTGAATGTTTTATCCCAAAATACAATTCCGACCTCCCTTTAGAAAACGTCATACGAGTTCAAGGTATTAAATTACCTATCATTAAAACAGGTTAATTTCGTGTTTAGCAACTATGATTAGTCGAAGGTTGATATTAACAAAGCTTTTTACACAATCATCTAAGAACATCCTATTGGTGTCTTAGCGCGTTTTCGCCGCCGCACACACTCGACACAATTGCATATTGGAGTTGGCTTCGGCAAAATACATCCTGCTTGATGACAACTCCTAGTGGCTACAGTTCTTTTTAGTGTCAAAGTTGTTTATATTTACATTTATTTATTTCTGGAGAAAATACAGATACAATTGCTTACATGGAACATTATAGAGCAAATGTTTTTAATCTGGATTTACACAATTGATCCTTACACATTTCTCACTAAGATTTTATAAATAGGGCTAGCCGGACAAGCAAATGCAGCCAAACACTTCAAACCTAAGCCAAATTCTATATATTACTCACGGAACATGTCAATTCCAAAATTTTCCTTTTAAATTGAGCAATAGATAATAAAATTTTTATCAACATCAACATAGTTACTATTAAAAGTATTCCTTAGTCTATTCAGTTGGGCGCGACAACCAGCATTCGTTCGATATGTGTTCATTACTAAATACTTCTTGTGATCGAGTTCTTATAGAAGGCATTCTAAAATTCAACTCACTTAGAAGTTCTGGGGTGTTACACAGAGATTTTAGTCTGTAAGATTTTGGTATGGACATTGTAATACAATGATAATCTAAAACATATAATTTTAGTGAACGAAAACTTAAAACTAACAATTTCTTTAAATATTGTAATGCCAGCCTGAAATCGCACAAGCGACAATATCAAACATTAAAGATATCGTCTTACTAGCTATCCACGGTCATGGCTGGGAGGGGTGCCAATTCGTCATCCATAGTGCTACCATCGAAGCGTATGGACACTGACAGCTATAGACTTGACAATCACCTGACAATTTATGTGTACTATAAGCAATGATATATCTACTACCAACTACAGCATTCCCCAAGGTAGTGCCCTGGAGCCTACCTACTTTTGTTCTAAGTCGTATTAGCGACTTGACTGACTTTCAACTTAATGAAGGGCATATGTTCTCATATGGAGATGATACCGCATTACTTTTTCATGGTACCTAATAGCTGGCTAGAGGTTTTCAATGAAGCTCAAATCGGTTTACAGAAACAATTATATCATTTTTTCTATTATGGATTCTGTGCAGCACACAGTGCAGTCTAACGACGAATTATCTTTATCATTGTAATTGTCTAAAAATTGAAAGAGTAAACTTCACTAAATAGCTAAGCATAATCATTGATAAACATCTTTCCTGGTACTCTCAACTAGAAATAGTTGCAAATAGTGTAAGAAAACTAATTTGTATATACGAAGTGAGCTCATCTGAATGTAGCATAGTGTGTAGAACATACCGAACTAAAAAAAATTTAAAAAAAATAAGAAATGATAAAAATAAGTTAAACTTTAAACACATTCTTCTCGGTAACCGTTAGTTTGCGCCATATGTTCATTTGGAACTTTTTGTGTAGTTCGGTAAACTTTTCACACTTTATAAGTTTTGATTACGTTCAGTCGCACACGCGGTACATTATATACGATGTGTTCGGCTTAACGTAGTCCGTTTACCGTTAGACACAGTTACATCTGTGTGTATTAAATTTCTTTTGAACATTCACATAGCAATCTTTCAGGCGAATATTGTTTAAATAGGTAACATTTTACTAAATATCCATAAAATATTATTCTTCCATATCTATAGAATAATTTTCATAATATTGAAGTGTACCGAACACGCCATAATAATAAATTACAAGGTCTAGCAGATACCTGACTTGAAACCGCTCACTCTCCAATTTTGTGACTGTGGCAATTTTATATAATGTGGCACCACCAGAGCTTGGCTGTTCGGAGTAGCGTATCTAATAAACCTTTCGTCTATATGGCGCTAAATACAATTTAAGACATACCTCGAACATAAAAGTGTTCACTTCTTCTCTAATTCCTTCCAAATCTATCTCGCCTTTCTGTTCTGCTGCCAAAAGTAAATCCATCATCGCCAATCTCTTCTTACCAAAGACATCTCCCTCCAGATTCTCACTTTCTTCTCTAAAAGGCGTGAAATTCTTCTTTCGTTCTCTAATCACATTATCAGGAAACGAATGTATGATGTCGACGTATTTCCGAAATACCTTAAATAAAAATTAAAAATTCTCAAAGACTTTCTCAGAGAAACAAAAACCTCTAAAACTTTTTTGGTAAAACGAAGTTCAAACAAAACAAGACGGAAAATTCAAACGAAACGGAAAGCTTAAATAAAAGTTGTCGATTTTCGCAACGGTGGCAGAGTGAACAATTTTCTATTTATTTCATTAATCTCCGACACAAAAAGAGGGGTGCTATAAGTTTTTCTCAAAGATGCTACGATGTACAATCATATCTTGCACAACCTTCTTTGGGATAAATCATACTTACAGTACCGGACCAGGAAGTGTCCTGCAATTTTTTAGCAGGCGTGCTCGAGCGGTCGAATATGTAATTTGAAAATGGAACGAACTCTTTTAAATCTGAACATTGATAACTAAAGAGATAATTCATCTAAGTTTTAATTAAATTTCGAACTGGCACGACAAAATGAATGCCCCATTTAATTAATTTAAAAAAGTAAAAAAAAAAAAGAAATCGACATTGGAACGCGGCGAATTGGCGGCAAAATTACCTAAACTATTTTTATTACTATAACTAGCTATGATACCCGGCTTCGCTCGGGAGTTGGTATGAGATTACGTGGTAGTTGATAGTTGAAATAAAAAAATAAACTATGACTAAAAAAGTGAAAAAAAATTTATTGAAAACATTTTCTCATAATTTACACGACTTGTTTATAAACAATATTTTTCATTTTATTGTCCGGGCTATATATATATAAATTTTTCGAGTTTCCTACTCTTGAGCAAGCTACATATAGCTGACCGTGAAAGAAGCAGGATTCTTTAAGGTTGATGCCACAATATTTTAAAGTTTGCCCTTGCGCTTTATTAATTGTAAAACTAAAGGCTAATTTAATTGGAAACTGCAATCTTTTAAATTGAAATGGTAATTCAGAAGAGATCATTGGTATTCTAGGTATAAATACTACAATCCATTAAAATTTGTGCATCGTTGATCAATTTCTTGTTCTTCATTTCCGATGAAATATACTTGCAGAAATTTATAGTCTTCGTTAGGCATTGGTAGTAACGATCCTATTTTGTGATAAATTTGCCCTTGAATTGAAAATACATATTCAAATTGATTTCTATTAGTGTTAGTCGAAATAACACCGAAAGAAGTCATTTCAAAGCAGGAGTTGTATGATCTTATATTTTGAAGAAAGTGTTTTGATTCTAGTGTTTCTCCGGTCATGTAATGTAGAAATTCCTGCGGAGGTGCTTCCAGTGGTGGTAATCGAATTTTTCCGTTCATGCAACAGAGACCTGGTGTTTCTTTACTGAATTTTTTCGCGTGGCAAAATTGGCAAATGTTATTCATTTTTCCGATTACAACATATTTATGATTGTAATATTTTTTCGTCGGTTCGTAGTGGAATGCTTCCTTTGTTAGATTATCTTTTAAAATTCTCGATTCTTCAATACTTTCATTTTCTCTTCTTTCTTCGCTTTTTCTGCTTCTCAGGGTGGTTGTTGATTCGTTGATTTTGTAAACGTGCTTCATGCTCTTCTTCCGTTTCATTTCTTCGACATTCTTTTTGTTTCCGTCGTTTCGCTGCAGAGCTGGCAAGATCTCCTCCTCTTTTACGTCTAGGCATTGTATTCTGTAAAATATAAATTAAATAAACATTCTATAAACAAATATATTGTTACGTGAATGTGGGGTACGTTGAGACAAAGAAAAAAAATTATTTAACCTTCAAGCGATCGCGTGATATTTTGTTTACGGCCAAAAATATATAGAAGACATCGATTCAACGTCGCGCAACTGCTTGAAAGTTAAGGAAATTACAATTAAAAGAATAGAAAAAAAACCATTAGAATTAATTAAACACAATGTTAAAATACTCACATTTGATATTTCACAATAAAGGCTCACAGACAACTTTTTTCTTCTCCACTTCAAAATCGAGAATTAATTAAACACACTATTAAAAATACTCACACGTGATACTTCAAAATAAAGGCTGACAGATAACTTCTTTTCTTTTCGTTTCGAAATCGCTTGCTTAGCTGTTCAAATCAAACTAACTTTGGCGGGCGACACAGGGCTCTTATATATTCAGAGAGCTAGGCTCTAGGATATTTGAGAAAGTTTGAGAATATTTTCTTTCTCACACCTTCTAGAATGTAGCATACGTAGTGAAGGCGTGAAATTTAAAAACTTAAATTTTAAAATGTTTTCAGAACTAATTTGAATAACTAAAATTATGTCGCTTTAACTCCAAAATATAAGTTAGCTACTGTTGTATAAATACACAAAATTTAATAACTTTATTATAGTAACAAATGTAATAAAAGAATTTATTGAAACTGGAATTTTAAATTTCGCGCCATTACTACACATATTACATACAATTGCTCGCAGCGCCTTGCGGAATGCAACCCAAATGATCGTTGTTCTGAATGAAGTTCGAATACTTGACAACAGATGGCGCCACTACACTTAATTTCCAAGTTGAACGGTTGGAAAAGTCCTTATATCTTTAAAAACACGCCCTTTAGGTTAAAACGGGAACTTTCTTGTTCGAGGGGAGATAAAGGGCTATCACACTATATAAGTCCTTTTATCGTGCCGGGACTCCTTTTTAAGTTTTATCAGCACGCACGTTTTATTAACTTAGTTTTATTATATATATATAAAAATATATATATATAATGATAAAGATATTTTAATACAAGAAGCTGCAAAAGCTATTATTGTAAATTGTTTACCACCGATATCGAAGGACAAATACATGAAAACGTATGAAAATTTTATTAATTTACACGCATCTTTGAGAAAAGTACCTACTATACAATCCTTGGCCGCAATTGTGCGTAACCGGACTCTATGATGCGTGCCTCGGCTGTGGCTTGGCCCGCATACTCACGATCGTCCGGTTATGCTGCACTTGCGGGCCGCGGCAGTAATCTACTATTACGTAAAAAATATCTATTCGTACGTACAGTAATGGTCCGTCGAATTTTCGTATGATATAATATCTGGAATATCTCACACTAGTGCCAAACTAGGCAAAGCTTGTACTATGCGTACTAGACAATTAATATACATACTTGAATATTTTCATAATATTGTATACACACATAATTTTACACCCAGACACAGAGCAAATAGACATGTTCATTTGCATAAATATTTGTCCCGGGGGAGAATCGAACCCGCGAACTTTAAGGTTTGCAGTCGGCGCGTCAGGCCACTAGACCGACCGGTTGCAGTCAGTCGTATCGATCAGTATCGTATAATACGAGATTATGCAAGTAAACAATGATTGGGCTCACAACGGATAGAGGATATCTGTAATTGTTTGCTACGCAGTATTTGTTTCATCTGTGACGTCATAGTAACAGTATTATAGATATCGAGAACAATACGAATAATTATAGGGTGAAAGTGAGCAAAAAAATATTTATATGAAAGTATTTTAAAATTGTTGAGGTAACTTTTTTGTATTACGTTTAAATAATCTTTATAAAATTAAACCTACCTAAAAAGCTTAGATAACATACTCTAGTTTAAAAACTACTTAAAAACTTAAAATACGTAGAAATTAAAAATAATATCTGAATAATGATAAATGAGAAAATATTAAAGAGAAGACGGGTTCAGGGTGCCAAGGATACTTGCCGCTTTGCCACGTTGTACCTATTGCGACACTGATCCTTTGAACAAGGTATTCCTTGCTCAAAGGATCCCCGGTCAACAAACGCAGCGCGACACCCAAATAGTTTGCATGTAATTTGGCATCTTTCCTTGGACCCAGGGACTAATCGTCTCGACAGTGAAAGAATGGAATGGTAACTATTTAAAAGTTCTATGTGCTTGGCTATTTTTCTATGAGCTGCTGTCGCAGTAGCTGCTTCAGTTTTTTTTTTTTTGATGTTTTTTTTATACAACTTTGGCAAAAATATCCACACAAGTTACATTCTAAACAAGAGCTCTACCATACCATGTCTATTTCTTCCGTATCTGGGGGTAAAAGTATCTTTATATGTATATATTATAAAAGAGTATAATAATACTATCAGGGACATTTCACACAGCGCTATCTAGTCCCAAAGAAAGCAAGTATTATGCTTGTATTAGGGATTATTAAACAACTGAACATACTTAAATATTCTTTTTTATTTTTATTATATTTTGTTATGATATATACGTTTATTGATATTTTTACACACAAACACGGAACAAATAGACATGTTCATGCACACAAATATTTGTTCCGGGCGGGAATCGAACCCGCGACCATTGGCTCCGCAGTTAGGGTGTCCAACCACTCGGCCGACCTGTCAGCCAATATATTTAGATACGTAAACAGTTGTCTAGTACTCCATAATACATATATGTTCACTAGCTGATGATTAAATAAAAGTATACAATAGGAGTAGTAAAATCAGAGGTCAGTTAAACTTAAAGTTAACCTAATCGCAACCAGATCAAATTAGAATCGATCAGAGAGATAGTTTCACCTTTCAAAGGCGAATTTTAATTTGAACGAATCTCTCTTTTATATCCTTAAAAAAATATTCTTATACAAAAAAAAAAAATTACTTTGCCTCTAGCCGATAAATTGAATATGAAATTCGGATGTAGCCATATTCGACTGAGTCTGTCAAATAACGCTGCCCCTATCTTGAGTACGGCGCCCTTGTATTCCATTGCTGCGCTTGAGCTATCTTCGTCCAATTTAGTGCCCATTGCTGTTTCTGAAAGTATTTAATTAATATTTTTATGCTATTCGAAGATAGTAGAACTTGGATCAACTTTCAATACTCGACTTTAAGGTGATACGTCCTTTGATACGAATAGCTATTTAAAACAATTCTGAGGTTATTTGATGGTTTTTAGAGTGCTCGGCTATACTCGATCTTCTTATAAGTTATATGTTCTCCCCTCTAACTCATGAACTGTTCAGAAAAATCTGAAAACTATTATTCGCTTAACGGTGTTTTATAGTCGCAGCAGCTTTCCGCCCGTGGTTCCGCTCGCGTGGACTACACGTTTGTACCGAGACCCCTTTTTATGGTATGAAAAGTAGCCTACGTCACTCTTCAGCTTATAAACTATATAGTATATGCCAAAAATTATAGCGATCTCGGTACAACTATGTAGGCCACGCAAACGGAGCCGCGAGCGGAAAGCTATTTTGAAAATTAAATATAGCCCATATTACTCGTTGCTAGTGTAGTTTTCTAAAGGTGAAAGAATTTTTAAAATCAGGTAAATAATTTTTGAGTTTATCTGTTACAAACAAAAAATCAAATCTTTTCTCTTTTATATATTAGCGTAGATTATATTTAGACCTTTTTAAAAAGTTTTATAGTATTTCTTCATGATAAGATGGCATTTAAAAACGATCTACACCATTTTAAGTTTTTAGGGTTCCGTACTCGAGGGCACCAACGGGATAGCTAAGTCTCCGCTATCCGTTTGTCCGTCACAGGGGCGTATCGTCTCAACCGTAATAAGTAGACACTTGAAATGTTTACAGGGGGTGTTACTATAGCTGCTATAACAACAATAAAGAAAAATGTAGTTAAAAATGAAAGGGGGTCCCCTTCCAAGAAACGTGTATTTTTAGATTATACGGTGGTATAAAACCCTTCGTGTGCGACTCGCACTTAGTCGGTTTTTTAAAATATGCGTGCCTTTCTCCTAATCATACGATACTTTATAAAGTTCGTATTCCTTTTTTTTTTGTTTTATTTTACCCTTGCGGTAGGAAGGCGGATTAAACTCTACAGTTTCCGCGCGCCCGAGCGCGCGGTGTATGTGGGAGTTGCACCCACTAAACAACCGCCTGAAGCAGAATAAGGACGCATATCGTTAGCCCGAAAGCTCCAAGATGTTCATCGAAGCAGCAAGGAGGCACACTAGGGTATCACCGGCGCGAAGATGTCGAGAAAACCCTAAGAGTTGCTCATATCACGAAGTGGTTATATAACATTCTTATAAAACATACGTACTTAGTCTAAATTTCTTACAATCATTCAGATAGATAAAGGTACAAAAACCTTAATTTCTCACCGCATATAGTATGTAGCGTGAAGGTACTAATCAATGGCATTAGCTCAACGATGCGTTCTCCATTACGCGCGACCTTTATAGCTCTTTTTGGTAGACCTTTTTCTCCGCTTTTTTCTGCCACCTCATGATCTCTTAGAGTAGCTGTCAAATTGCGAGTCTTCCCTTCAATAATTGGCGAAAAATGCTTAAGTATATTGAAATGGAAGGTCGGTGTTAATATTTTGCGACGACGATGCCATTTGTTACCTGTACAACGAATTTAAGAGTAAATAACATTCAAAATCCAATAATAATATAGTTCTGTACTGTGGGTAAAAACAAGTGGGCTTGGACTATTAACACATTTGTTAGTTTTTATATTTATTTCTGAAAATATATACGAATCTATGCCTTTCCTTTTAAATAAAAAACAATAACTCTGTAATTTTTTAAGTAATTTTTTTCCAAAAAATAATTAATAAAATATCCCTGTGACATCATCTGGACAGATGTTTACTGTTCACATTATTTTAGACTAAATACAGCCTTAATATTTTTTAATAATTCATGAGGATTACAAATTCATTTGACAAAATGACCTTATCTAAATATTTTTTTTTAGCTTTAGTTTTTTACTGTGGAAAGCAGCGCAATAAGCTCAACCGTCCAGATGACGTCACAGGGACAATTTCAACGTCAAATGAATTTTTATAAATAGCTAGCAAATTCGCGAATAGAAAAAATTGATATTTTGAGAAGTTAATTTAGAAACTCATTCGTTTTAATTTTATTGACCATCAATACAGCATTATAGAAAAAGCTTTCTTAAAATTCTATGTTTATGTATGATTTACTGTTTAGGAGACACCCAGTTTAAGTAAACTGTATCTACCAACTTGTTCCCGAATCATCGAAACGTAAAAATTTTATAAATATAAATAATATATTCGAAATCCGAAATTCTTCAAAAAGTTTAAAAGGTTCAAGTAAAGTTACGAAATGTCCACAGAAATTACAATGTATATATATTCTGTATTCTTAATAGTTTTCGTGTAAGTCTTAATCTATACATCAATATACAAACGTAAGAAAAACTCTAGACTCCCTGTTACTTAACAACCAATGAAGCACTGCAATGACGACCGTGGAAGTATGTGCGAGTGGAATTTCATAGCGTACTGGCGGTCGGTAGTTTTACTGTGGTACGAAAGTGTTCAAGTTGATACGTGCGTACATATCCAGCTGACTTACTAGGAGTGCATCGGTACTCTAGACAACTGATATACATACTTGAATATTCTTTTTTATAATATTAAATACGCCCAGACACGGAACAAATAGACATGTTCATGTACACAAATATTTTTTCCGGGCGGGAATCGAAACCGCGACCCTTGGCTCCGTTGTTAGGGTCTCTAATCACTCGGCCGTTCGGTCAGTCAATACTGTAAATATTTTAAGTCAAGTCAATACAGTAATAAATACATACCAGAACTTAAAAGTAAGCCTTGTCCCAGCCAGGGTTCCAGGAATCTGTATGGCTTGCTTTTCTTAACGTTTCTAGGGTGGCTGAGTACAATCTGCCAAAACAAGAATAAGTTAAATAGGTACACAAAAAGCCCGGCAAAAAGCTTTGGCAAAAAGCCAAAATACCTTTTGTTGAGTATCTCCACAATAGAGGAATTGTAGTAATTGTAGCGTTTATATCTGTTTGACAATGTAACGATCGAGTTTCTTTCTTGTGTATTTTTTCAATTATGCTTAGGATTGGCACATATCGCGGGTCAAGAACCAGAAAACCCAGTTCAATGAGAACTAACGCGTAATTATCAAACGTGTCTTTTCCCAAAGCTCTTATTTATGTCGGTAATAAAGAATAAATATATAACATTATTACAACATTATTACAATCGCAATGAACCTGTCTCAAATTTATAAGGTCCCATAGAGCCATGGTTCGAATCCGGGCGTGTACCAATGAGTTTTTTAACTATCACAGACTCCGTGCTTCGGAAAGCACATTAAGCAGTCGGTCCCGGACGCTGTCAATAGATGGCGGTCGTTACTGTCCCCAACCCGCAGTGGAGCAGCGTGGTGGATTTAAGCTCCAAGCCCCCCTCTTCACCCTGGGGGAGGCCTAAGCCCCTGCAGTGGGGTAAAAATGGGCTGATGAAGTGAAGATATAACATTATTATTATTTTGTTCAAAATACATATTTTGAACTCATAAAACCATAACGTATTTTCTTAAATACATTTTTTTCTTATGTTCTTTATTTATGTTTTTTTTAGAAATCGATTGATATGTTTAAAAAAATATAGTACTAAAAAGCAATGAAACACGTCACTTTGGGTGTTTATAATGTTATTATTAGTTAATAAAAATAATAAATTATTAAGTATAATTTTTAATGAATTGTTAATGATAAAAACAAGGTAAGTTATACTTTCCTTTGGCTTTAATTTGTGTTAAGCATGTAACGGAATCTCAATTAAGTTACTATGGCAGGAACAAGATCTACCTTTGGAAGATCTACCTTTGGTAATAAGACTTTCGACAATATTGGAAAACCATTTTCATGTCACTTATTTAAAAACGATTCAGGTCATTTTATTAAAATTTCATTTAGGTAACTGTGAGGATCATATGTAGGTCGTTTTGGCACATCGTAGATTTTTGACCTATTTGGCGTAAAGAACACATTTCAGTAAAAAAAATAATATCGTTCATCTGGTTCGTAACCTGTGATACACAAGTTTTATCAAATTAATGTATTATCCAACCACGTCGTATAGACGTACGAAGTAAGCGCTCACGCAGGAATACTGACCGCGAAATACACCTGGCAACACGTCCAATAGCGTATAATCTAATAATAGTATCTACATGGCTAACTTACACGCCGCGACAAAATTTTTGTTGCGAGCGGAAATCAAACCTGGGACCTTTGGTTCTGCAGTCAGCGGCTCCGACCACTCGACTAACAGGTGAGGCCACGTACCGGAAAGCGAAGCGTTGGACGTCCCCCGGCCAGGTGGACAGATGATCTAAAGTACCATACCGGGGGAAGTTGGATGCGAAAAGCGGAGAACCGTGTTTAGTGGCGAGTATTGGGAGAGAGGCCTATATCTTGCAGTGGAGATACACGGGCTGATGATGATGATGACCGCCACATGAACGTAGAAAAGCTGTTTTAATTTTAAATTGAACGCCAAAATTGTATCAAAACTAACCTCCAAATCGTCTGGATGAGATAGATGCAGAATGTGCCGATTCAATATCTTCAACTCGAAACGATCGCCATATTGTTTGATAAGGGCACGCACCCGCAAGAACATCGCTTCTGCAAATACAAGTTTCAAAATATAAAACATTATTATAAATTTTTCTTACTGTGTTATCTTTACTCATATTATAAAGAGAAAAGATCAGAGGGCCAAGTGCGAGTTTTTTTACTATTAACTGTGTTGTATGCGTTTTCCGTAATTTGTATGGAAACTCGTAGTTACCTAAAACGACCGCTCGATGTGCTGTACCAGTTTCCATACAAATTATGAAAAACGCATACGACACAGTTAATAAGTAGTAAAAAACTCACACTTGGCCCTCAGATATTTGTTTGTTATGGATAAACTCAAGAACTAGGTACTTGACTGATTTAAAAAAAAATTTCACCTATAGAAAGCTACAATAAGCTATTTTGTTTTCAAACTAGTATTCCGCTTGAGGCTCCGCTCGCGTGGACTACACAATTGTACCTAAACCGCTATTATTTTTCGCATATACGTATACAGTTTATAAGCCGTAGAGTGACATAGGCTACTTTTTATCCCGGAAAAGGGGATCCTGATACAACTGTCTAGTCCACGCGAGCGGAGGCGCAAGCAGAAAGCTAGTTTAGGTACGTTATATTTCTATATACTATAAAAATTTACAGTTTTTTGTTCTGATATTTTCCACACTATAAATAAAGACTTTTTTGTTCGTATCTTTTCAGTGTTACCACACGATGGGTTGCTAGTTTTGATTTTTTATTGTCGATTTCTTGCCATGCAAACTTGCTGGCGAGCTAGTTACGTCCAGCCAAAGACCACGATTCAACGAGAACAAGTCCTGAATAAAACTTGTTATAATATAGCTAGTTGTCCAGTATAAAATAATATTCCCCCAAATATTCGTTACGAGCGCCATCTATCGACACACATGATCATAGAAACTACGCCGTCGTCGTTGCGACGCGAACGCAACGCATTATCAGAACGAAAAAAATGGTTCCCATGCACTAAGTCTTCTCACATAAAAAATATTGTAAGTAAATACTTAAACCGAGCGCCTAGTAGAGCGAGAGAGACCTGGCAGCTCCTCCCGTGGTAAGTCCTTTTTCTTTTTTTCTTATTATTCAGCTATTCTGATTTACCGTTTTTCCTATCGCTTGCATCCATCGTTTCTAAAATTTAGTAATTGACGACGACGTAGCAGCAAAGGGTCAATTCCCTAACATAACTACAGTGCGTCCGCTCAAATGTTTCGCGCGCTTTATAAGCAGCCGACGACTCCCGTCGAAAGATGGAAAGGTGGCGGCGGAGACTTCAAAGAATCGGCCCGCACTGTACACACGCAGTGTATATTGGTGCGTCGCGTTTCTATAATAAACACACAAAGTAATTTGGAGGGTTAAGACAGAGATTCGGATGACTAACAATTAAATATGTAATTTAAATGTGACGAATTCATGTAATGTCATGACACGTATATTTTGGTAAAATAGACCTTTTTATACAGTGGACAATTGATACAGTGGACATTTTGAGACTAAAGGGTTTCATTAAAGTAATTGATGTAAAAATAAGAAAAAGTGAGATACTAAATGATATTAAATTATGTATTTATTTTTACATAGTTTCCAAAATACCCTGAAAGTGTACCACAAACCATTTGAGCGAACGCACTGTAGGTATATGCAAATATAAGGTTCATTATATTACATTCGTTTCGGTTAAATTAACGTAAGTAAAATTAAACCCAAGGGGACGTTTCATCACAAACCTCGTCGCAATTGGTGATGAAACGTCCCCTATAAAGTTTTAGACTTTGCATTGGTAAGTGGTCAGGCTACCACGCTCCTAAAACCCTATAACGAAATTTTCTTAAACTTAAACAGTTTACATAATGGCCGTGGGCCAAAATTTCAAAGTTGCGCTGAAGGTCACTAAAATCAAAAGGAATAAGGTTCTAGAATAACCTCTCAAAATAGAATTTTTTTATATTCACGAATATGCCAGATTTTTATGGAAATTCATCATACGTTGAAAATTGTACCCGTGACGTCATTTAAACGGTTGCGCTTATTGTACTGCTTATCACAGTAAAAAACTAAAAAAATATTGAGGTAAGGTCACTACGTCAAATGAAATTATAATCCCCATGAATCAATAAAAATATTATGACTTTATTTAGTATAAGATAATACAATTAGTGTCTGCCCAGTTGACGTCACAGGCATATTCTATTAATCAAATTTTGGAAACAGAATAACTGAGAAAATTAAGACTTAATATTTTTTTATTTTAAGGGAAAAGTATAAATGGGTCCATATTTAAAGAGAAAAATATAAAAACTATGTGTTAGAAATTTGGACCAAGCCCCATTACTCATGTTCAGGTTACAATACCAATAAAATAGCATTATTAAAAAAATTCTCGTAAACAGTCTTACCTGGAGTCATACCAAGGAACGACAGCCCGTTACCGATAATCGGCAACTTCGGCGGACCGGGAAGGCCGTCAAACGGATGTGGCTGTTTATTCCTTGTCCATTGCCACACCAGCAAACCAAACCCGCAGATGAGTATCGCTGACCAGAACATTCTTAAACTAAAAAAAAAGTTATTGGTAGCGTTTAAAACTGAATTCAAAGTGAAACGCTGAGGCTGCATGCGAGTTTGAATAGAAATGCGTGTGAGAGGGAAGAGTTGTACATTATAAAATAAAGAAAATTCACTGAATACATTCGACGATGTTGCTAGTTGGCCCTTCACTTATTAGGCGATCAACTTTGAACTTTATTTCAGTTACAATTAAATTTATAATGGGTTGCTACTATTTTTCCCCGCGAGACGTACCTGCTCGCTAGTGGTAAAACCGCAGGCTAAAACTTGAGCTCTGGTGAATAATAGAACAAAAGAATTTCAGTATTGTTGAATAAAAATATATAATTTTATTCGTGAATCCTATGCTTGTTATTGTATATTATTTTCAAAACATATGTTACACAGTTGTAGTCGAATGTTTTTATTTCGAGCAATACCTACGTATTTTTACGAAATAATGAAGCTACGTGTTTGAAAGTTTATAATTTTTGTAAAAAATTGAATAATTCCGTAAATAGTCAAGACGGCTCTTATAGACTACAAGCCCTTGGAAAAAATTAACCTGTGAAATGAACCAACGTGAATAAAGCTTAGAAGGCTGTTTCTATATCAGAAAATAACTTTGAGCACTATGCCGTCATTTCTGAGCGGTACAGATGAGTACGTGAGTGAATGGAATTTCTCGTACAAATGAGGAATTACGACTACGTTCGTTCATTTCACAGGTTGATTTTTTCCAAGGGCTTGTAGTCTATTAGTCATTGCGTCGTCTGTTGTAAAGTATAACAACTACTTGGTTTAGCACCATTTTTGATAAAGTATTTATCAAAAATAAGCCTTTATTTCCCCTTAAATATTTGTTTTATTTTAATTTAATACTTTATTTTTAAAGTGAATATATAACTAAATATTCTATGCATATTTCAAGCGTCTACCTGTTGTCGTTATCAATATCGAGCAAAAACGAGCAAAAAAATCATTTTTGTTGCATGGGAGCCCACTTAAATATTTGTTTTTTAGTGTTTGTTGTTATAGTGGCAAAATAAATACATCATCTGTGAAAATTTCAACTGTCTAACTATTACGGTTCATGAGACACAGCCTGGTGACAGACGGACAGACAGACAGCGGAGTCTTAGTGATAGGGTCCCGTTTTTTACCCTTTGGGATCGGAACCCTAAAAACATGTATCTTGTTTGGGTTGAATAAATTTGACAGCAGCGTTTAGTTTTAATTTAAACTGTCGAATGCAACTTCGCGGGGGGCGAAGGCTGGCGCGCGGGGACCTCGCGGAATGAAACCGGACTAAAACTCGCCATTTGTGCTCGCCATCACACCAGTCGTTTACACCAGCTAGCTAGAGTATGAGTGGTTAGACGGTGAGTGCAAAAGAGGGGCTTTATAACTTTATTTAATTTTTTTATTTGTTGCTATAGTAAACAGAATATGGTACGCCCGTATATCATGAAAATTTCAAGTGTAAGCAATGATCTCACAACGACCAATCACCAAAAACGTAGAAAAAACACGTTTTTTGCATGGGGACTCCATTTCATTTTAACTTTACTTTTTTTTATTATTTGTCGTTATAGCGGCTATAGTATATGGGCGTGAAATATCTATATATGCATATATAATTTAAAAAAAGAATATATAAGTATTTATATCAGTTGTCTGGTACCCAAAAATATACCCATAAGTACCCATGGCTAGACTAGACTAGGGACTAGATATCGCTGTGTGGGATGTCCCAGGTATTATTATTATACACAGAAGTAAAAAATTCAAATGTCTACCTATTATTTGACGACTGCTTAGCCTAGTGGGCAGCGACCCTGCCTGCGAAGCTGGAGGTCCCGGGTTCGAATCCCAGGTCGGGTCAGTATTTATATGATGAATATTAATACTGGCACCGGGTCTTGGTTGTTATATGTATGTGTTGTCTTCGCTTGGTACCCGAAATACAAGCTCTAATGCTTAGTTTGGGACCTAGACGTTGTTGTGATTGTGTGTGTTATTATTATTATTATTATTATTATTATTACGGTTCAGACGATACAGTCCTGTGACAGACGGATGGACGGACAGACAGGGGAGCCTTAGTAATAGGGTTACCGTTGGTACACTTTGAGTACAGAACCCTAAAGAGGTGGATTTTGTTTATTTTACGTCATACATCATAACTTACAAACTACTAGCCGTTGTCGTTGCTTATCATTTTAATCGTTTTGCTAACAAATTGGTGGCACCGAATCCAGCACAAGTTTACCTACGTCTTTTGAGGATTTGATGGTACGGCTTTCCAAAACTACCACCCTAGAAGTATTAATAATAATTTAGGGGATGGTGGGATGAGGATCCCAAACCAACTTGCAGAATTTTTAGAAATGCGGAAATGCGAAAAAGACAAAAAAATAATAAATAAAACTACATACCCGTTACCGACATGAATTCGTTCCTTGCATTCACATAATCAAAGGGTCGACTATAAAAAGAGGGAATAGTTTTCTACACTAAAATAAACAGAAAACAGTAAATACGTTAAGAATTTCCTAACTTAACTTTAGGACCAAGTGAAAATTCGATTTGCGTTTTTTATGTTTCTAGTGGGTTGGAACCATCGATTGTTGGCGCAGTATTTGGAGTGCCTATATAAACGGTTTTTATTTTATTATTATTATTTTTTTAAATAACCTAACCTACCTCTTGATTGAGAAATGGCGGAAAAGCAACCTTTTTTTTACTTTGACCGAATTTCTTTTAAACATCCTTTTATATACCAAACTTAAATATTAGTTGAGACTTCTTAGAAGAGCGGCTGGCCATTAAGTGTTAGTTTCAAGTGTTTTGAGTTTGAAGGCTATTAACATCAATTTATCGAAAATTTATTACAAAATATTCTGATTTTTTTTTATTTGCTTTTTGACGATTATCCTAAATAAATATTAGGTACCTATGTTTTTATTTACCTGCCTTTTAAGTTTTGAAAGGACTGCGTAAATATATTTTAAATTTCTATGAAATACAAAATGTAATTAAATTATAGAGTTTCCAAGGCAAGTTTATTTTCATTAAGGTAATTATCAAAATACGATACAAAGTACGCCTCATTGTTTTGAAATCAATACTTTAAATCCAGAAACTAGAGTATCGAGCTAATAAAGAAATTTATTACATCAACAATACACATTCGAACTTAACAGAAAGGAAAACTACACGTAATGTAAGTAAGTACCTTTAATAATATAAAGTAATAAACTCTAACGAAATTGCTATAGGCAGAAAAAGCTATTAAGAAAAAGAAGGAGAAGAAAGAAAATACTTCAAATAAAAATACAACTTGGTTGGTGATTTGTAAAGTTATTTCCGAACGTCTCGAAATCTACTAACATCACAGACCGGTTGACCTTCAATAAAATAACTAACAAATAAATAGAACGTAACACAAAAAGTGGAACAAAATACCTACATTCTGTTTAAACTAACTGACTCCTAATTCGTTGTATAACACTAACACTGTTATCTATATTGTACGCTGCTGTCTCTATCTATGTGTAATATAATGTACTATTTTTTATCTTTAGGGAAGCTGCGCGTGAACACTTTCCGCGACGTCTCATGTCAGACTGTGTCAGACTAACCAAACATAACCAGACCATAGACATATAATAATACTAACAAACGATACGAACTGAACATAATTACAACGCCTGTCATAACTATCAAGTTTTCGTTACATTTTGTTGATTCATTATGATAACATGACACAATATGAGATAACAATTTTTTAAAATAAACATGTACTTTGTTTGAACAGGTTATTTATAGATAAAAAACAATGTAATCTCGATATATTGCCTGATAAGTATATACTTTGAACTGTAATATCTAAGAATTTAACATACAATACATTATTTTTAATATCACTTCATATTATAAAACAAAATCCCCCCGCCGCGTCTGTCTGTCTGAGCGCGTCAGGTAAACTTAAAAACTACCGAACGGATTTTCATACGGTTGTTACAAATGGACGGAGTGATTCAAGAGGAAGTGTATAATTTATTAATGCTTTGTGTAAATTAGTTGACATATGACGATAATTGTTGAAGATATCGGAAAAAATTAAGTCGACTGGAAGCTTTCTTTGAAAACGCTGCCTAATCCCTTTGAGATATAACAAAACAGTTTATGGAAGAATAATTGTTCCTATTTTATAGATCTAAAGAAAAGTTTGCGATGGCGCATATATATCTTTATCCTTTAAAGAAATGCTCACATATAACGTGGTAAAGGAAGCTATTTACACGGATACGATATTAATTCTATTCAAATTAAATAAGTTAGTTGCCTTAAACATTTCATGCACATTATAATTGTCATTTACATTATACAAAATTTACGTCTAATATTATGACTTTCAAAACCATTTAAGCGTGCCAAGACATTGAAAATTCTGTTTTACTCTTTTGTCCGCAGTCACCTCGAGTTTGCTAGTGTAGTGTGGAACCCACAATATTCCGTCCATATTTCTCGCTTGGAGAAAACTCAAAATAAATTTTTAAAGTCTCTTGACTACCTATAACTGGTAATGATTTTAATAATTATATTGGTTCTGCTAAACGACATTAAATTATGTCCTTAAAAGATAGAAGAACTTACCTAGGTTCTTTATTTCTGTTTAAGAATATTAACAATTGCATTGATTCTTCTACACTACTGGAAAAAATTAATTTTTGTGCAAGTCGACCCACTTCCCGTTCTAAAGACACCTTTTACATTCGTTCTTTTAACACCAACTATGCAAAAAATACATTC